>PVKB01001841.1:40710-351182 GCA_004027205.1 Ctenodactylus gundi | reverse complement strand
GCAACAGTGGAAGAGTAGGGGAGGCAAGGAGACAGGAAAGAAAGAGAACAAAGAAAATGAAGGAAAACAAATACTAAGGTAGATTTAATATAAGACAACCCAATCAGTTGTATGGAAATTAAGAAATAATGTTAGATAAGTAAGGAGAAAAGAAGAAGAAAAAGAAAAGGAAGAATGAAAATAGCAACTGAACTGATAAACAAAAGAAAGACCAAAATATAAATTGATCATCAGGAAATAAAGAAAAGAGGCATCTAGGACAAGGCCTTCCAGCCTCCCATCCCTCCTCTGCTCCAAAGGCTTCCAGGTAGCTGCAGCCCACCCCTTCCCTCCTGTGTGCCAGAGGCATCAAGTACTGGGCCTTCACTTGCACCTAGCTTCCTGCATGTCAGAGACAGCCAGGTAACAGTCACCATACCCCCTGCCTGTACCAGGGAGCTCACAGGACTGAGAATTCACCTGCCCCGTCCCTCCTGCAAGCCAGAGACAGCCAGTTAGCTGTCTCCAGATTCCCACCTGTATCATTAGGTGGCCTATTAAGAGAATTTGTTCATGGGAATGAGTCTTCAAGCAACCTGTATCTCCTATACCCAGAGACAGCTTATAACACTTAAAGCAGAAAGAGTTTAATAGAAGAATCTCAGGAAAAGAAACAGAGCCCATCAACAATACTAGAACCTCAACTCACTGTAACAGAACCATGAAGACATGTGGTAATACAAAAAGACCTGAAACCCCAGAAAATGTTACCAGGGATCCTGAAATAGCAGAACCCAAAGATGACAAAGGCAAAAAGATGATAATTTTTTGGGCCCAGAAATACTTTGAATTTAAAAAGAAAATGAAACAGATAATGCAAGAGTTCTGCAGGGACACAGCTAGAATAGCAGCAAGCATTGAAAACCAGTTAGAGGAAAACAAAGGAGGTATAAATGAGAAGATAATGAATGATATACAAGAAATTAGAGAAGAATATAACAGAGACATAAAAATACTGAAAGCAGATGTTCAGGATGGGAAAAACACACTGGAAATAATAACTGCTTCAAACATTTTGAAAATAGAATATCACACTTAGAAGGTAAAATGATTGAGCTGGAACATACAGGCCATAGGAATGCAAAATAAAAATTAAAGTGAATAATAAAAATGGATGATAGATGACTCAAAGAGAAGCAACCTCAGAATTATGGGAGTCTAGGAGAAGACTAAGAAAAAAGGCTTAAAGGTCATGTTCAATGAAATTATGGAAGAAAATTTTCCAAATATAAGTAAAGAAATGAATATGCAACTACTGCAGGCATATAGACAGCAAACAACTTTGATCAGAAGAGAACCTTATCACCACTCATTATAATTAAAATATTAGAAACCCAACACAAAGAGAGAATATTAAAAGCTGTAAGAGAGAAACAGAGGGTGACTTACAAACATAAGCCCATCAGGATAACTGCAGATTTTTCAACCCAGACTCTAAAAGCCAGGAGATCTTGGAGCAATATCATCAAAGCACTAAAGCAACATATATGCCAACCCAGACAGCTATACCCAGCAAATTTATCTTTTAAATTAGAGGAAGAAATTAAAACTTCCCATGATATAAAAAGCTTAAAGAAATTTGCAGCCACTAAGCCAGCATTTCAGAGAACACTTGAAAGAAACTTAGAAAAGTGAAAGGGAGGCTACGACCCGAGGGACCCCAGAGAAAAAGAGAAGACAGTTATAGGAGAATGAGCTGAGAAAAAAGTACGTCTAGTAAATAATGCTGAAAAACTGTAACAGTGGCAGGAAATGCCAAACATACCTCGATAATTACTCTGAACGTGAATGGCCTCAACTCACCTATTAAAACACGTAGACTGGCTGACTGGACTAAAAAACAGAAACCCACAAGTTGCTGCTTACAAGAGACACACTTCGCCCACAAGGAAACTCATAGACTGAAAATGAGTGGATGAAATGCAATATTTCATGCATCAGGCCCAGGAAACAAGCAGGGATAGCTATATCAGTCTCAGACCCATCATATTTCAAAACAGAACAGGTTAGGAGAGACAAAGATGGTCACTATATATTGGTTAAGAGAACAATAGAACAAGAAGAACTCACAGTTGTCAATATATATGCTCCCAACTGTGGAGCTCCCAAGTATGTAAACCCAAAAATTATTAGATCTGAAAGGACATACAGGCCCCAATACAATTATAGCAGGGGACTTTAATACTCCACTATCACAGATAGATAGGTCAACGAGACAAAAATCCACACTGGAAAAGCTAATCGACACTGTAGAAAACATGTTCTTCTCAGTAGCACATGGAACATGTTCTAAAATAGACCATGTGCTATGCCATAACTTGCTTTAATAAATACAAATGAACAGAAATAATTCCTTGTATACTTTCAAATGATAGCAGAATAAAACTGGAACTTAATAGCAAATGAAACAGAAGAAAACACAAGGAGACTAAACAACTTTCTATGGACCAAACAATGGATGACAGAAGAAATTAGAGAAGAAATAAAAAACTTCATAGAGTTAAATGATGACATAAGTACATCATATCAGAATGTAAGGGACACAATGAAAGCAGTGCTTAGAGGAAAACCCATAGTGATAAATGCACACAGCAAAAGAACAGAACAGTCACAAGTAAACACGGTAATGATGCACCTTGAGGACCTAGAGAAACAAGAACAATTTAAGCTAATAAGCAGTAGAAGAGAAGAAATTATAAAAATCAGACCTGAAATTAATAAAATTAAAATTAAAAAGACAATAAAAAAGAATAATGAGTCAAAGAGCCGGTTCTTTGAAGGAATAAACAAGATAGAAAAACTACTAGCTATACTCACCAAAAGAAGGAAAGAAAAAGCACAGATTAGCTCACTTAGAAGTGAAAACGGTGAAAGTACAACAGATTCTGCAGAAATCAGAATATTATGATAATTTATTTTGAACTCCTATATTCTAGCAAGTTATAGAATTAAGAAATGAATGACTTCCTAGACACACACAAAACACCAAAATTGAATGAAGAAGACATAAAAGTCTTCAGCAACCCCATCACACACACAGAAATTGAAGCCGTAATAAAAGCTCTACCTACAAACAAAAGCCCAGGACAAGATGGATTCACAGAAGAATGTTTTCAGTATTTCAGAGAAGAACTAACTCCAATTCTTCTCAAACTATTCCATGGATTTGAAAGAGAAGGAATACTACCAAACTCATTTCTGGAGGCTAGTATCACCATAGTCCCAATACCCGACAAAAACTTAACCAGGAAGGAAAATTACAGACAAATATCCTTAATGAGTATTGATGAAAAATTGCTTAATAAGATTCTGGCAAATAGAATCCAAAAAGTAATCAGAAAGATCATACACCATGATCAAGTGGGCTTCATTCCTGGGATGCAAGGCTGGTTCAACATACATAAATCAATCAATGTAATACACCACGTCAATAAAAGCAAAAACAAAAGCCACATGATCATCTCAATTGATGCAGAAAAAGCCTTTGACAAAGTTCAACAACCTTTCATGATAAAAACTCTGAGAAAAATTCACATAGAAGGGACTAATTGCAAACTGATAGAAGCAATGTATGACAAACCTACTGCAAATATCATAGTAAATGGACAGAAATTGAAAAAATTTCCTCTCAAGTCAGGAACATGACATGTCCACTATCACCAGTCTTATTCAATGTAGTCCTGGAAATACTTGCAATAGCAATCAGAAAAGAAAGTGAAATAAAAGGAATTTGTATCAGACAATGTGATTATCTACATAGAAGACCCCAAAAACTCCATTATGAAGCTCTTGTAAATAATAAACAAATTCAGCCAAATTGCAGGCTACAGTACTAAAAATTCAATAGCTTTTTCTCTACACCAAAAATGAACTCACTGAGAAAAAGATTCCATTCTCAATAGCCCAGCAAAAATTAAATACCTAGGAGTATACCTAACCAAGGAAGTGAAGGACCTATATGAAGAAGACTGCATTACAAAGAAGTTGTAGACGACATCAGAAAGACATCCCCTGTTCTTGGATAGGTAGAATCAATATAGTGAAAATGACTATAGTGGCAAAACTGATATACATATTCAATGCAATTCCTGTCCAAATAACAATTTTTTTTTTTTCCACAGGACTTGGAAGAACAATCCTTAAATTCATATGGAACAAAAAGAGACCTAGAAGATCCAAAACAGTCTTGAGTCACAAGACAATAGCAGTAAGTATTACAATACCAGACATCAAGCTATTCTGTAAAGCAAGAGTTGCAAAGACAATTTGGTACTGGCACAAAAACAGATAGACCAGTGTAACAGAACTGAGGATGCAGAGACAAACTCGAATATTCTCAACTACCTAATTTTTGATTAAGGAGCCAAAGCACACAATGGAAAAAGGACAGCCTGTTCAACAAATGGTGCTGGGAAAACTGGACATTCACATGCAGAAGAATGAATCTAGTCACACACCTGTCACCATGCACCAAAATCAAATCAAACTGGTTCAAAAACCTAGTTATTAAAACTAAAACACTGAACCTTCTGGAAGACAAATTAGACTAATATCTAAAAGACATGGGTGTAGGCAAAGACTTTCTTTATAAGATGCCAAAAGCAAAAGAAATAGCCCCCAGCATTAATAAATGGGATTATGTCAAATTAAAAAGTTTCACCATGGAAAAGAAAATTATCAACAGTGCAAAAAGAGAACCAACAAACTGGGAAAAATATTCACTGCCAATACCTTAGATAGGAGGCACATAACCAGAATATAAAGACCCTATTGAAAAATGGGCAAAAGAAATGAATAGGCAGTTCTCAGATGAAGAAGTTCAAGTGGCCAATATATACATGAAAAGATGTTCAACATCTCTAGCCATAAGAGAGATGCAAATCAAAACAATGCTAAGATACCATCTCATTCCAGAAAGAATGGCCTATATCAACAAGTCAAATAGTAACCAGTGCTGACGAGGTTGTGGGGAGAAAGGAACCCTCCTGCACTGCTGGTGGGAATGTAAACTGGTACAACCACTATGGGAAGCATTATGGAGAACTCTCAAAAGACTGGAAATAAATAGCCCCTTCGATTCAGTGACACCCCTCCTGGGAATATTTCCAAAAGAGGCCAAAACAACACATAAAAGAGATATATGTATACCCATGTTCATAGCAGCACAACTAACATTAGCTAAAATGTGAAAGACACCAAAATAATCATGAACAGACCAATGGATACACGAATTGTGGTATTTATACACAATGGAGTACTATGCATCTATAAAGACAGATAGGTGGAGGCTCTCATAGGCAAATGGAAGCAACTTGAGGCCATCATGCTTAGTGAAGTGAGTCAGAAGCAGAAGGTGAAAAATCCGATGGTTTCTCTGATATGAGAGACCCAGATCACAATTACTTCATGGAACTTAATGTGGGAAATAATGGGAACTGGAGTGGAGGGAGGGTCAAAGTAGAGAGGGGAAGGATTTATAACTTTTCCATGATATGTATGTGCACAAAATTCTCCAGATCACTGTAAACTCTAAGTTTTGCATATATATATATATATATATATATATATATATATATATATATATATATCAGTAAAATGGAGGGGGAGGGGAGGTGGATAAAGAAAAAAGAGAAGAAAGAAGAGAAAACAAGGGGGAAAAGTCAAAGAATGTAGTTATCCATCCCCCTGTATTTTTTTAGGCAAAGCAGGTGCTGGCAGCTGGATCTTTTAGTGTGGCGGCATTCTACCCTGGAGAATTGAGTGTTGTTTCCAGCTGTCTCCAGTGGCTTCTAGTGGGTGCTTCCTCTGCAAGCCATCTGCCTCAGTAGCGCCATGAGTGGTGTTGAGTCCTCTGGTATGGGGGGTCTAGGCTCTGTCGCTGGCATCAACATCAATAATGATGGCACCAGTCTGAACATGGCTGCCTGAAACCCTCCAAGAGGCTCCAGGGAATGGTGCCCATTCAGACCAGCTGCCTGGAATCTATGGTGCTAGCATGGGTCTGGGTGCCACTAACTGAATGCCTCTGAGGTGCCTCAGAGACAGGTTCCCATTAGACCAGCTGCATGCACTCCATGGTGGTAGCAGGGGTCTCAGGAAGACTTTGTAGTAAACTAGCAGGAATTATAAAAGAAGAAAGGAAACATCTGGTCAACTATTTAGCTATTTGGAAGAAATAAAATCAAGAGATAGTTAACAGATGGAAACTGTACTTGCCAGAAGTCTTCACAGAAGCATTTGTCTTGAACTTCGATAGATTTGAGGGGGTTTTGTCAATTTTTCCAAGTTGATGAAGGGAAGTTTTTCCCCTCCTGCTTGTATCTCCACTATCCTGCAGCTTTCTAGACTCTGGGGTAACGGCAATAGGGGCCCGCAGAGCCTGGGATCTCAGCTTCTGGCATTCATGTGTTGTGCATGGATTGGGTAGGCTTGCAGCTGAGCAGAGGTGGAAGGACATCATCCTTCATGCTGGAAGGTGAACTTACAAAACAACACTCCTTCTGTGAGATCCAACGACGCCATGTCTGTTTCTGCCCCTTTTCTGTCCGAAGAGAAAGGCCGTCAGTGACTGGACCACTCTTCTCTAAAGTACAAATCTGAGACTTCACTCTCCAAGGCACTTTTTCTCCCATAAATACATTTGTAGAACAGCCTTTCCTTTTCCCTACATGTTAATCTTACCTCAAATAAACAAACACAATACTAGAAGCTACATAAAACTGTAAAAACAACTATTGTAAAGTCTGAAAACTAGCCCGATCTATACACAGCAATGCCATATTAGGTTCTACATAATTTATAATTAATTAGCTCTCTCCCCAGCCACCCACAGTAAATGAGACTAGAATGATAAACTCATAGATTTCAGGACACCAAATGGCTACTAACTCAGCATTTTTTTTCTGGTGAAAATCGGAGAGATGTTGCTGCCCAGAGTCTGATTCACTAATACAACAGAAACCCTGGTTGTATATCTTCAACAATCTATATGGCAGCTAATGGCTCTGTATTCAGCAGGTTTATTTGCCATCTTTTCTGAGTTGGATGTTTGCAGGGTTGAAATTCTTATCAGAAGTGTTGATATTCTCTTTGTATAAGACCCCTTAATATCCCATGCAAGCAATATGTACATGTGTAACTGTAAGATTTTTATTCTTTTTTTTTTACAATTACCACTAGGGAATGAAAGCTTCCAAGTGGAGAAGGTATCATTCTTTGATATAGTATGCATGGACATTTTTTCAGTAGCTACAATATTCATTTGGCAGTGGTCTCTCCTTGCCAATTTTAGAACTAATGTAAGGCCACTCATAGCTGGTGAAGATTCCCATCAACACACACACACACACACACACACGCACGCACACACACACACAATGGAAATGGATCAGAATAAAAACTTGTATCGTCCAATGTAAGTAATTTAATGACAAGAAATAATGAGCTTTTATAGTTGCATTATACTCAGTGCTTGATCATTGAAATAGACCAGAGCATCACAGTCACATTGCAAAAAAGCACTTGCCTCCAAATGATAGTATTCTTAGAACAGAGATGACAAAGGGCACAAAAAAATCATTTAAGGTTGTTCTCTTCATTATCATTAAGATTAAGCTTTAAAAAAATCAGTATTACCAAGTAGACTCACAAAATCAGTATTACCAAGTAGACTCAGTTTGTTTCTAAAGACTGTCAGTCTCTTTTCTGCCTTGTGCTAAAACTTGGCTCTGAAATGTCTTCCAAAAGACCACGTGCTGAAGGCTTGCTCTTCATCTTAGAACTATCGGATGGTTTGAAAAATGTATAGGCATGGATATTTAAGCTGTGTCCCACTGGGGTATTTTTGCCCTTGTTTATTTGTTTTCGTACTTGTTTTTTTTATTGTTGCTTTTGAGTTAAGAGGAATTGTCTTAGCCACTCATAAAATGTTTTATATTAATGTGCATGTATGAAGTACTAGAATTTCCTTAAAAATTTTTATTATAACATTTAAAAAATCAATAGCATGACTATGTGGGGCTAGTGGGACACTAGTGGGCAGCCTTGAGGGGGTTTATGTGATATCAGCTTTTTTTCTCTTCTTTTGCTTCCGAGAATCATGAGGACAACAGTTTTGTCTGTGTACACACTTTCTATCATGACACACTGTCTCATTGCAGGTTCAAAGCAGTGGGTCAAGTGTTCATCAATAAAACCTCTCAAATAACCTTTCCTCTTTTTAAGTTTATTGTCACAGGCATTTTTGGCTAGCTAGAACACTTTGAGGGTAAATTAAGTGATATTTTACAAAACTTGCTGTCTCAGTGCTTGATCTAATCAGCCTTTTTATTTCTCAGCATGTCCTTCAGACTTTAACAAACAGAACAACAAAACCGAAAATCACCATCAACAAAATTCAAGACAAGCAAGAAAAAAGACTACCCAAGCTCAAATGAGTAGGTTATGTTACTTCTGATCTACACAGCCTTTCTAACTCTGCTTTCTTCATGGAACGAAAATTGGAAGAAACCATGATACATTATTCAGAACAAATTATTTAAATTATCAGCAAAAGAGTAATTAAAAATCTTTTAAAAATTTTTTCTGGGCATTCCACAACTCCCTTGAAGAGCTCCCACTGGATCTATCCAGTCTGTCTTCTCTGCCAAGAACGCTACATCCACAGGCATTCCTCATCCTGAAGGCTGGTGACAGGGTGACTATTGCCAAGAAATTAACTCTTTCTTGTAACTTCAATAATGGAAAACAACTGCTTCGTTTAGTTTCTATCACTGAAAATGGCAAAGCATCAACTCTATAGTAAGACAAACTTTGGCTCCATCGGCACTTTATACTACAAGCTTTATGGCACGTGTTAACACCCCATTTTCTAAAAAGACATACTTTGAAACAAGGGTTAATATGCAAGTGATTTTTAAAAAGTAATCTCAGGAGCAACAGATAATGAAAAGTGAAATAAAGTAAAACCTGGAATGATCTGGAAAGGTAGTGGAGGGCGAAGGGGGAGATGTTGACCAAAGTATATGAAATGTAGAAGAGATTTTGATTTACTGTGCAGACTGGTGACTGTAATAAGGAATAATGTACTGTATATGTCAAATTACTAAAGAAGTAACTTTTAGATGCTTTCACGCCCACAAAATAAAAATGTGAGGTGCAAGATTTATTGGTTAACCTGCTTTAATTTTACTGAATTGAAAGTATATATCTAAACATCACCTTGTACCTTATAAAAACGTTTCTTGCAATGATAGTATTTCAAGTAAGAAATAATTATAAACTAGTAAAAATTAAAAATAGATCTTAAATAAAACATGGGAAGGGAAGAAGTCATAGAAGGATTTGGATGATCTGGGCAGAGCTTCTCTCCTCAGCCCACTCCTGCAGAAGAGCTCTGGGATAAAGGATGCTTGCACAAACTGGCCCCGACTGGAGCTGTCACTAGTTGGGTATTAACTGAGGGCTGCCCAGGAAATGCAAAGTTTGGAGCATCTCCTTCTTTCCCACTTGCTAAAGAGGGTGTCAGGTGTTATGCTGTCAGGACAAGCCCACAGACATCAGAAGAGGGCAGGAGTGCTCAAAGAAGCCAGGCAGACATGAGCAAAAGGCATGGACCCTTCTCATCCATCCTACAGTAGACTTGAAGTTCCCCAGGTGTACCTCACGAGCACAAAATCCTGGCCTACTGCCAGACAACTGTGTCTTCTGTGTGTCGTCTCTTCGGCTGCTCACTTCATCGGCTCCTATTCAAGCCAACTCAGCTAGAAGCCTATCTTTACTTGAAAGCATTTTCGAACAATTTTTTTTTTTACTTTCACCCTCCCTTCACTGTACATAAATATCATGGCACCTTTTATACATCATCTTAAACATAATACTGGCTTGGTATTTTTCCTTGAACTTTATAAAGTTCAGGAAAGTCAGATTGGAAATGTGTTCGTTTCTGTCACACTGGCCAACTTATTCTGGGTAGACTTAGCAAATAAACTTAGACTTAAATCCAACCTTCTACTAGTCTCTGGTTTTGCCACAGCAGGGGAGTGAAAAATAAAGCAAAGCAAAACAAAACAAAACACACACCAAAAATCCTTACACATTATTTTTTCAAAAATTGTAATTGATTCCCTCCTCTTTTTTCCCCATTCTAAGTGCATATATGTACATGTACTAATGATACGGTTTGATGAAAGTGTGGTGAAAATGTCCCTCCCAACTTGTGGAACGACTAGGAGGTGCTGGAACCTTTAAGGTACTAGGGGTCTAGTAGGAGATTTTTGATCCGCTGTGTTGTCGAAAGTAAAATCATGGCTGAAAATACCAAGATTGTGAGCCAATACAAATCTTCCATTTTCATGGTGATTATCTCAGGTGTTGTGACAGTAACGAATTAACAAAGTGTTAGCAATACTTAAAATGATGTGTACACACTTAGTGAATTTTCAAGTTTGTTATGTAATACAGTCACAGAGTTATTCTTCAGATCTCTAGAACTTATTCACAGTGAGTGCCTGAAACTTCATCTGTTATCAAAAAGCCATGTCTCATTTCTTTTCCCTGCCAGTCCCAGGCAACCACCACTTTCTCTGCTTCTGAGGATCAGATCGCATCTAAGCGATATGGTGCACTGCTAGCCCTTCTGTGTTTAACAGATTTCCCTTAGTATAATGACTCCCAAAGTCATTCATACTGTCACGTAAGACAGGATTTTCTTCTTTTTCATGTAGAATAATGTTCTTTAGTATGTAGATATTACATATTCTGTGTCCATTTGTGCATTGATGGGCTTTTAGGTTTTTTCCATATCTTGGCTATAAGAATAATGCTGCAATAAACATGAAAGTGCAAAGATCTCTCCTGGGTGTTAGTTTCAGGTCCTTAGGATAAATACTCAGAAATACAATCGCCAGGTAATATCGTAGTCCTATTTCAAGTCTTTGATAAATCCATAGTTTATTATACCATGTATGCCAGTTTACATTCTCATCTCCAGTGTATGAGAGCTCCAGTTTCTCCTGATCCTTTTGGATTTTTTTGTGATATCCATATTCATTTCTTTTTTTAAAAAATCTATCCATTCTGGCCCTGTGTTCACATTTTATTGATATGTATACTTGCAAAATTCAAGGTTTACAATGGAGTTGAGCCTTTTATGCACATATGTATCTTGTCAAGGTGACAAGGGCTTTCCCACTCTCCTTTTGTCCCCCTCCCCTCCCCTCCCTCCTCCCCTACTTGACCCCCCTGTTTCACTTTGTTTTTCGTTTTAAGTTCCATAGGAGTTGTGCTCTTGGACTCTCATATCAGAGAGACCATTCGTTGTTTCACCTTCTGCTTCTGACTCACTTCACTAAGCATGATGTTCTCAAGCTTCTTCCATTTGCCTGCAAAAGCCTCCACGCTGTTGGACTTTATTGATGCATAGTATTCCATTGTGTATAAATACCACAATTTGTGTATCCACTGGTCTGTTGATGGGTATTTTGGTGACGTCCATATTCTAGCTATTGTTAGTTGTGCTGCTATGAACATGGGTATACAAATACCTCTGTTGTGTGTTGTTTGACCTCTTTTGGATATATTTCCAGGAGAGGTGTCACTGGGTCAAAGGGGACATTTATTTCTCGTCTTTTGACAGCTCTCCATCCTGCTTTCCAAAGGGATTGTACAAATTTACATTCCCACCAGTAGTGCAGCCACACCAACACTGATTATTATTTTACTTGTTGATATAGGCCATTCTAACTGGGGTGAGATGGTATCTTAGCATTGTTTTGATTTGCATTTCTCTTATGGCTAGGCATGTTAAACATTTCTTCATGTATCTATTGGCCATTTGAACTTCTTTGTGAGTGAACTGCCTCTTCCTTTCATTTGCCCACTTTTCAATAATATCCTTTATTTTGGTAGGGTTACTTTTCTTCAGCTCCTTGTATATTCTAGTTATAAGCTTCTTATGTGAGATGTCGGTGGTATTTTTTCCCCACCCTGTGTTTATTTTTTAAGTTTCTTTCTTTTTTCTTTCTCTCTTTTCTTTCACTTTTCTTTCTTGTTTTTGTATTATGTTTTACTTCTGTCTAATATACAATAATTGCATATATCAATTAGTTGTCATATTTCAACCATGATCAAATGCAGTCTTCTTTAACCCATAGTACACCTCAACCCTTCCCAGTCCTCAGGTTTTTATTTTTATTTTTGCTACTAAGAATTCTTTATGTATTTTAAATATTGGCCTTTTACCAAATATGTGATTTGAAAATATTTTTCTCTGTTTTATATAGGTTGAGTTTTTAGAAACTTTGTAGTTCGATGTAGTCCTTTTTCTTCCCTTGCTTGTGCTGTTTATGTCAGATTGGATAAAATTTAGTGATTGCCACTTGTTTTGATCCCAGGGACTGCTTTAGCTGAAGACCATTTTCCCAAGGATGGGGGAGGTACTTCTTATGCAGTAGGCTGTTGGAGAACAGCTTTGAAATATTGAGGAGTAGCAGATGGGAGGGGAGGATTTGCTCCCAGCTCCCGTCAGGTCAAATGTGGCTTTACCACCTAAGAAAAGCACCCCTTGACCTGTCCCATTGCAGGGTCCTTCCAAAGCCTCCGCTGGTATCAGCCCAGGTCCCTGAGGCCAGGGGTACCTACATGAAATTGTTGGCAAGACCAATAAATTTCAGATGTTTGCCAATGCTTTATAGTGAGAAGTATAGTCTTTATTTTATTTTGAGTTGTTTTTTTATATGGTGTAAGATAAGGATCTATGTCTTATTTACTTTTTTGGTTGCTGGGACAGAAAGCTTGGTATCCATAACTTTAGGGAGAAAAGATTTATTTTAACTCACAGTTTCAGAGGGTCACTTTCCATTCATGGGGAGACAGTATGGAAGAGCCAAATCAGGGAGGTGGGGTGGAACCCGCACCCACCCTCCAGGTCAATCCCAAGTACCCGCCCCTTCCAGCCAGGTCCCATCTCTCAACAGCACACAGTATCCATGGGTATATTAGGCTTAGTTGGGACATTCCAAATCCAAACCACAACATTTTAAATCAGTTATTTGCCCATATATCCAGTTTTTCCAACCATTTATTAAAGAAATTAATCTTTCTGTGTTGTGTATTCTTGAATACACAGGAAGAACAAGAAGAACCAGATCACCTGACACTATATGTGGGCTGATTTCTGACATGGCTCTTCTGTTTCAATAATCTTTATGGCTCTTTTATGGCAGTATACTATTTTAATTACTGTGGTTTTGAAATACATTTTGAAATCAGAAGAACTTATATTCCTGATTTGTTTTTCTCAAGTTTTTAATTATTTATTTATTTATTTATTTATTTATTTATTTTTGCTATTTAGGATTCTTTTTAGTACCATATCAATTTTAGAAAAATATTTTGATTTTTTTGTAAAAGATAAGAAGAGGCAATTGGATTTTAGTAGCAGTTACATTGGATCTGGAGTGTGCTTGAGGAGCATAGACATTTTAATGACGTTTAATGATGCGTAAAGGATATCTTTCCATTATTGATATTTTTCATTTTCTTTCATCAGTGTTTGGCAGTGTTTCATGTACAAGCCTTTCACCTCTTTAGCAAAGTTCATTACTAGCATTTAATCGTTTTGATGTTATTATACATGGTGCTGTTTTTCTATTTTCCTTTCCAAACTATTTATTGTTAGTACACAAAAATGCAACTTTTTGTATCAATTTTGCACTGTACTATTTCACTAAATTTGTTTACTACTTCTAATAGTTTTCGATTTTGCTTTATTGTGTCTTTAGCGTTTCAATTGTAAGAACATGTTATGTTTGGATGAAAATAGTTTTAATTTTTTTCTGTCTTGCCTAATAGCCCTGGTAAGCTTCCAGCACTCTATTGAATACAAATGGTTAGAGTGGCTTTGTTCCAGGTCTTAGAAAAAAAGTTTTAAGTGTTTTACCATTGATCAGGACATTAGCCCTGAGGTTTTCACCTGTGATGTTGATTACATTAAGGTATAGTCTTTCCATTGCCACTTTGCTGAAAGCATGTATCATTAAATGTGCAATTTTGTCAACTTCCTTTGTTGTGTCTGTTGAGATGATCAAGTATTTTTCCTTTACTCTACCAACATGGTTCATCACAGTAATCAGTGTTTCACATGTTGATCCATCCTTGCATCCTGCATCGTCTCTGCAATAGTTTCCATATCAGGATAATATTGCCCAGTGAAACCTGGAGATCCCTTGTGCAAGCTTTGATTACTCCTTTATCACCTTATTAGTTTTACGCCTCTCCAGATTTTCTGTCTCGTTACTCAGTCTTCATATGTAGTTATCCACCCTTCTAGGTTATGCAATTTTGACATAGAAAAATCTACAGCATTTTTATGATCATTTGCATTTGTGAGACATTAATTATCATGTTTTCTCTTTTATTTCTGATTTTTATTTTCTAAATCTTCTCTTCCCCCTTTATTCCCTTAGGCTAATAGTTGAACATTTCTATTTGTCACCAAAAAAATCTGCTTTGTTAATTTTTAATTGTTTTGTATTCTGTTCCATCTCTTCCTGGACTAATCTTTACTGGTTTTTCTTTTGCCATATTTTTCTGCCTATTTTCCAGCACTTTGAGTTTTAAGTTTAGGTTGTTGACTTCAGATCTTTCATCTTCAATGTAGCAATTTTTATACAAACTTTAGACACTATTTTTGATGCATCCTATAAATTTTGACATGGGGTGTTCTGCTTTGTTCTGTTATGAGGTATTTTGAATTTCTCTTTGGATTTATTCTGTGTCTTATTAGCTGTTAAAAGTTTGTTCCTTCAGTTCCATGTTTTATTTTATTTTTTTCTATTTTTCTCTGCTATTGGTTTCAAGTTTAATTTAATTATCGACAAAAAGAGAGGGCATGATTTCAGTCTTCTTCAGTTTGTTAATATTTATTTTATCTCTTCATAAATATTCTGGACTTGAGAACGTCCTGTGTTTGTTACAGAACAATGCGCATTTGTTGCTGTTGAGTAGAATGTTCTACTTACTGCCCTTATGTTTGTTTTGTCTGTAACCTAATTCAAGTCTGTTGCCTGTTGATTTTCAATGTGAATGGTTTAAATACTAGTAAACATGGGTCTTGAGTTGCCCTGCTATTACCAGATTGCTGCCTACTGAGCCTTTCTACTCAGTCAGTGTTGTCTTTATATGTTTAGGTGCTCTGATGTTGGGTAAGTATAAACTTATACATTTTGTTCATGTTTGATTGACATTTTGTCATTATATAATATTCTTCTTTACATCTTATAAATCTTGAGCCTAAAGTTGTGTTTTAAGATGTTGAATAGCCACCCAAACTACTTTTGCTTACCATTTTTATAGAATATCTGTTCATTTCTTCTCTTTCAGCCTCGGTATGTGTTACATCAAAAGAAACCCAACATGGAGTTTCATATCATCTTGTACTCATTTAGCTATTTTATATCTTATGATTATCAACTTCAAACCTTTAACATTTAAAGTAATTCTGAATAGGAATGGACTTATTCTTGCCATTTTGAACTGAGCTAAGGGACTTTTCAATGCTGATTTAAGTAGGAACTTCCAAATATTTGTGTTTTTTTTAACTTAAAAGTCTCTTTAAATTTCATTACTACATCATGCTATTTACCTCACCTCTTGAAATTTTATTTATTTATTTACTCATTTATTTGTCTGTAGACACTTTGGAAGAAATTTGTTGATTTCTTCACAGGTATATCATAGACCTATGAAAAATGGTGATATTAGTTGCTGCCCCAATGATAAAAGGATTTTTTTGTATTTAAGTGTCAGACTAATATTTTCTAATGAATTTCAGTGCAGTCATGTGAAAATATCTGTGCTCATGTACCCGTGTGTACATGCATGTGAAGGGTGTGCACTCATGCTAGGCCAGAGAACAGATTTCTTTACTGCAAGGTAATATTATTGGTATCTCATTGTTTGGGGCCACATAAGAAAAATGAAAAGCATTTCTTTCTTCAAATAACATTAGCATACCTACCATGACCTCTCATAAGCATAGCTCTCTGAGGATTTAGAATCAACCAGGAGACAGAGTAATGAGTATTAACAGGGTACACGATGAAGGGTAAAGGCACTGAGGTCAGTGACAGAGTGCAGTACTTACTTTGCCACAAACATACATATGACTTCTCTTGGTGCATCTTTTAATTTCCATGTCGACACATAAAGTGAGCTGAAGTGTAAATGGTCTTATGTATATTAGTAAAACATGTTGGGCATTTTGAATGGTATAAGCTTTTCTCCCCTTTTTCATGGCAAAACCAACTTTGAGTACTCTCATCAGTCTTTTCCCACTTCTTTATTTAGAGTAGGAGGACCACTGTCTTGAAAAGCACCCCGTGTGTTTGAACATAAACATCTTTAATCTACTTATTTGTTCTCCTCCTTCTGCTGACAACTTAATAGTCACTAACTATTGAGAAAAGTGAAAAATCTTTAGTGTTAGATTCACAGATAATATAGTAGATTTCACTATGATTTCAGTAGGAAAAGAAGTTAATCAACAGGAAGAAATCTGTATGCCTGAGTGTCTAGATTACAACACTGTCCAATAAGTGACATTCGCATTGTGCTCCTGAGTCACTGAGATGAGTATCTCATTGTTTTTATATGTAAGGTTTGCCATAGGCAACTAATGTGTGGAAAAAATCAATAAATCAATTTTTAATGAATTTTTGCTAAAGTTTGAGAACAGCCTATGCTAAACAGTGAGTTCAGGAAGCTCCTGGACTACAGAGCAAGACCCTGACTAACAGATTCTGAAAATAGCCACTACTAATAAATGTTTTTGGAGGCGGAAATGTTTACCTTGATTTGAACATTATACAATGTGTACATGTATTAAAACCTCACGTGAAACTCCATTCATTTGTATAATTTTTGCATCTCAGTTAAAATACTAGAAAAAGGAAGAAAAAGGCCATGCCACAGCATTAACAAAACTAAAACGAGTTGATAATATCAAAAGAGGTATTCATTGTCCTACAGGATAGTTGCAATATGATAAATACACATGATGAAACCTATTTATATTAGATTACATTAGAGATTTAACCCTGAATGAAACAAATACAAAATTTTTTTTAAATGACCACTAATCCTGAAGAAATGAATAACTTACAAATGTGAATAACAGAATCTGAACATTGACCTCTTTCCACCCACAAAAGCAAAGATAAAATACAAAAATTACAATAATGTTAACAATACTACTTGAGTTGATGGTTCAAAAGAACTGGCTCACCATCAAAGTTTGACTTGGAAAAAGAAATCAAAGAATATTTTCCCAGATGTCAAAAATATTTCAGGAGTATTTCCAAATAATTTGCTAAGATGAAAGGAGAAAATTATTAAAATACAAGACCAGATGCCTTCACTGGTAGATTCTACCAAATACATAAATAAAAATTAATATCGACTCTTCTCAACCTCATCCAAAACAACAGAAGAGATGACACTACCTCGCTCATTCGTTTGCATGAAGCTAATGTTGCCAACGCCATAGTCAGACAGAAAGACCACAAGAAAACTGGAGACGAACTTTCCTGATGAATGCTGATAAATAAATCCTGGAAAACTGTAAAACCAAACCCAGTGCCATATTAAAGCATTACATACCACAAGAACATGAAACAAATCCCATTAGTGCAGGTTAAAATATTAATGTAATACAACACAATGATGTAACAGAATAAAAGTCATGTAATCTTTTCAAGAAACATCAAAGAAGTATTTCACAAAATTTAACACTCTTTCATTATGAAAAGCACTCAGAAAACTAGGAATAGAAGAAAACATTTCTACTATGGTTAAAGGCAGTTATGAAAAGCCTATAGAGGTCATATTGCTCTCACTGGTGCAAACTGATATCTTTCTTCTTAAAATCAGACAAAAAAGCCCAGTTTCACTACAGTTCTTCAACATTGTACTGAAACTCCACTCAAAGCAATTAGGCAATAAAAAATAAATGAATTGCATCAAAACTAGAAAGGAAGACATAAAACTATATTCACAGATAACAGATAGGTAGAATTGCAAATAATTCACCAAAAGCTCTATTCAAGTTAATAAACAAATTCTCTCAAGTTACAGGATACAAATCCACACACAAAAATAAGCTGGATTTCTCTACAACATAGTGAATGATCTAAGAAGAAAATTAAAACAATGATTTCATCACGTGATTAAAACTAAAATTTTTTAACCAAGAAATTGAAAAATGTTTACAATTCAGAAACTACAAAACATTGCTAAAAATAATTTTAGAAGTTCTAAATAAATGATAATACATACTGATTATGACCTGGCAAACTTAATATTATGAAGATATCACTATCCAAATTGATTTCAGTTCATTCTCTACCAAAATTCTCACACTTTTTTTCATATACAGAAATACTGATTATCAAATTCCCATCAAATTGAAAGGGGCTCTGAATAGTCAAGATGAAGCTAACATAATAAAACAAGAAAAGAAAATGCATACAGATTATGAAAAAAATAAGGTTTTTTGTCATAGATAGACATGATTATCCACGGGGAAAAACACAGCAAAAATCTCCTGAAATCAAAAAGAATTACATCTGGGATGCAGGCACAAGTTTAATACACAAAAGTCAAAAGATTTTATATCAGAAATGAATAAATAAAATGTTGTATTAACACCCTCAAAATGAACTGTTTAGGTGTCACTCTAGCCAATTTAGTATGTGACTTGTGGAAGAATACTAAACTCTGGTGAAAAAAAAAAATCAAAGAACTAAATAAATGAAAAAATATTTTATTTTCATGGAAAGAACATTGTCAAAATGATTGTTCTAATTTGATCTATAAATTTAGAGCAATCCCCAAAATGGTCTAAGCAAGTCAATGTGTGGTTATTGGCAAAATAATTCTAAAGAACATATGGACAGTGAAAAGTCCCAGAGTGATGAGCTTAATATTGAAGAAGAACAAAGTTATAAGTGTGACACGAGCTGACCTCAGGATTTATTATAAAGCTACTGTGATCGAGAATGTTGGTTATTTGTAAAAGAGACAAAGAGATCGCGAGAAAAGTGCCCATAAATAGATCCTCATGGACAACCTTGATCAAAGGTGATAAAATGAAGCAAACTTAATCCTCTCAACAAATGGTGAAAAGACTGGACATTCACAATTTAAAAGAAGATATTTAGACATGTTGTATCCTTCACAAAACATTAAATCAAAATAGATCTTATACCTAACACGTAAATCTAAAAAAACTATAAAACTTGTAGAATATAACTGAAGAAAGCCCAGATACGGTCAGAATGATAATTTATTTAGATAAAACACCAAAAGTACTATCATTATTTTTGAAGAAGCTGAACTTCATTAAAATTAAAAACATCAATTCTATAAAAGACAACATTGTCAAGAAAAAGAATACATGAACCACAGACTGGCAAAAGATATTTGCAAAAAAACACTTGCTAAAGGACTATAATCTGAAATATATAAGAAATTTTTGAAATTAAAGAATGAAGAACTTAATTAAAAATGAATCAAAGACCTAGCTTGATTATTTCATTGAAGAAAAAGTATGGATGGCAGAAGAACACATGCAAAGATACCCTGCATACTATGTTATCAGAGAAATGCAGATGAAAACAACACAACACTGTAGAAGTCTGAGAAAGAATGCCGAGAAGTTCAAGTTTAGCCTGGGTAATTTAGCAACTTGGCAAGACAGACATACTGTCTCAAAATAAATAAAATAGGCTGGGAATACAACTCAGTGCAAAAGCTCTGGGATCGACTGCAAAACAAAACAAAAACCGAACTGTCATCAGAAAGGTTTATTTTAGCGTGGCTTCAGCCCATTCATGAACTGAAGGATCTGGCACAGGGCCTAGGAGGAGGAGAGCTGCACATCCCGCGGCACACAGGAAGCTGAGTGAGTTAGGAAGATCGTGTCCCAGTTCTCTGACCCTCCCAGGTCAAGCCCCAGTGGCCTGGCCCTTCTCACCAGACCCTACCTCTTAGCAGCACAGAAAATTAATGGATTAACTCCCATGATTGGATCATCTTCCAAACATGCGGCTTTTGGGGAACATTTCAGATTCAAACCGCAGCGCCAACCAACAGCAATGAGCAACCACTGTAAATAAGCCTAGTGTAATCACAACCCAGACCACCAAAATACCCATCAACAGACCAATGGATACACAAACTGTGGTATTTATACACAATGGAATACTACTCATCGATAAAGACAGATAGGTTGGAGGATTTATAGGTAAATGGAGGCAACTTGAGGCCATCATGCTTAGTGAGGTGAGTCGGAAGCAGGTGAAATATCCAGTGGTTTCTCTGATATGAGAAACCCCGACCAGAATTACTTCATGGAGCTCAATGTGGGAAATAATCGGGGAGCGTTTGGGAGGGACGGAGAGAGGGTAGAAAAGAGAGAAGAGGAGGATTTGTAACCTTGCTGTCATAGGTATGTGTACAAGATGCCCAAGATCACTGTAAGCTCTAAGTTTTGCACTTATACATATCAATAAATTGGGAAAAAATAAAGCAAACCACTACCACCACCAAGCCACGCACTGGTGAAGTGGGGAGGCGGCGGTGACTCCCTTTGCTGCAGTGGGAATGTAAAATAGTACTACCGCTTTGGAAGGAATTTTGGTGGTTCCTTATAAACATAAAAGTATTCTTGCTGCTTACCATGCTCTTTGACACCTATTTCAAAGAGCCCCCCCCAAAAAAGAAAAACTTGTGCCCACCCCCCAAAAAGTCTGCAGATGAATGTTGGTGGCATCGTGGTCCCAGTCACTGATACTGGAAAGGGGTCTACAGGCCCTTCCGCAGAGGAAGGGTTGAGCAAAGCGGGCAACACTGCGGTGGAAGGGCTGCTGCTCGCCGCTGGGAGGGTGGCGCGGACATGCGTGGAGAAAACACAAATGCGTATGACTAGTAAAAGGAGACAGCCACAGATGCTCTCGGGATAGAGGGGTAGCGCGGTGGCTACAGCTCAAGGGCCCGAGTTCCATCCCCCAGTATCACAGAAACTGGGTGTAGTGATACACACCGGTAATCCCAGAGCTTGGGACACTGAGGCAAGAGGATTGCTGTGAGTTCAGCACCAGCCTGGGCTACTTACTGAACCCAGGACCAGCCTGAGCTACAAAGCAGGAACTTGTCTCAAACATAAAATAAAATCAAAATGCTATATATTGTAGGATTCCAACTGCGTGACAGTCTGGAAAATGCAAAACTATGATTTAAGCAAAAATGACAGTTATTGAGAGATTTGGGAGGGAAGGGAAGATGAGCAAGTCCCTCGCGGAAAGGTTTTTGGGGATGTGAAAACACTGTGCACACTATCCCCGACGCACTTGTAACGCTTTTATTCAGCTCCTATCACGACCGACAGGAAGAAGCTAACGTACGCTAGACTCTGACACCTATGTGTCACTGTGGGTTCATCATTACAGAAAATGGTGAGAGGGGCTTAGTGTGCGGGAAGAGGGCAGAGCACATACGGGAAAACATTCCTTTTTAAAAAAATGTGCTGTGAACTTAAAACTATACTTTAAAAATAGTGTTACAAAAAGAGGAGGAATTTTTCTTCCATTTTTTCATTGTAACGAAGTAAGCCCTTATTGGAAAGCTTTTCTAAATTTAGTAGTTTAAATCATGGCTTGAGGCCCTAAAAATCTCCTTTCTGGAAGGTACTTCAGTGCCTATGTGTCTGCTTGTCAGTTCATCCATCCACACTCAGGTGCCACTGCTTCCTTCGTCCCTGTAGACCACTCTGCCTCTGCTCCCAGACTCCAGCAAAACTCTGCGCTCCCAAGGCCAACAGCTTCTCCTGAATAGCTCTATTAGAAGGCTCCTTCACATAATCAACTACGAGGGGCCTCTGTGAGTGACAAATAGGAGAAAATATGGACTTAACCTCAGAGTGAAGTGGGCTCAGCCTCTAGCCACTGGAACAGCACTGGGCAGGGGTGACACATCCACAGGTATCATAATTCTTGTCTTCTCTTCAAAACAGGCTCCCACTCAAAGATAATCGCTCTGATTCTTTCTTTCTTTCTTTCTTTCTTTCTTTCTTTCTTTCTTTCTTTCTTTCTTTCTTTTTCAAAGTTCAAAGAGATAGTAAACATTCAGGCCAACCCAATCCTGGAAGCCTCTCTTGAGAATTCATTTCTTTTTACATTTATAGTCTCAGCACTTGCTCTGAGGTTTCTCACTGAAAAGCCCCTCCAGCTGTCACCTCTCATCAAAGATGAGACTGGAAATATAGGGACATGAGGTCTCACATGAAAGCCAAGTGTCAAACAAACGGATAAAACAGAAAGAAACCTGTGAACTGCAAAGCCTGCAGCTAATGCACACTCACACCCACACAAACACACAAACAAATGCACTCTACTAAATTCTTTACAAACCATATTTCATATAGTTCTTTCAACAATTCATGAGGTAGTTATAATGGGGTTCCCATTTTATAGGCGAGAAACTCGAGATAAAGACAGTTCTAGGAATTTGCTCAAGATCATACACCTAGCAAGTACTGAGATGTGACACAGGGTTAGAAGTGAGAGTATTTACTGCTAGTCACTGCCAACGAGCAGAGAAAGCACGTCTGGAGCACAGGTAGAATGTGGAGAGTAGACTTAAAGGCGTTGGTGTGAATGGCATGAGGATTAAAAAGCAAAATTAAACCCATATTAAGCACAATTAAGTGAATTGCTGGAAACTGTATGACACTGATAAGTTGTGAGCCACCTGCATGTGGACCCTGTGGGATGAAATCGCTGTATGTAACCTGAGGACAAAGCCCTTGTATGATCAATAACCAGAACCACTGTCCACCTGCATGTGGACACCGACGAAACCGATGTCTGTACCTTGCAGGCATAAAAATAGTATATGAACCGTCCTGGTCCTAAGCTCAGGGTCCAGGTAGGAGTCACAGACTCTGAACACAGGATGAGTCTTGCTCCTCGTCACCAGCCCCCCTCGCCTCCCGAGTACGAGACTACACCTCCTCGCATCCTGAGAGCGAGAGCCCCTCCTGGAGATAGAGTGACGGTCCAGCCGGACGTCTACTGGCGGGTCCTGATCCAGCTACGGACTGGCCTGCCCTAGACAAGCTGATATGCGGGTCACCTGTGGTCACCGGCGGTCAAGAACAACATATCACACTGGTGAGCGTGAGGGACCCAGGACCGGAATAGTTTTAGGAGGCACAATAACACCTGCTTTCCTGTTTAGTTAATTAATTGATCAATTTATTATAGTTTGATTTATGAATTGGATTGATTGATTTTTGTGTGGATAAAGAACATTCCCAGGTAAATTCACCTGCCTCTGTCCCGTCTGTCTCCTCTCATGGAGGGCTCGCGATAAGGCAAAGACCAGAAGCCAGGGATTCTGCGTACTAATCTAAGTGCTGTTCCTAGGTCTCTGATTATTTTGGGCAAAATCATTTGATCTGTTGTTTGAGCCCTCTCCTCTTTATCCTTTCTCTCCTCTAAACCCATCCTTTCCTCGTTTCCTTTTCAGTTTCTTCCTCCTCTTCCTTCTTTGCTTCTTTCCCTCTCCCTCTTTTCTTCTAAAACAATAGAATGACACTGGATTATGTCTGTATTAACCAACTTTCCCATCACTGGAACACAGTGTGTCAGCTGACACCACAACTTAAAGGAGAAGAGGTTTAATTTGACTAATGGCCTCAGGAGATTCAGTCCATGGCAAACTAGCTTCAAGGCAGGAATATTATGGTGAGAGTGTGTGCCCAAGTTGCTTCGTGCACCATGGCCGGGAAACAGAACAAGGAAGCCGTATCAGAAAGGAGGAATCAGGGACCAGGTGTAAACTCAAGGTCAAGACCCACCCAGACACAGCCTTGACTTCACTAATTTCCTGGTTATCTCCCAAGCTAATCAAATTGGCAATCCACCTTCACTATCACAACATTTTGATCCATTTTAAGTTTATATATTCTGCAAATGCATTCGATAAATAGTTAAATACAGCAAATCTATGTATGAAGTAGGTGTTCCTGAGATTATTCTTGGAAATCTTCCTTCTCAGAATGAAAATCATCTTATATAAGCAGAGGCCAAAATTGTTTGCTGTATTCATTGAGAAGGAAAGTAAAGTTGTGCAGAATGCAAGAACTCTGGCACCTCTGACTTTTACTGCTACGTGGTTCAATTGTTTTCCAATACGAGGGTAAAACAAGCAAATAAATAGACTGGAAACATTATATCACACTGTTTTGGAAGGTAAATGTCCCGAATGAGTCCTAAGCACAGGCTGTACTGATGTTGAAGGTTTCAATCCCAACACACATTCCCTTCTTCCCAGTGACTGGTGTTGGCTATTTTTGTTTCTTTTGCACAGGAAATACTTGAGCATCAGCAAAATGAGCTCCACTTGCGTCAGTGCTGCTGGGAAGTTGCTGCATCGTCCATTACTCTTTTGTGTCTAATAACCACCATCATCACTTAATACCTATAGAGAGAAGCCTCAAAATAAACATTCTCCCAGATTTCTCCTGGAACTATAATTATATTTCAGAATGAAAAATTATGTGTTTATTTTGCAATATAATTTCCTTTACACAGATATGAATAAATGATCAAAATACAGCTGTCTTCAAAAGCTTATAAATGCCTCTTCATACTTTTCTATGGCTGTACTCCCTGTTCCACAAACACAGTTTTCCGAGATGTATCTGCAGTGTCCACAATCCCTTCTCAAAGATACAGACACAAATCCATCTGATTTATTTACAAATAGAAAAGACAAACTCTTCTCATACAGTTTCTTTATAACACATATTGCTCTGAGCTCTGCTTCTAAACTTCTGCAGGCGTAAATCTGTAAAGGTAAATTCCCAATCAAATTTAAAAGTGAAAGGACTAAAGGAATTGTTTATTAGTGTTAAGGGAGGTAGAACACTGGAGAGAGGAATTGTGTTTATCTACCAAATGCAGAGGACCAAAACGAAGTAATTCTAAACTTTTAAGACACCGCCTTCACATCGTCATTGGAGCGTCTTCAAACTGCATAATTACATAGAGTGCTGCACAAAGAATCAAGCCAGAAATTACATACAGGTGCGGGGAAATGATAGGTGTGAACAGCTGAGTAATGATTTCCAAAGGCTCTAGAAAGACATTTCTGTCTCTTTGAAATAATATTTTTATAAAAACAGCAAACAGCTATTGCTTCTGCAGCATAGTGAATAAGTTATTTGTATATTTGTTGAATAAGCGACTGGCCAAAGATCAAAGACTTAGTTTTTTTTCACGTTTAAGTGAAGAAAAAATTCTATTAGTTTGTTTTGAAATTCAAACGGGAACCAAGATGATTTGAAAATGCTTTAAAAATTATAATTCATCACACAAATGTAGACTAATAGAACTGTTATGGTGTTATATTCTATAATTGCAGTTACAGTTTCTATTCTATGTTATATTTGGCCTAAAGCAAAGGGTCATACCTCAAGATAGTGTTATTAACATTTATGTTCAAAGTCAAGCAGGTGAACAACAGCTCCAATCTGGAGATCCAAGCCTAAGCGTAAAGTGATTATTTCTTGCAGGTGACAAGGAATGGGCAAAGTCTGGGATGTGATCTTCCTCAGAAAAGTCTAAGTCTCTGCCCCCTTCACCTAGACATTTGTTCTCATGTCAACCTATGACAGGCAGGAAAGAGATCACTATCTTCAATACGTAGATATGTAACTCGGGGCTCTGGACTGGGAGGAATCACGCACAGCACAGTCCTTGTGGTTGGGGCAGGGGGTAGAGTGCAAAACTCTCTGAGAGACCTTGAACCTGCTCATAGCCCCTCCATCCTTCCTCATTCTCCAGAAAGAATGAATATTAGAAGAGATATTACTGATAGAAACCAATGAGACGGGGTATCACTGAGATTTATCAGTATATTCACACTCATTTAAAAGAATTTCAATTCTTTTCTTGTGATTCCTTTTTGAGAGGAGAGAAA
Organism: Ctenodactylus gundi; assembly: GCA_004027205.1. NCBI lineage: Eukaryota > Metazoa > Chordata > Mammalia > Rodentia > Ctenodactylidae > Ctenodactylus > Ctenodactylus gundi. The sequence continues at coordinate 325,100 of PVKB01001841.1, read as the reverse complement.
GAAAAAAAAAACAATGAGAGCTACTTTGGCAGACTTGGCCAGGCTTAACTCGTCAAATATTGGAGTGAGATATTACAGATACTTTTATTCCTCACTGCATAGACACATGTCTACAAAGAGGCAAGAACAGAAAGATGAAACTACATATGGGACACATGAATGAAAAGCACATTAAGCTGAGGAGAAGAAGAGAGAGTGAATTGCATATCAGATACAAGTTGATGTAACTGGACTCAAGGGTGAAATGCATCTGCGACTCTATTGGATGGGAGATAAAAAGCTCTAATCCACAGCAGGCAGGGAAAAAGATGGAGTTAATTGATCTTTTAATTGGAGCAATTCTATATATGTCTATGCAATTCAAAATGTTGTTTAATGTTCAGAGATAGATTGTTGAGATGTGCAATTACTAAATGACTTCATTGATAGTAATGGCCAGATAAAACATTTCCAGCAGTAAATAGCCCGTTAGAATGGAAATGCAGCAGATTGAAAATGTGAGATTCTAGAAGTCTGATATTTCACTAAATCATCCTGAAATCAACTTTGGCCAGAGTAGGAAAAAGAAATAAAAAAGAATTGTTGAATGCACACCCACACAAGTCTCAGAAGTTACAATCTATCCTGCCTGAATAAATAAACACAGTTCACAAAACACTCATAATTCTCTCTTTATCTTCCTTTCATTGTCCTCAGTCTCTTCGTCCAGCTACCCACTTCCATGGCTTATGTAATATCATCTGAAGAAACAAATATGCAAAACCTTTGTCCACTTTCTTCATCCTTCCCCCAGGACGCTCTAGCTCCTTTAATACTGCCTACCAAAATGTGTCACAGATCCTACCGTCACTGTTCACCCCTGGGTGGGGGCACCCTTCCCACCTGAATAATCCTCCGGGCCTTTTGCCTCTCTCCACACATGTCCATCTTCCATGCATACCAGACTCTTCCAATAAGCCGTGTCATCCTCAAAACTCTCAACATGTTTTAGATTGAAACCAGTTAGTAAATTTTTAAACAGAACTGAGACATCCCAGTTTGAGAAACATACCTGGTCGAGGTATTTTCACAAATAAGCTCATAAGCCCAAGAGTAAACATTAGCAACAAAATTAAGCGTTGATATTTCATTAAAAGAGATGTAGCAAATTCCAGATTCTTCTCTCCATTAACACACACCTAGACAAATAGCACAAGGCTAAGAAATTCACTCTAGAGATTGGGATATGAGAAAAGATGCACACCATATACAAACTCATTTTGAAAACTTCCCTCGTGTTTCCTCAGGGGTCTTCATTTTCCTTGAGCCGGTGGAATAAGGAAACACTCAGGAAAACCTTGGAAGAGACTTGCTCAAGATGCCAGAACCTCTGCCACTCGTGTGCCCTGAATGACCCCTTGGAGAAAGCTTGTCCCCTCTAATCTGTCTGTCACCCATTGAATGCTGTTATGTGAGCAGGAAATGTATTGTATTTGAACCCTTACAGATGTTAAGACTTACTTGTTTATGGCAAATAGTCTAAAATAATTCACAAGCATATTAATCCGAAAGTTCACAAATATATTTATATTAGTTTGCTCAGGTTCTTGTACACTTTAAAACACCAAAGTTAAATAAATCCTCCCTGAAAACTTAAGAGTCAGGTATGAGAAATATTGTATTAGTATTAATCTCCTCGTGTTCTTTTGGTGAGAAGACTCCTACTGGTATGAGTTGACATCTTCTGAAGATTTATGGCAGTAGATGTAATGATTATTGCTTCTCTTGGACCAAGGTAGGTTGCACAGGGTCCCATCTCTTTCCTAGACCTGGAGGCTCACACTCCACCATAAAGATTCTCCATCAACCCCCACCCCCACTTTCCCTTCTGTCTTCAGAGCAAGACAAAATTCTCACCACTGCTCTTACCAAGGAAGGTCCACAAATGACACCGTGTTCTGATCCAAGGAGTGGTTCCATCACAAGTGGCCTTGTCATTCACTTGTTTCTTCTCAGAAGATGCCACCAAAACAATGTCAAGAAAGTGCTGGCTCAATAACTTTAGATGTGCTTAGGTACATAATTTGTCAAATCTTAAAACTTCTGGGCAGGACTTATTTGAGCTTTACAAAGTTATTTATTGATTCATAATATGTTTTTAACTTAATGTATAGTCATTGTCCAAATATTCACTTCCCTCAACTTTGTATTATGTAAAATATCTCAAAGTCAGAAAGTTACAATTATCACACAATGAGTCAAAATAGCATTTCTGAGTCAAAAATTGTTAGTATTTCTCAGTATTTGCTTTGCCTACAGATGTGTGTGATTATTATCTTTGATGAATCATGGGAAACTGAATTGTAGTTATACAACACTTCAGATTTAATCTGTGAGCCTGTGATTTCCTTCAAATCAAAACATTTTTCTATAGAATATTAGTATTATTTTCAGTTGGGAAAATTATTTTTAATGATCTATCTTTATGTAATCTATACTCCAACTTCCATAACTGTTTTAAAATAGTGTTTACAGAGAGTGTTTGAAACCAGAACCCAATCCAGGCTTCCATGCTACGTTTGATTATTGTCTTCTAGTTTAAAATATGATTTTTCCTTTAATAATGACAAGATTCTATGAGAAGACCACAATCTTTTAATTATAAAACAACCTAAATTCTACATTTTTATAGACCCTCTTTTATTTCTTTAATCTTATTTTAGTGGCTATATGTCACAAGTAACATTAGGCAGTTCATCTTGAATCACTGTGAGATCTACAGCTTCACGTTGACCCACCCTTGGTTAAACCAGATCACTGTCCTGAAATGATAATTGTAAAGAGACCCACCATAAACGTGTCCTTTCTATAATCATCAAACACCCTGTGGCACAATGTACTGGGATCTTGCCAGTATCCTGCTCTAGAGTCATCACTAATCACTTTAACATGTTTTTATTGATTCTGGTGTGAATTAGTCAAATTATTAGGGATCACAAATGGTGATTAATTATTTCATTATTTTTGAATATAAAAATCCTACCCTTATTTGTTCATTTTCTTCTATTAATGACAGGCTTTCTTCATCAGCTAAGGATGAACTATTTAATATTTTAGCTTTTATACAATTGAGATGGGAGGTGAAAAGTACCATACAGTAGTATAATATTTGCTTAGCATACATGAGGTCCTGAGGAGGGAAAGATATAATAAAATAAAATTAAAATGTTTCTTAACAATTGCTCTGCCAGTGTTATTGCAAGGATGAAATCCTTGGTGAATGCATTTCATTAGCTTGTTCTGGTTACATCAATAAAATGTCAATGTCAAAACATGTTTGAGCCTAGGAAATAAAGCTAATCAAAGAGAAACAAACCCTGACCAAGATTTATTTATTCAAAGTAACAAAGTGTCAATATACTTTGGAAAACGACTGAATACATAAATTTTACTGACACAAATGTGAAGTGTGTTAGACTTCTTAAATACAACAAATAGTAATAATAATAAAGACTATTAGATAATATAAAATACGTTTTAACAGCTTTAACTCACAGCTAAAACATTTCATTGCAAAAAGTATAAACCATTTCTACAAAAGTTAGCAAAAGTTTGTTTTTATGTGGCTTTACTGGACCCTGAAGGTAAGGGCCCTCATTCACATTCACCTCTCTTTCCACTCTCTCCTCCCCAGTAGCCTTTCCTTCATACGTGCATATACCCAAGTTGATGTTTCAGCTATAAAAAAGTAACAGCCTAAATAGTAAACACAGTCATTCTAATTAGGCCCAATATGCAAAATTCTGTGCTATTTGTATTCACATTAGTGACATTTGGGAGCATGCAGTTGGATATTGCTGTGGTTTGGAACTGGAGAGTTCCCCAAAAGAAGCATGTGTTTGGATGAGGTGGGATACCTCCAGAGCTGTTTGCTGCTGGGAGGCGGGGCCTGGACGGAAAGGGTGGGTACCTGGGGCTCCACCCAGAAGGAGTGGAACACGAAGAAGACGCTCAACCTGGAAGGGGTGGGTCCCTGGGACAGGACCTAGAAGAGAATGTGCGTGTTCTACCCTTCGTCCCTCATTTGGCTTGTCATTTGCCATGCTGTGAGGAGCTGCCTCTACATCTGCCTCTGCCATGCGCTTCCACTGCTGCTGGCTCCACTGCTGTGACCTTCTAAAACTGTGAGATAAAATAAGCTTTTCCTCTTCTAGTTTCTGAGAGATGTAAAGTATAACACAGCAATGAAAAAGAACTAAGACGGGGATAGTTGTGTTTGCGACCTGTATGCAATTTTGCCTGAGCAAATCCATAATCTGCAGGACATGGGGGCAGGGACAGAGAAGCTGGGACTTCTTGCAGCCTCACATGGAAGAGCTCTCTCCTCACTTTCTCACAGTCTACACTGCCTGAACCCACCCCAGGGACTCAGTGTTTACTGACCCACTGGGTAATTCATTCAGTTGTAAGATAAACAAAATGCAAGTTTCATCTTTTATCACAAGTACAAATTTGCCTTCTTATAATTTTTATCAATTCATCTAATATTATTCTATGAAGCGATACAAGTTTAGTATTTCTCCTATAAAATAGCTATTCTCTTATTTTTAAAGGAATTCATGCCCTTGTACTATTTTGTGCCCTCAGTCTCGAGCTGCAGACAGCAATTTCCTCTCTCCATCCCTTACAGAGCACCTTCTCCCCGTGGCCCTGTGGTCTCTTTATGATGCACTCCAGTCAGCCCAGATCCCATGAGCAGCATGATATAAGAAGTGAGTCCCCTCCTCCAGAACTCTTCCCACTGGCATGGGACAGAGTGCAGACAGGTGACACACCCATTGAGACCTGGACTGTGTTGTTTTTTCAGTAAGGACAAAATGACTTGGCACTTTCTATTGACAAAATTCTCTTTGTTAATGCTACTTGATCTCACTGCTAAAATAGTTTGATGTAATAGTATATTAGTTTTCTATTGCTGCTATTAAAACAACACAAATCTATCATCAAAAACAATTTTATTATATATATTGCTAGGTCAGAAGTTTTACATGGCTTTCATTATCCAAAATTAAGGTATTAGGAGGGTTATGTTCCTTTCTGGAGGATCAAGGATGAATCTGTTTCCTCACTCGTTTAAGCTGTTTGCAGGACTTAGTACTTTGTTGCTATAGGACCAGGGTGCCATCTCTGCTCGCTGTCATTAAAGGCCACTAGCAGTTCCAGAGGCAGCTTGCAGGTCGTGGCTTGTGGATACTTTTCTCCACTTTCAAAGTCAACAAGCGTGGCACAGCTGTCCTCTTACCTCATATCTCCCCTGCCTGTATTTCTATCTTTATATCTGTCCAATTGATTTTTATGCCTTCCTCTCTAGGTGGCACAAATCCATGTGATTGTATCAAGACCACTCAGATAATCAGTCTGCTTCCACCCTCATTTGACCTGATCCATGATTACACTGAGCACCTTGTACATTCCAAGTAATACCCAGGGTGGTGAGGAAAGTACCGGTAAGAGCTTGTGTTGCAGAACTTCCTATTCATGATGCAGCACACTTGGTGCTGCCTGGAACATCTGTCATTCTTTATGGAACTGTGAAGCAATCTTAGCGAAATCTGTGAAGAAAAGCTGAATTCACACCTGGCGTAATCAAGAGTAATGAGTTGTCTTTTCTTTTTAAAATATTGTGTTAGAAATAATATAAAATGTATTCACCCTTTTAAGCATTTTCAATGTACAGTTTATAAAATTAGCTCTGTTCATGCCATTAGGTCTCTGGATATTTGTTGTCTTGCAAAAGTCAAACTAGAGTCCATTGGAAGAAAAATCCCTTGTCCCCTTTATGTCTTCCTCCAGCAACCATGGTTCTATTTTCTTTTACTAGTTTGACAACCTCAGATACTCATGTAAGTGCGGTTTTAGAGTATTTGTCTTTCTGAGACTGATGATCATTTAATACAATATTCTTAAGGCTCATTCACACGCTAGGATATGGTCAGATTTTCTTCTTTTTGAAAGCTGAATAATATTTTATTGTATGTGTGTGCTACGTTTTTAGAAATCCGTTCAATTTTCAGTGGACACTGGGTTGTTTCTGCCTCTTCGCCGTTGAGAGTAATGTAAGTGTGCTTTTAAGATCTTTGTTCAATTTTAGCTTTCAGTTGCTTTAGAAATATATTCAAAAAATGTGATAGCTGGTCCAGATGGATATTCTATTTTTAACATTTTAAAGAGCTTCTTTATTATTTATCACAGCAGCTGCACTATTTTATAAGTCCACCAATGATGAATGAGAGAATTCTAGGAGCTAATCTGTTTCTTAAGACCTGTGGCATGTACCATATAGTAAAAGCAGCCGTGTCCCCGATATACCTGTGACATACCTGAGGCTGAAGCAAATTGACATGGGAGAAGCCTTTAGTGAAGATATGGAGCCTGTTCTGAAGAAAGTGGTCAAAGTAAAGCAAAACAGATGAGCAGAGTTGTCAAGTTGAGGATTTTTTTTCCTAAGAAGGAAGTGCAGAGAATGTATGAGCAACAGAAGGGGAAGCTTCACGGATCTCTGAGACTGATAGGAATGGCCCCACTCTGGTTCCTAGAAGGCTCCCCAACAGACAGGCAAAAGAATCCAGGAAAGAAAACATAAGAGGAAAGAAAGCAGCAGTTCGTAGGAGGGACACCCATCTATTGTCTGTCTTTTGTGCTTGGTCCATTTCACTGAGCATTATTGACTCCAGGAGCCCCAGTTTGATTCATATGCTTCATTCCGGTCTTTCTCTATGGCAGCATAGTATTCCATTCTGTATAGATACCACAGCTTCTTTAACCATTCTTTTATGGATGGGCAGGTAGGTTGCTTCCAGGCCTTGGCTATTATGATTGTGCTGCTATAAGCATGGATGTGCATCTGTCTTTTGGGTATGCTGACTTTGTTTCTTTTGGGAGCATGCCCAGTAGAGCAGCAGCTGGATGAGATGGAATTTCTAATCTCAGCTTTCTAAAAAACTTCCAGACTGCTTTCCACAATGGTTGTACCAGCTTGCATTCCCACCAGCAGTTGAGTACAGTTTCTTTTATTTTTCTGTACTTTCACCAACAATTTTTGTTTTTGAGGTCTAGATATAGGCCATTCTCACTGGAGTGAGGTGAAACATCACCATTGCTTTTATTTTCATTTCTCTGATGGCCAAGCACAAAAGACTCACTACAGATAACTGTTCTTATTATGAAATGCATAAAAATAATGATATAAAGGTCCCAACATGAAGGACAGGATAGAAAGAGAGGCAATGGTCAGATAGGAAAGAAATGAACCTCTGAAAAGTGGTGGATGTAGACACTGATTCTCCGAAACCCCTTGTTTCTAATATGTTACAGAATTTGGAATTCATGTATTTACAAAATTGTTAAATTTTATGTTATATCAATTTTTGCCATAATAAAATTATTATTGAAAAATAAAAAAGGGACAAAAAAGAATTAAAGCAGCAAGATGGATTATGTAAAGCAGGGATGCATCCTCACCTGCATCCTTGGGGAAGTGACGAGGCAGACGAGTGTGGAACAGGGGAACTGGGTACGAACACAGAACCCCGAAAGGATTTTCCTCTATAGCTCTAAGCTGAGTACAACATGGAGACTTTGGCTGAAAAATAAAGGAAGCTTGAGGGAAAAGGATGCAGAAGGAAGTTTCAGGAGGGATGAGGATGGCAGAGAAAGATGATACCACATTACAGTCACAGGATGGGCGGGGGCAAGCAGTGCGCACGGACCAGAGGAACAGGAGGAGGAGGAGGGGAGCCAGCACAGAAATCCTTTCCCCAAACTATCTTTATTTGTGTTGGCGTCCGTTGGCTCTTCTGTTATGAGTGGCCAGTGGAGATACACGAATGTGTGGTATGTGTGGTCTGTTCACAAGCTCTTAATAGTTTTTTGTTTCTTCAAAATTAAACAAGATTTCTCCATTTGTTTTCTTTCATTCATTCAAAATGATTTCATTCAAATTAGAAAAGGTGACAAAGTTTGATGATTGCAGAAGTGAGGTACTGTAGGGAAAGATGAAGGAAGTCAGGATTGCTCGGAGGCATTCAGCCTGACGATGGAAAAATAATGAGTGGGTCACCGGTTGGCAGCAACGAAAACTAAACAAAAAGCTGGAGCACTAAGCAATTTTGCTTTGTCTCAAGATAACTGTCTAAGCCTTACCTTAAGGCTAAATGTAGATGACCTACGGTCCTGTAGTCTAGGTGTTCCGCAGTCTTAGCCAAGCAGTTATATCCTCTTTCCCTGAACACAGCTGGCAGCTTAGGCAGCCACCTACTGTTGGTGTGGAGGTTGGGCCACCAGTAGCTACTGGTGTAGGCAAAAGAATCAAACGGGTCTTTGCTGAGTAGATCTTATAAATCCATTTACTCCTTTTTGCTGTTTTATTTTCATTAATTCTTTAAATACAGCCTCTTTCCTATTACGCTTTCCATGGATGGGAGGAGAGCATCTCAAGTACAGTCCTATGTTCCGCGCCACTGGACAGGCTCATCAGAGGTCAGTGCTGGCCCCTGCGTGTTTAGATTACCCACAGCTATGCTCAACACTAGAAGATCAATGGTGGGGTCTACTGTTTAGAAATGGTGGTAACAAGCCTTGGTCAAATATAGCAGAATGGGTAAAATTCTCAGTAGGGAATAAAAATTCTCAGTAGGAAATAAAAATTTGAGACCTCTCCTGTTGGAAGGAGCCATGAGCTGGTGGGCCGGCTTGCTCTCGTGTGGATGCATGTGTGGGCACACAAGTGCACTCATGACACAGAGGAAGAGTTTTCCCGTGAGGACTGAAGAATTCTCACTTCCAAACTGACCACAGAATTACCCAGGGCAAGTTCTCAGTGCTTGCACTTTAAGGAGCACAGCAAATATGACTCTGTTTAGTACCTGCCAATGTCTAAACCAGTTGAGATATTGGAGTTTGGAAGATAGAGAACAAAGTATCTGTCTTACTCTTAATAAACTTGTGACTGGAGAAAGTAGCACTAGGCTCATTTATTCATTTAGTCAAGGGTAGACCTGGATACTTGAGAGGAAGACAGAGCGACTCCCCCTACATGCAGAGAAGAGATGGGGATCAGCTGTGCGGGCCCAGGTCCTCCCATTTCCCAGGCACAGAGACTAGGAGAAGACACAATAGGGTTTAGCAGAGTCCCTTCACATGGAGGTTAATGGAGTGTGAAAAACTTTTTTCCTCTCCAGTACTTTATTTGTCAGATAAAATAACTTTTCTGGAAAATGAAAGATCTATTAACCAGGTTGAAGAAATTGAGATGGATGTCAAATGAAAGGAAGGAAAGGGCAGTATTATAGGTAACAGCCAGAATTACGCTCCCTGTGTATCCTCTGTATGCTATATTAGCTGTATTGATGGTGATCAGACTTGAAGTGGACATTTGTCCCAAGTCAGCATCAGCCTACATAAGTACAAAGTTATTTGCTTACATCAAATAAAGTGGGCAGAAAAAGAGGGAATGCCTTGGATCCCTGGTATTTGAAATTGTGTTATTTGTTTTTGTATTTGATTATTGATCTAAGTCCCTACCCATAGAGTGAAAGTCATATGGGCTCAGCAAGTGTGCTTACCACTGAATCCCAGGGCCTAGAACTGAGCCAGCTAGATACACGTTGAGCAAGTATTCGTTGATTAAACAAGTAGTAAGGCAGTAACCACACAGCAAGACAGCCCTTTACTTACAATGCCTCAACCTGTGTCACCAATACATATTTGGAACAGCAGTATTTATTTCCACAGTCATTTTGTTTGTTAGTGCTTTTTATTAGCAAAAGTCACGGATATCTCTCAACCTTATACACTGCCTGGTATCTGGGAAACATGCGACACAGATTTTTACTTCTTTCTTCTTCAAAATCCAAGGGGAGACACTCAGAAGGAACCAGTGTCCATGAGCCCTCACAGCAGTTTGACTGACACTGCTCCAAATTCACACTGGGATCATAGTGTCCATGCTGAAGCACGTTGCTTGCGTGCCCTTCGAAGCGCAACACCAGCACCTGAGTCTCAACTTGTTTCTAAGGCTGTAGACATTGATCCTGCTGCTACCGTGCTGATAACAGACACAGTCAGCAAAAGACCCAGAATTCACCTGCCATGTCACTTTGAGAACTAAATATTTCTAATACTTTTTTCTGTGCTTTAATCCTTAATAGATTGCAAAAGAACAAAGAAAAATTTAATTATTTTTTAAAAAATTATCAGGCAAAGCATGGTTAATCTTTTAAAAATACCGCAATGTCAACTGATTTACTTACAAAGCAATGCTGGCATTTTGAAAACATATAAAATGTAATAAGCTTACTTTATTGTTTTATCTCTTAAAATCTGCTGATTTAGTCATAGTCTGAATGTCAAACACAGTGGGCAAATTCTCCTGAAGCCGGAGTAAATGCTCCTCTAACCCAGTGATCACTGTGGCTGCACATCTACCGTGTTTCTGAGCATATATTAACAGTGCTTATTCTTCTTTCAATTTAACAAAAAATTATGATGAAATTAACAGTCAATTAAAATCATGGCATGAAAATTATGCACACTCTGCAGACACAAATACAAACAATAAGAGTGATAAGTGTGGGCAGAGGAAATATATAGCTGTTTGTCAATCACATATTGGAAGAAAACATGTTGCTCTTTAAAAAACAGTAATTATTTTTGTTTGATTTTCTTTGGTGCTAGGGATTGAATCCAGGGTCTTTGTTCATCCAAAGCCCTTGAAAAGAGGAAGAACAAAAGCAGATAGATAGATAGATAGATAGATAGATAGATAGATAGATCCTTGTTAGATCACTTTATTTCCAGGCTGGGCTTGAACTTGTGGCCTTTGCTAGAATTACTGACATGTACCACCATATCCAGCTATCTTAAATGACATTTTTTAATCTTTATGACGTGGGTAGAAACCTAGAAGAAGAGCAGGAAAAATCGACAGACACCCCTGCCTTCAATCTTATATTATCTTTAGCAATTCCCGCCACACTGCTCCTGTGGGACCTGGCTGTCCAAATACCTGTCACTGCCTCTGTCTTGTCCCTTAGCTGCCTCCTGTGCTACTAGAACGAACCCAACGTTCTTACCACTCTTCACCCAAGATTCTCCATAGGACCTAGCTCACAGAATGAGCAGAGTCTCATTCCACAGCTCCTTAGCTGACAGAGCCCTGCCAATCAAGGTTCCACTGCTGTCTTGTATAACCTTTCCCCCCTTCTCCTGCACTCCCCTCATTCCCATGGGCTCATCTCCTGAAGATCTTAACTCCCAGGGCAGAAAAACGGCCAAGGCTAGACATGTGAGATGATTCAGGAAGATAAATATTCACTAGAGGAGATCACATTGATGAGCACTGATAAGTTGCAGAGCCTATGCAAATATTTTCTGGTCTTCATTACATTTAAATTCAGGCTACAATTTTATTTGAATCCAAACATTAACTCTTAAAAAAAACTCACAGATTTTTAGAATCTATAAGTACATAGATGAATGATATTTTATTTCTACAATGAACTCTATTTAGGAAGCAGGAATTAAGGAATTAGAAATATTAGCATTTATTCACATCTTTATTCTAACATAATTTCCTCTAAATATCATGGAGTAACAAATAATATATTTGGTATTTATTACTCATAATTCACAATCTTTAAGGAAACAGATACTGAAATATCATAAAATAGTTCTCTCTCTTGATCATAGTAGAATTTGTTCTTCCTAAGACCAAAAGGGACTTATTTTATAACAATTTTGAATTGCTGGAGAGGTAGCTCAAGTCTCTCTAATACTTGAAATGAAAAATGATCTTAGTAAAATTAATGCTTTATATAAGCATGGGTTTCCTTCTATGTTATTGTGGCTTTAAAAATTGGAAGAATGTTGTGTCTCTAAGGATCTGATTTTCGACTTCCTAATATCTCTTACCATAAAATTGTAACTAATGGCATAAATAAGCAACATCTGCTTAAGTGAGCATTCTATTCAAAGCAGCTTTCTCAGAGATACTCTGCACATTCTGAGAAAATTTGAGATGTTGGAAACCTTAAAGAATGTGTTAACTTGGTTAGACCTATATATGTATTTAGTTATCTATGTGCATGACTAACACAGATAACACATTGAGTTGTTTTGATACTGATTTTTATTTTCAGTTTTTTTATAAAGTAATAATTTATTGATCTTCAATGTTGATATCCTAATACCAGTTTAAAGTTTTCAACTGAAAGTAATTGACTCATTTGCTAAGAATTTGTGTTTTCAAGTCAGTTTCCCTTATTCTAATTTCTATCTCTACTTTTCTTTGCAAAAGTGTGTCCCTTGTTCTTTAAAAGAAAAAGGATCCCAGTAATCAGAGGGCACATGTGGATTGTTGCTCAGACTCTCTCCAGCTGACCAACATGCATATTAAGAGACAGCTATTTCTACCCCAAATGTATCTATAACACTTATGTTTGTTATAATAATTATGTAACTAATATAGTAGCACATAGTCCATGAACTGCTAGTGAAACGAATTCTTTTCTAATGCAACTATGAGTGCATTGGGAAAATGGAACATATGGAAGACATTCTAAGTATGTTTATTTGGTGTACTCAAAACCATTATCAAAGTTCATAGAAAAAAATCACTAAAAAACAGAAATGTTCTAAATTCAGTTTGTTAGCAAAAATATACAGTTACTCATCTGTTTAAAAAGTTACTACCCTGATTTATTTTCAAACATTGTATACAAGTATTGGATTGCCATAATGTAACACCTAAAGATGTACAAACGTTATGTCTTAATTTAAAAATTGACATCAGAAATCAAAGAATTCAGTTAAGTAGTAAAGACCTTAAAATTTCTGCAAAAAATATAAGGAGCTTAAACCACACAGTGGAACTCGAAGTATTGGCTGGATCATATATTCAAAGATTAAATAAATTCCCCCTTTCTATGTAAAATTTAAAAAAAATTAAGGTATTTATGTGTGCCTTCAGTTACTTGCCTCAGCCTGACGTTGCTACCAATTATTAAAAATTTTTCTTTATGGTGCATCTTGCATTATAACACGCACATGCATAGAGGTCACTGATTAAGATTCCATATATATTGTTTTTTCTCTTCACTACAGGAAAGAAATAGTGTAGGCTTTAGTTGGTGAAAAAGAAAAGGGAAAAAGTTTGAGAAGTGTGAGTATGGAACTGAGACAGAATGTGTGGGGTGCCCTCAGATGACCAAAGGTAGTGAAATGGGATCGGCACACCCTGTCCAACAAATAAGAGCTGTGTTATCCAGAATTTGCCCAAGAATTTTTTTAGATATAAAAGGGAAAGTAGTTTTGAGCATGTGGCTGAAAAAAAAGTTGTGAGGTTGGTGAAACAGGCATAGAGGAGAGACATGTGTAAATTGTACGTCGAGAGTGTGGACATGATGGTGGAAATTAGAATGCAGCAGAAGGGACATGTCTAAGTCAGCCAGGTGCCTTGGGAGGATCTGCCAGTAACTGGGCACTAGGAGGCGCTGGAAGCCTGCTGTGGGGCTCTGTGCAAGTGGCAGAGCTGCTAAAAAGGTGAGAAACCTGAAGACTGAGAAATCCTTACAGGTATTAACAAGGTAAACATCAGGAAACAGGAACAAGATTACAATGCTGCAAAAGAGATTTTTTTTTAAAGACAAGATTTTTTGAATTTCTGGATGTTGAAAATTCAATGCAAAAAGATATTCCAACTGTTTGTGATGTAAGGCTGAGACCATCAAGGACAAGCTTGAGATGTGGGAAAGATGGAACTGGAGTCGAGTGCTGATGGATATGAAGACTCAAAAATACTCTCAGGTTTTGGCAATGAAAAATATGGATTGCATTGTGATGGGGGTCACAAGAAAGGGCCACAGCAAGTGTCACCAGCTCCCTTGAGAATTTTAACTGTGAAAAAATTACAGTGTGACCATGCGAGGTAGGGTGTCCACTTTAATGGGTAGGGAGTGCCCAGCTGATCCAATAGGGCAGAGCCTTGGGGGTGATTGACACAGGGGCCAGGGAGCCGAGGAAAGAACACCCACCCTGGCTATGGGTGGTTCATCAGGTAGACTGGGAGCTCGAGCTGAATAAAAGAGAAGAAAAAAGGAAATGCCTCCAGCGGCGTCTGCTGGCAGCGCTCTGGCCTCTGCCACCATCTCTAGACGCAGATCCCCTGAGCAGACTCGCTCTGTCTGTCCTTGCGTTGCCTCTGGACATCAATCTGCAGCGCAGATCCACTCCCGTCCAAAGGCCATCCCTTAGGACATGTTCCGCAGTGCAGACTCCGGCCTGCCGACCTACAGCGAACGTGCAGACCTGCTGCTTCAGACTGGTGTTGTCAGAGCAGCCACTGAATCCTCCCACCGCGCTCACGTGCTGACGGCCATTTGAGGGCTCTTTACTCTGACTATAACTCAGCTAATAAACCCCTCATACACAATATTCCCAATTTATCCAGGATCCCTAACTAATACGGAGAGACACAGAGCAGTGAAGCATGGAGGAGCGTGAGGCCCATGGGTATTTTTTATGATATCAGGACACGCGTGGGTCTCTAAGGAAGGCTCAGGTTCAGGGCAGGAAGCTGAGATGCGCTGGAGAGGATTGCCGAAAGATGAGCCTATAGTACAGCGTCCAGAGCTCCTGGGAAAGACTCGCTGTCCCTGGCAGACAGGATTGTCTGCATTACAACAGAGAGTTGAAGACCAGAATAGGAGCATAGAAGTCGATTTGCTGGAAATGAGGGGAATGTCACCACCATCAGAACGCTTTTGTTTTCTCAGTGAAATAAAACACACTGCTGTTTTAGAGAGTCGTGGGGAGACCTAATAAAGCTCTGGAGAGGTAGGAAGGAGCTGCAGAGTTAAAATCATAGGGCAAGAGGAATGAGATCCCAATTGAGTCTAGTGAGCACAAGTTACAGAAACACCGACGTGATTAGAGGACTTCCTCCTGCAACACTCTGCTGCTTGGATACAGAGCTCGGAAATATGTAGAGATGAGTTCATTCCGTATTAGAGTTTCACACACAGGTGGGGGAAGAAAAAACAGAGGAAAAAAGCAGAGGTTAGCATATTCACAAGAGAATGATCCCAGGGCTACAGCGAACAGGGGGGCAGGGGACTATTGGACAGAAAGTTGTGGGCTTATGGTTTAGAAGTGATAAGGAAGTTGAAAATTTGTCACTAAATAGTAAGTATATCACAAATGAACTGAAATGATGGGAAGTGATGACTGGGAGAATTAAATTCAAGATTTCGTAGGTGGCTTTATCTCTACTGAAAACACAGTGTAAGATGTAACCTGGAAGTAGATGGGTGTAGTACAGTTGTAAATAGGTCATTCAGATGGAGGTAGAAAGCTAAACCTTGAACATCAAGGTCATCTGAGATGATGTCATAAATTTGGCTGAAAAAACAAGAAGCTAAGAGGCTGACAGAATGAAGGTTTTGAACAACAGTTTGACTCTTATAAGGGAAGGGAAGCTTACGCAAACGAATGGGTGAAACTTAAAGAAGCAGACCTGTTTTGTATTTAATCTCTTCAAGAGAAAAAGGATACTAAAGTGTAGAAGTGATTCTCATGGGGACAGGAGCATGGGGTAAAGAAAGTGGGGATAGAGGTGACACTTAAGGTAACCAGAATAAAGCAAATGAAAATTGGTTGACCTTGATAATGGTTTTAAGGGAAATGTCAGAAAAACAGCAGACTTGAAGCCAAACCAGTGGTGGGAAGGTACATAAAAGAGGGAGAAAATGTTGACTCTGTTAAGGATGTATGAATATTTACTGATTAAAGAGTAAGACTCATTTGCTCAAGACCAGACAGCTAGGAAATGGATCTGCCAGAATTCTAACCCAAGGGTGCCTGGCTCAAAAGCTGGCTCACGCTACTTATTAGAGAGGAAACTCAACCAAATCCGTGAGTCAAATGTTGGCAGGGAGAAAGCACATTTTCAAAATTCTTTCATTCGTCTCTTTTATTCTTGATGTTTTCAAGAACATTAAGAATGATACTATGGCACTATATTAGAAAATGTAGCAGAGGAAAGAGATGGCCATGTGCTCCCAGAAATGTAGTTCTCAGGAGTGCCACTTAACTTCAGAAATTCAATGAGAATGTAAGAACTCAAGTGAGTCTTTGGGGCTGGCAGAGATGCTATTCCACCTGAGACTGCCCTACAGTTTTACAGTTTATGAGTCTCTTTTTACAAACTTGTCACACTCGAGTACTTCCTGCAAGGTGCCATTTATAATGAAAATGACAACAGAAAGATCGTATTCTCATCAAAGCTGATTAATCTTGGCTGAAAGAGTATGTAAACGATCCTGAAGACATGGGGACCACAGCACCACATTTAACATATATTGCTCGGTGTTTGTATCTTAAATATTGCACGTACTTAATGGAAGGTTTTCTGCATTCGAACAGTCTATCCCTCAGATCCTCCAAACAAATGCCATCCCATGCCTAATATTCTTACAAAATCCATATTTCTTCATTGTGGAATCTGAAAACCAGAGATTGGTTGTGTTTACTTAACCCTTTTAACCTTGAACCATAAAAACACCATGAAATAGTGGGCAGTTTCTCAGAGAAGGGACTACTTCAGCTCTTTTTCTTTTTTGGTTCCTAATCTGTTAAAAAAAGAGTTCTAGAAAAAAATGAGGGTTCTTTCTTTGCAGATATAAATCCTGTTACTTCCTGATTTATAGTCGACTCTACCCAGTGTGTTAATTTACCGTTGCTATAGCAAAATGCCTCAGAAAAACAACTTAAGGAAGGAAACTCATTTTGGATTATAATTTTAGAGAATTCAGTGCATGGCCAGCTGGTTTCATTGCTATGGGCAATGACGTAAGATACATCCTCAGGAGCACTATAATTCCAGAGCTCCTGGTGAGGCCCTTCGGGCTACCAGGTGGATCAGCTCAACTGCTACCAATCCAACTTTGTTTCCCTTGGCTCTCTTCCACCAACGCTTTGCCCAATGGTTCCCCCATTAAACACCTGAACCCTAACTTCTACCTAAGGGTCTATGTACTAAGAGACCCAACTTGCAAAACCAGTTCCTCAGGATGTCCAGCCAACAAGAACAGAACTAGGATTTAGATTATTCTCTTTTTTAAACTAAAATTAGTGAGCTTTTTATTAGTATTCATTTATGATATGCAATGGTGACATCAGCTTGAGAAACTGGTGCATATACCTATGTCCCATCTAAGTCAAGTTTTCCCTTCCCTCTTTCTGCTCCTTCACTCTCTCCACAACTCCCTTTCCTCTTCACAACTCTACCTTCTTATCTTACTTCCTTTCTCTTTTATTTTTCTGTTTTTACTTTTTTGTAGTTTGGTTTTCTCATATTAGAGAAACCATGAGATATTTGACTTTCTTTGGTCTGATTTATTTTGTGAATCATGATAATCTGAAGGAGTTTACATTTTCCTACAAATGATTCAAATTTATCTTCCTTTGTGGCAGAGTTGCCACATTCTTTTTTTTTTTTTAACAGGATCTTTCTCTATACTCCAGGCCAGTCATGAACTTCCTGTAGTACCCCAGACTGGCCCCAAACACATGGCTATCCTCTTGCCTCAGGCAACCAAGGGATAGGATTATAGACATACACCACCACACCCAGGACATGTGGTGCTAGGAAACTGAACTCACTGTGACCTCGGTGCAGGTCCTCCAGCCCTTCACTTCTTCTTCACAATCATCTCTTAATGGACATAGTGATTTAATTATTATAAATTGTGCTGCTATAAACACAAGTATGCATGTATCACTGTTGCACGATGACTTTCAACTCTTTTGGGAAGATACCCAGAAGAGATATATCTGGGTCAAATGGGATATTTTTTTTGAATCTTCATGTTTCTTTACATAATGGTTGCACCATTTTAGGAAATACACTTTTTCTTTGTGCTAGCACAGTATTCATTGTGCATCCCTATAAAATATAATTGAGATACCACTAAGTCACAACAATTTCATGTTTGTTTTGCTACTGCATAAGTAATTTTATTATTATCTTATAGGTAACTCTTTAAAATATGTGCTTTCCTTACTGGAAATACCTCTAAAAGTACATAGAATCCTAAGTTAGAAAACAAATAGCAAAGTATACTGGTACACACCTGCAGTCCTAGAATTCGGAAGGCCAAGGCAGGAGAATTGCCATGACTTCTAGGCTAACCTCAGCTACACAGTGAGTTCAGGACCAACCTGGACTACAGAGTAAGACCCTATCTCGATAGAACGAATGAACGAAAGAAAGAAGGAAAGAAAGAAAGAAAGAAACAAAGAAACAAAGAAAGAAAAAACTTATTCAGTAATAACTTTTGCTGGCTATATAAACAAAATGATTCATGTTTGAAAAGAAACATGTTCTCCATTTTCAGTATTAGTGCAAAATACATCAATGAATAATATAATAGATTTTAAACTCATAAGAAATTATACCAGTAATTGTCCACAAATTGTTGCCTTTAAAATGCTGAAAAATTTGAGCGCTCAGAAAAATGAGAAGAAAAGCAGTAAAACTGTCAGAACCTCCCACTCATGACCTTGATTCTTTTTTTTATTGATAGGAAATTAATATTCATCTTTTTAGAATAACTGAATTCTACAGCTATCAGCACACTCTATCTTCAACTTTTAGGAGTTACTTAAAAACAAATGTTGTGTGTGTGAAAAGATTAAAAAAAGACCTTCCCACTATGACACTTTTGGAGAATATAATAAAAGAATACTGACAACTCCTTTTGAATTTTGACTCCAAAGCGATGGCCATTAAAGAGTTAATGGGTGAGCAGCCTTTAATGAATCCCAGGTCTTACCCCCACCATGGACCTGGAAGGAAGCGAGCTGGCAGAAGAACAGAGGTGCACAAACAGTTCGCTGGGGTGGAATCCTGCCTCCACCGCGGAGGAAGCCAGCCAAGCAGATTTCATCCCAATTAGGAACATATTTTTCTTCCTTAATGTGAATTGCCTAATATTGCCCCAGAGAAGTACTGATTATACTTCGATGAATGTGTCTTGTTTAATACTTATATCCCGGATGACCCTGTAACTGGAGGAGACACCACTCTTGAAAGGGACCTGAACTGGATTGCAGCCCAGCCCAGAGCTTTTGCTAACTTGGAATCCTGTTGCTCAAGCCCCTGGGAAACTTCCTGCAAGAGGACTCCTGCACACACACCTGCTGACCATCCAGCACTCACTCTGTTCTCTCCGTCCTTCCTCGCCCAGCAGTGGCTCTGAGTAGTACCTACTTTGAATGACACTGAAACAGAAATTTGCAGATGAGTGATCACAGGCCTTTGCCTTTGAGAAATGGGTCAGAGCGGAGGAAGTGGAGCCCATGAGCAAGATGGTCTCCTCACGATGGAAATCACCTAGTCAACTCCGGAGACTGGGACTCACTGATAGGATAGGATACAGAGAGGATAATGAGACCATTCTGTGGAGTAAAGTTTAACTTTTTTATTGAGTTTGGTCTTAAAACTGAAGTATTTACACAAACATATCGTTTATAAAAAAGAGCAACATTTTTTAAAATTTGAAGTCACCTCAGTTAGCTCCTTATCTATGCTACAACTGGATACCCTAATGGCAACAACTCAGAGGAAGTAGGAAGAGAGAGCAGAGAGCAGAGAACAGAGAGAGAGAGAGCAGAAGAGAGAGCAGTGGCCTGCCTCACAGGGTCCCAGCCCACTGTCCTTGGAAGTATAAAGCAACATCCTCTCCAGGCAGCTGATGTCCAGGAGCCCTAGGTAGTGGTTTGAGTGTCCTGGTGTGGACAGGCTGTGAAGACAAGGGGTCAGGAAATGTCTTGAAAGAAAGGCTAGGACCTTTCCTTTGAAAGTAAATGAGAAGCAGATGGCCCATCAGGCTGGGAGTGGCTATGTCTCCAGGCTCCTTGATGTGGAAGGCTGCACAGCACCTGGGCAGGCAGAGCAAGTGTTGAGCTCTATTGGCTTTTACTTAGTGGCTAGGCCGCACTGTTCTGTGATTCATTTATGTACTTGAGATTTTTAATTGTCACTGAAATTTGAAAATCATATTCCAATGAAAATTGGAATTTCTATCTTATCATATCCAAATTTGGGCATGTCATCACAGACATGAGTGCCTATTGCTACCTGTAGAGGAGTCATCACTGTCTACAGTCCAGCCTAGCCCCTCTGATACAAATGTGCACCCCTCAGTCCTCCTAAAGTGTGGGAGGGCCACACCACTTGCGTCATTAAAAAGAAAGAGGCCATTACTCACCTCTGTGACTTCAAGTGAAAGATTTTGCAGTGATTAAATGAAAATGACATCAGACCCAAGACCATAGATTTCAGTCACTTTCAAAAAAATACATAAAAAGAACAAAAGAAAACATTTCTTGCAATACAAACTTATATCATTTGCATTGCAAAGTTGGCAAGAGCGGTAAGAACTTGTGCTGGAAAGCAATTTCCAACATACTGAGAGTGTCAGAGTCCAAGGGCTTTGAGGGAAATATCTCAAAGAGTCATCGGTGAAGTCACAAATGTCATTATAAATGTGGGGAGAAAGAACAAAGCTATTCTCTTATACTCTTCTTCTCATACTGCTTTTCTAGTTGATGCGGCGTGTCAGCAAGCTGAGTTATGCAGTCTGGTGCAGGCCTTCCTCATCTTACTAAGTTTATCTATCTCCATGCATTTTGGGCTGGTCACAGTGATGAATTGAAATCGAATTGGACTGCATGTGTCCTCATTAACTGCAAAACTTAAAGTGTCCAAATTCACCGCCAATGCAGAAACTTTGTTAACCTATCTGTAGTGATTTTGGAAGCTGTCTTTGTGTCTTCTGACCACAGTACACTCTCTGAATATGGGAGAAATATATGCACTGAATTGTTTGTGCCTTTCCAACAAAATCATGTAAAACTGCTTTTCAGTAGTCTGCCCAATTTTATTCTTCCCAGCAATGGATAATAGAGAAAGGGGTTATTAAGAGAATCACTTGCCCTAAATATGTCACTCATTTTTGAGGAATTTCACATAATAAAAATGAGCATATACATTTTGACCTCAGTATCTGAGTAAAAGGGATTATTTAGAAATTTTCTGTTTTAGGAATTTTATTAAATATTTCATTCCCAACTCTAGACATTCAGCAGACCAATTCAAAAGGTGTGATGACTCCAAACTGATGGGTTAACCTGGTTCCATGTCTCAGTTCCCATCATCCTGGGAAGGCTGCCAACACAGCACAATTGGTAACAAAAAATGTCCAGGCCAACCTCAAAAGGATGAGCCGCGTATGTGCTGAAGAGGTGCTTGGCGCAGTCGCCGGCCCCCGACCTGTCTGCTTCAGCCTCCTCGGCCCAGGGGTGCACATCCTGCACATTCCTCCTCAGGAATCAGCAACGGATGGCACACTTGCCTTCGTGTTCAATGTGTCAATTCACTTGTGATGTTTTCTATATGACTTTAACTCCATTATTTTCTTGATGTGCAGTTTTGCTGTGTGTTCAACTAAGAAAAATTAATCTTGCAGTATGTGGTAAGGATTCATTTATTCACTCAACGCATATTATTGGGTTCTTACTGAGTGCTGGGAATGCAGTACAGAAAAAATATAGAAGTTCTTATTTTTAGGTTGCTTAATTTTCTAGCAAAACAAATGCAAATGATATAGTTAAAGTAACATTGTCACATAGTAGGTACAGTATGTGGTGAATAAAACGAACATTTTAAAAATATAAAGCAGAGGAAAAGAATAATGAGCAACAAACTGGCCAAACTGGAAGACAAATCATGAGGTTCTTTAGAAAGAAGAAGCATGTCAGACCAGAATTAATCAGCAAATGAGTCAGATGTGAACAGTGATAAGTGAATGAAGACTTAGATAAGCAACCACATTAGCTGAATAATGACAGAGAGTCCCCAGAACACACCAACATCATTGCTTGTACCAGCTGTCGTGCATGACACTGTGTAGGGTGTCCTGTGTTCTGAGTTTTTCTTTGGAAAGGACCTTCCTTCTTTTCTTCTTTGCTTCCTTCCTTCCTTTCTGCCTGCCTTTCTTTCTTTCTTCTTTCTTTCCTCTCTTCCCTCTTTCCTTCCTGTGTCTTTCCACTCAGTGGATGTTTGAGTTGGAGATTGAAAAAGGTGTTACGTAAATCATCAGCCAACTGAAAGCAAACCAAGTTATGAAAATCATCAATAAGGGAGGGCCAGGACCTGATGTCAATAAGGCAACAGCGCTGCTGGGAGGCAGGAACTACCAAGGAAAATGAAGACTTTAAAATGCTTAGATCTAGCCCTGTGGGAACAAGAGGATGGAGGAATGTTCAGTGTAATAATAATTCTATTTTAACATTTTAAATGTGAAATTCAGTAAGCATTAAAGTCATTAAATACTGCTATCTTGGTGTATCAGATTACTTTTATATTAAATGATAATTTTTAAACTTGAAATAAGAAAACACATCTTGAAGGCATTAAAGTCCAACCAAACATAACAAAATCCGGAGAAGACACACGTATATGTTTCCCTCTACCCCCAGCAGATCACATGACACATGGGACAATTTAAGAAAATATATTAATAGCAGCCATCAGATAAACTAAAGAGTCAGATCAGAATTCAAGCTGTCAAAACACTGAGAAGCTAACGCATGAAATCCCAAAAATGAAAAATAAAGGATCGGCAAGTGGGGGAATCCAATTCTTGTGCGCAAATTTCTCTTAGATCTTTTGCTGTCTTTGAATTGCCTATATGAAGAAAAAACCCCAGGGATCCTGCTGCTTACAGCACATGCCCAATACTAAAGAGACACACCTGGAAGTTCAAGACTCCTAATTTGGAGGGAACCCAAAAAGGTCACACACTGAGGATAAGTTTAGTATGTAGCTCTAGCTCAAATACATATTTGAAACTACTAGTACTAATTAATCTCAAGCCTAATTAAGGACCAAAACCTTAAAACTAAAAGCAAAACTAGAATAGATCTAGGCTGACAAAACTTAAAACAAGATTTCACCTACACAGAGTCGTTTCTTAACATTTTTTAAATTTTAAAATAATTCTAGGCTTACGGAAAAGTTGTGAGTATTGTATAGAGACTTTCCTTATGCAATTTCCCCTAGGGCTGGCATCTTATCAGAGTACAAGTATCAAAACCAGAAAGTTAACCTTGCTACTCTAGTCTTACATACATTTCAAACCAGACTGTATTCAAAATTGGCCAGTTTTTCCATTAGTGCTTTTTTTCCTGTATCAGACCCAATTCAGGATCTCACAATGCATAAATTTGCATCTTTTTATTCTCCTCCAACAGGTAACAACATTCTGCAATCCTCATTCTTTCATTGTCTTTTGCGACTAAACACTTTTGATAAATACAGTTGATCATATCCTAGAATGTTCCTCCATTTAAGTTGGCCTGCTGTCTTCTCATAATTAGTTGGAGAACGATCATTCTATGCAAAGCAGACCAGAAGAGAAGCTCTGCCATCCTTAGCAAGCATGTCCAAGTTAAATGACATCATACTCTTTATTACAGGTCTGTGTGTTTGGATAACTGGCTTCATGGGGGAGTTTCTTCATTGTCAACTTATGGTTTTCTTTGTGTAATTAATGAATATTTAGGGGAAAGTTTTAAGGCCACATGTTCTGTGTTTCTGTCAAAACACTAATTTTTAGTATTCATTGGTGAATGTTACCTACAGCAAATGTCATTCTGGTATGAATACAGTAGCGATTTCACATATTCTTTATATTTTCTGCATTTAGTAATTAAAATTTTTCTGTAAAGAAGAGCTTTTTCCTCCTGTGCAACTATTCAGTTATGTATTTATAGCCATAGACTTGAGGTACTTGTCTTTTTCCATGAGTTATAATTCACACTGTGAATAATACACACTGTGAATTGTGTAATTGTGATCACACAATTGTGTAATAAAACTCTTTTCCCACTGGCTTCTAGATCCTTCCAAGAAGGCTTCTAGATTCCTTCCAAGAAGCTCTCCTTGTCCCTATTTTTTTGAACACTTTCTTATCTGTTACCACAGCAAGAAATTATATTTCTCTTAATGGTCATATGTGCCAGTACTTGAATTGCCCGCTGGCACCAAAATCAACCCTCTTCAGTAAAAGAGCCAAAATATCCACAATGCATCATCCAGAATGTGCAGCAGACATTAAAACTTTATTAGATTTGTGGTCAAGCAGGGCACTGTGATCCTCTGTCAAGATAAAAAGAAAAAAATTCGCTAGAAACATAATGACAGATAATGACTCAGCTAATGAAAGTGCTTGACAGGATTTTAGTTTTCAAAAACTTGAGTAAATGTATATAGAAAAGAAATTAAAAATAAGAGATAGAAAGTTACAGTATACAGGAAAAACTGAAAAAAATCAGAACTGAAAAATATATTATCTAAACTTCCAAAAAAGCTTTGAAACACAAACATAAGCAAATCATAGTTGAATATATTTTGAAAATATTTGCCCATACTTGTCTTAGGCTTATTTGAGGAAGACATAAAACTTTAATGTTGTATTTTTTATGCCTCTGTATGATGATTTCTTTTTATTATATTTTCTAATTTGTTGTTACTTTCTTAATGCAACTGCTTTTTATGTGCTATGTGGAAATCTCAGTTTTCACAGTTTGACAATGACTTGACATATAATAAGCACATGCATGGACAGTTAATCTGGATTCAACCAGATTCATATTCAACAGACACGTGAAATCTCTACAGTACTTTCTCTGCAGGCATGCGCTTGTCTGGAAATTTGTCTGCAGAGTGTGGGACCTCTGGTTCACCTGCTGCTGGTGTGGAGCAATCTAAATGGAAGCTGTTGATGAACCATAGATTTAAGATAATTGTGGGCGGCTGGTTTTATTGTCAAGCCCTGCCTCCTACTTTGTATATAATTCTGCCAGCTAGCGTTTTCTTACAAGTCCCCTTTGGTCTTCAAACCATGATGAATCCTAACTTGACTTAGCTATTGTCACCGATTCCATATTCTATCTAGGGTGAGCCATAACTCACGATTTGTACACAGGAGCTTCATGGGAAAGAGGGGTAGTTAGGAAGATCGGTTCATTGTTTCTCTCCTATGGTTGTTTTGATGTGTAGAGAACCAAGAATCGCTTAACATGCATTGCCACTTTTCATATCACTGTGAGATTTCAATGACCCATTTTAGAGAAAAGAAAACAAAGTCTAGGAGTTAAATAACTTGCGGAAGATAGCAAGATAGCGATTTTGCTCCACTTAGGTCCAATGTTTGTGCTTTTCCACCACCCCAAGTTAAAAGGCATCATCAGTGTTGTTTCATATTCATAGTATATTTGTATAATATTGTGTTATTATTGTATCTCTTAACACCAAAAGTGAGTTTTGTTACAAAAAAATAGAGGCTTTGTTAACAAGCTACTTAAATTACTAACTGTCTAAAGCTGGTCCATGGAGAGGTGGGCAGGTGACAAACTTGATGGTCCCATCAAATGACAGTGGTGAGGGTGGGTGTCAATGATGAGCAACTACCCAATGGCACAGCTACTCACTATTTTAATCAGCTCAAGCACCCAGGGATTAATTGGCAGAATATGGTGGAAAGTCTTTCAATAAGGAATCATTTACTGAGAAAAGGATTTGAAAGAAAAACTATTCTATGTAACTAATGATCAAAAAATCAAAAGCTATTATGTGAAAAACAACAAATTCCTAGGGCTATTTTCTGAGAGAAAAACAAAAAGAAATACAGCATATATTTTTGAATGAAAAAGATACTCTAGAAAGGTATATGGATATTATATTTAATCATGGCCTTTTAAAAACCTTTATATACAACAAAATTGTCAGTAATAACAAGAAAGAATGCAGGGGTTTTGAACTTACATGAATTGATTTGATCATTTTGCCATTTGATTTCTTTCCCCACCAAAGTCTGGTCTTTATTCATTTCTATAAAATGTATAAGAAAAAATACATTACCCGAATAATTTTCGGAAATATTTTTTTTCCTGCTCTGGCCAAATTATTGCTTGTCAGACTTGAAGAGCTAAGAAATTGTGACAATTTGAATTTAATATATGGTTATTTAAAATTAAATATCCATTGCAAATCTTCTCTAGTTTCAAAGGGAATAATCTGAAATCTCAGTCCTGAAAATCTCATTAGACTAGTGGTTTTGTGTATTTTTTTAAACAAGCAAATTATATAAAATAATCATATTCATGGACTTTCCCTTCAGATTCTGCTCAGCTTGCGAAAAGAGGTACACTGCCTTCCTTGGCCCTTGTGTGAAATTTTCAGGGAGCTGTAAACCTACCTGAAGTTTCTGGTTGGCCATCATTTAGGCTCTCTCTAGTCTCAAAAAACAAAAACTCTATTTCTATAGTGATCTGTCACACACCCATGCATACACACATACACACCCCCCCACACACACATTCATCTTCACATTTGCACCCTAGAATGGTGCTTACTCTGTGACACTGGGATATCATTCTGCTATTTTGTACATTTGCCACTGACAAAAGAAATCTCAGTCACATGTAGAAATTACAGAAATACTTAGGAATGGGAATGTCACTACTTGGTGTGTTAAAATATGAACCCCTGGAAGGGGGGAAAACAAGTCTAACATGAGTACTGTTGTTATGCTTAGTTCAAATAGTTGTTCAAAGCCAGACACGGTGGTAGTGCATGCCTGTAATCACAGCACCCAGAGAAGCTGAGGCAGGATTGTGAATCTGAGCCCAGATATCACAACACAGTAAAATAGAAGAATCCTGAATCAAAATATAAAAGGGCCAGGAATGTAGTTCAGTGTGAAGGCCCCTGTGTTCACTCTCCAGTGCTGAAAAAAGAGTTGTTCATATGCTGCATCCAGACTAGTGATGTCAACGCAGATATGCATCTGGAAGTCTTCCAATAGCCAAAAGATACATCTGTCAGGTCAGAATGACAACAGTATGTAAAACACTAAAGTTATAAAGTCTACATAACCTTTGAGTGTTCTCGATGTGCTAGGCATTGTTACAATTTTTAAACTTCATTTCATTCAACACAAGAAAAGGCTGATGCTAATGACACATCATTGACTTGGGTTCCAGGTGTGATTCTTTAGTATTCTACTTAATTGACACAAAAGCCTTTATGGAGGCTCTGCAAGTATTTCTGTTTTAAAAATAAAAATAATGAAGCAAAGAAAAAAACAAAGCAATTACCCATAGATGATCAGGAACATTCTACCACTGGGACACATCCCCAACTCCTTTTTATTTTTTTTTAGACAGGGTCTCCCTAAGTTGTCCAGGCTGGCCTCGATCTTGGAAAGCTGTAGTCTTTAGAGTAGCTGGGATTATAGGAATAAGCCCCTGCACTCAACAGAAGAGTGGGTTTTGATACCCCAAAGGGGTATAATACATCAAGCTGTAACAAAGCCCTCACCATCCAATATGATGCCATCTGCTTCCATATTCAACTCTACCAGGCAGATTAACAACCTCCAACTTACCCAGGAAAGAACAGAAGCCCAGAGAGTGACGTGCACAAGACCCACAGTGGAGATGCTGCAGTCTGAGCCAAAACCCATGCTCCTTGTTACTGCTGGAGGGACATCTGTCCTTCAGTGCTCTATCTGGAGGTGGCCCTGTGGGGATGTCCAGGGTTCACAGCTTCTCCTGTAAACAGGAAGGTCTGTTCTCTAATAATGTGCAGCATATGGCTAAAGACCACACGATCTGGTGAAGCAGGAGCCTGGTGCAGCATGCATTTGGTTCTCTCTGCCTTCTGTTCACAGCAGATGGGCCAGGAAAGGTGACGGTCTTTCTCAGGAAGGGTGAAGGAATGCTGGGGTGAGGCAGGGCTTGGGGGAGGGGTGGTCCGTCATATACCTCCTACGGGGGGATGGCTTGGCTGATGGGCTTTTCTATTTCCTCTAGTTTAGCTCAATATGTACAAATGTGAGAGGTAGTTTGATTTGTTGAGGGATAATTCAGCTGTCATGGCAAAAAGGAAAAACATCTTTGTGGGTGTTTGTGAGTTGCATGTGCTATGCCAAGTTTTGAAGCCAAATCCAAGCTGTCCTGAATTTATTGCCCTATTACAGTCCAAGTGATATAATTAAAAGCTACGGTTGGCACATAATTACTAATTATACAGTAGCTACCACGCTTCTTCTGGGCTTTAATATTTACTCACAATTTCCTCCACTAAATCAAATTAACCATTTTAGATAGTCATCAGCTAATTTTGTTGTTGTTGTTCTGTAAGTAAACTTAGCACATTGAAGCTGCCGGGAGATGTTTGAAGAAAGAACTGACACTCTCAGGCACATTTGAATATGACACATGTGACTTCAGGGTAAATATTGAATATTGATGTAAATAAAACAAGGTTTTCAAGACTAGCAAAGTATTTTAAATTCAATAAACAGAAGATGGATTGATGAAGTTTTGTATATTTCTTATGAAACCAAAACCAGTGAATAAGGTAAAATTTTTCTAGAATCAGTTGGACAAAGTAGCCAAAGTGACAGTGACGACAATTACATGCAGTTATTTTTCTGTTTGTTTTGCAGTACTAGAAATATTTGAATTGTGGAACTCAAGGCCTTTGCACTGAACTAAATCCTGAGCTTTTTTTTTCTTCCCCCATTTTGACGCAAGGTCTTGCCAAATTGAACAAGCTGAACTCAAAAGTATGATTCACTTGCCACAGCCTCCCAGAGGGCCAGATTACAGACAGGCATGTGCCACAAAGCTGGACTAAAGCTCTGTTTTCTTTGTGTTCTTCCACAAGGCACCAAATTTCTCAAAAGCAAATTTTTGCGTCACTAATCGTCGTAAACCAAGTTTGGTAGAAAGGGCACTATGTGTGCCCATACATGACCATTGAGCCAGTGTATGAATGAATGAAGTGGGCATTCAGACAATGAGCATTCACCGGGGTCATTAATTTGCTAGAAGTGCTATCATTTATAGGAGACATACTTAGAGAATGAAAAGTCTTTTAAAGGCTATTCTGAAAAGCAGAGAATGGGAAGTGTGCAGTTTGTTAAAATTAACTTCTGCATAGGTATGCGCCGCTGTTTGTCCTTAGCTATTCGCACACACGCTCTAACAGGTCACAGCACGACACCCCACAAGCAGCTTTTAGCGAGGCTGCGGTGCTGACTTACGATGTCTCCCTCCCCAGGAGGCGAGGCGACCCTTCCGTGGACTGTGGGCCTGGCCTGTGCTCTGGTCTTTCTGACCCGTCTTTAGGGGTGGACTTTGTGGTTTTCTGATATGCCTTCTCCTACCTCAGTATTATTTGAATCAGTCTTCCATTTTGACATTTATACAAATTGCTAAACCAGCTCAAATTTGATGTTGAGGCCTGATCCTTTACTGCAGTGACTGTACTTCTCTTGAGCTAGGTAAATTGCCACTTCACTCAAATTCTTTTTTTCTTTTTCCAAGAATGTGCTGCAAAATGACTGCCACCTTTCTTTGTCCCTTAAAACCTCCTCTGCCTGAATAGCGAGTACGGATACCATAGAGTTCCTTCGTTTTTAGCAGAAACAAAGTAATTCTCCAGCAAAAATGCCCATCCTGCTGCATATAAGCTCTGGGCTTATGAAGTTTATTTTGTTTTTATTTAATCTTCTCACCCAGCATGGCAATCTATGCTTTCATTGTTTTGTTGACTCCCAAGTCAAGACTCCTCACGGAGTTTTTGAGTATTTATTTTCTTATACTGAGGATAGAGCCTTCACATTGAACTACACCCCCAGTCTTTCTTCTAATATTATTTTTGTTTTGAGACAGGGTCTTATTCAGGTGCTGAATCGTCCAGTCTGGGCCTGAATTTGCATTCCTCCTGCCCCAACCACCCAGAATACTCAAGACAGACCAGGGCCTCCAAGCCCAGCTCTTGCGAAATACTTATATAGACTGACTCCTCTCCGACAGTCACCAAGGCATCGCGGAAGTGACGTCATCCAGTAACTTCTCCTCAGGAGGAGGGTTTCCTACTTCCAGCCGCCTGCCTGCGTCAGGAACAGGGCGACCTTCAGCAGCCTTCACTCCCTCTGCAGAGCAGCGCAGGGGGGCACAGAACGTCCTTGCTGCAGAAGCCGTGATTAGAATCGTTTCCGCAGCCCTCCCCTGCACCCGCCAATCTTTGAAATGTCTTTCTGCAAAAGAGGGATCAGCACATCATCATCACACAGCTCCAAAATGGCTCTGAAGATTGATCGCGCACTTGGTGGCGTCAAGAGTCGTCACTTGCCCCTCTCCGCTTCATCCCGGACAGCTGAGAATGTCCAGGCCCGCTCCGAGCTGGCGCATGATCCAGGCCGTTTACTGCGGCCTTTTCCCTCTGCAAGGACCTCGTCATTTCAGCGTGGCTTCGCTCCCTAGTGGGCCGGAGCGGGGAGCAAACGACCCACAACGCCCCCATTCGCTAGGTGTGCGCAGACTCATGCGCAGTCTATTATTTCCTGTTTGCTTGGTTTTCTTGCCGTAGCAGCTGCTGCTATTGAAGTTTGTAAGAAGGCGAGGTGGAATATTTTTTTAAAGTACTGATTAAAATCATGCAGTTACTTTCTATTAATTGAGATTATGTTCTTTGTAACAAGGTACACGTTAACCCTACTCTCTTAATTATTTCAGTTCCTTTTTGCTCTCTGCTGTGAATTATAGGTTTATTTATCACGTTAGAATATTGCTATATTAATGTCTGGTAATGACACACTTTTCTGTGTTAAACTCCATCAGTCACCATGCACTGAGAATGCCCAATGAGCTGACCCCACGGTCCCCAGCAATTTCACATTTTCTCAACAAGTGGAAAGTGAAAGCAAGACTCAAGGACGTCCGGGAGGGCTGCAGCCTCCATCATAAATCTGCGTTCATGTGCTGCCTTTTGCCCTGTTCCTAGCACATAGCACATCGGTTTAAGGGTAGAAGTCTCTGACTTGTAAAGGTCAAACCGGATGAAGAGCAAACATGCTTAAGTGCCAGTTCCGGTGTCCGGCAAGGCCAGTGCCACACCGTCTTCATTTCTCCCTGAAGGTCACATCTAGAGGGAGGCTTGTTTCAACCTAGCAAGTTACAAAATATTTTCAAAGCAACAATATCGGAGAGTTTATGAACACATTTTTAATATAAGTAGAAATATAAATTGGTAGAGCTTTTTGTTCATAAAACTGATGAAAAACTGTAAAGATGTTCTGAGTCTTTGATCTATTATCCTACACCTATTGATAGAACTGTATCAAAAAATACCAGTGATGCTACAAAGCACAAGAGGTGTGGAAGAGTGCTATTTATCGTAAAAAAAAAAAAATAAAACTAAATACTAAAATACTAAAAGAAAAAATCTGTATGACTAAAGGAATTACATTGTGGAGTGTTAAGCAATAATTTAGCCTAATGTTTGAAGAACTGCTAGTGATGTGGAAGCTCACGTGACAGACTGAAAGAAAATAGCATTGTGTAAAGCATATGGCAGCAATCATGCTAGTGTGCCTTAAATATTTTCATATAGAGACTACCTTGGAAATAAACTGAAAGAATACACAGCAACAAGATGGACAGGGTTATGTTTATTTTTATTTTCTTCTTTGTAATTTTCTACAATTAAAACATTGAAATATTAATGTATCAATTTCATCTTAAGAAAATATCGTATGTATAAAATGTGCATTGTTAATCTATTGTAGCTTAAACACAGGTTTTGCTGTCAGGATTACTCTACTAGAGAAGAGGATAATTACTAAATATCTTAAAAATTATTAAAGACATTTAATTGGTGTTTTAAATTTTTTCCCACAAAGAAAAGCCAAAAGCCAGGTAGTTTCATTGGTGGGTTACTACAGATAGTTATAAAGAATTAATACCAATTCTTTCAAAAACCTGAAGGAAACACCTCCTAACTCAGTAAGGCCAATAATTTAATACCAAAGCCAAGAAGCATCAGAAACAAACCAACCAAGCAAATAAAAATTATAGCCTGATATAGACGCTGAATACACATAAACAAAATCTTGACAAATTCTAGCAGAGTCCAGTAGAATATAAAATAATGGATTTTATGCACCTACCAAGTAAGATTTATCTCAAGAATAAAAGGGTGTTTTGACCTATAAAATTGAGTCGATGTAGTAAATCACATTAACAAAATAAAGGAAAAAGTACACATAGTAATTTCACCAGATACAAAATTTGACAAAAATCCAATGTCATTTCATAACAGTAGTAAAGTAGAAATAGTAAAATTATAAATAGAAAGAATCCCCCCCCAATGTGATGAGAAATATTTATGACAATGGAATTGGGAATGCTATATTTATCACAAAAGAAAAAGTTCTTCATAAAGCCAGGAATAAAATAAGAATGTCTACTTTTGGCAGTTGTCTTCAACATTGAAGTGAAGATTCTCATTAAGTAATTAAGCAAGAATGGTGGGGAAAAGACACCAAGATTGGTAGAACTATCTCTATCTCTTGGTGATTTATATGGCTTTCACACACCCAGGCACACACACACGTGCACACATACACATCCATGCATTAATGCATAAAAGATAATAAAGTTGCAAAATTGAAGTCGATATATAAGAATATTCTTTCAGTATATTAGCAATAACATTATACAAAACATAAAACTATTTTATTTATAATAGTATCAAAGTATTTGGGAATAAGCACAACCAAAGAAGTGCAAGATTCATGCACAGAAAACTACAGAACATTGGTAAAAGACATTAAAGATGACCTAAAAAAAAAAAAAGCTATTCATGGATGGGAACACTTAATATTGCTAAAATAAAAATATTTCCAAAATTGGGCCACAGATTCGATACAAACTCCTAAAAACTGTCAGCTGCCTTCTTAGAGAAATAAAAGAGTTGGTCATAAAGTTCATATGAATTGCAAGGGAACGAGAAGAGCAAAAGCAAAATTTAAAAAAAGTGGCAAGGCACACTCCTTAATTTCAAAACCTATCGCAAATCTAAACTAGGTAATAAAATGTGCTAATGACATAAGGATAGATCAAAAGAAAGCAATTAGAACTCCTGAAATAAACCTATACATCTGCTATCCTTTACTATGATGTCAGAGGCAGTCAATGAAAAGATAACAACCTTCACACAATGTGGGGACAACTGGATGTTCATATGCAACCATATGAGTTTTGACCAATCCCCCAACTCATATAGTGAAATTAACTCAAACTGGATCAACAATCTAAATGCTAGAAATAAAGATATTAAATACCTAGAAGAAAACATAAGGGTAAATCATCATCATTTTGAATTAGCAATAGTTTCCTACACATGACATCAGAGCAAAAGCAATCAAAGAAAACTAGGCTCATCAAGCTTCATAAAATTGCAAACTTTGATATGACATTCATAAAAATAAGGAGACAATGCAAGAATTTAAAATATTTGTAATCATATATTTGCTAATAGTGCACTACCTAGAATCCATAAAGAAAACAACAATTTAAAAATAAAAATTTTAAATAAGCACATACAACTAAGAAGATAGGCAGAAGGCCAACAAGCCCACGACTCAACATCATTAATCATTAGGGAAACACAAGCCGAAGCCACGGGGGATGCTACTCTTTCTCCACAAGCATGGCTGCAGTTGAAAATCCAAAGCTAAATGTTGGTCAAGATGTGAAAATATATTTACAATATTAGGACATTAGAATGTCTTTGCAAATTTTAAAATATTAAAATCATCATCCACTTCTGATGGGACTGTGAAATGCAGACACTGCAGGAAACAGCTTGGTGGTTCATCCAAAATGTGGAATACAAAGTTACCATATTTTGAAAATATGTATTTATTCAAAAATTATGCATGTTTGTAGCAGCATTATTTAATAAGCTTCATAATACACAAACTGTAGCAGCCACTCAAATGCTCAATAACTGCCGATAGCTAAACAAAAATTCAATTTATTCATTATCCTCACTCTTCTTAAGTTACTATAACAATATCACAGAGTGGGTAAATTATAAAGACAAGAGATTCATTTCCAGCAATTTCAGAGTTTATGACTGCCAACAAACTCTTTCTTTTTTCTTTCTTTCTTTCTCTTTTTTGTTTCCTTTCTCTTTGCATTGCTGAGGATTGAGCTCAGGACCTTCATGGGTTGGACATTCAAATCCTTAATTAAAGCTGTGTTTAACGGCGGTTATATTTTTATGACAGGAAGAGATAGAAAAGCTGTAATCTGTGCGGGACTTCCTTGTAGAAACAGCCACGGGGCACAAGAAAGAGCGCAGAGCAGCACAAACATCAGCTGCTCGCTGAGTTCATTCTCCGAATCCTGTTTTCCTAATGTGCAAGTCCCAAGTGGGTGTTGTTCAGTGGCCGGGGCACGGGGAAACACAGAACCCCTCCTGGGAAGCGGGGCCGCAGTATTTGATGACTGGGAATGCCAAGTTCCAGAGCTCCAGCAGCTCCACCTCTGAGGAGCTGTCGCTGGACTGCTCCAGAGGCACTTGCACTCCCCAGCTAGGGCTCTTCTGAGAGTCTTACCGTGACTCATCACTGGGCTTTGCAGGTGACATAAAATTACACACACACACACACACACACACACACACACATATATGTATACATACATACATATATATATATATATATATATATATATATATATATATATATATATATATATACAGTCATTCTTTGTCATGCATAGAGAACTGGTTCTAGGACCCTCCTGAAGTATCAAGGATGCTTGTGTCTTTATATAAAAGTGTGCAGTTATTCGGATATAACTAATGCACATTCTTCTTTAAGCTTCATAAGTCTTCTCTAGATTATTTATTACACATAATGCAACATATTCACCATGTAAATAGTTTGTGTACTGCATTTTTTAGGGCAGGCTTGTCCAGTCTGTGGCCTGTGGAGTGTATGAGACTCAGGATGGCTTCAAATGCAACCCAACACAAATTTGTAAAACATTGTAAGATTTTTTTTTTTTTTTTTCATTCAGTGTAGCCCAGGCAAGGCAGAAGTTGGACATTTCTGATTTAAGAAATATATTAACAACAGGAAAAAATGTACATGTTCAGTGAACATGTAAGAGTTTTGGTGAATGTTTATGATCCCTGGTTGGTTAATCTCACAAATGGCTTAAATGTCAAATATCCCCCCAAAGTCTCAAGTGCTCAGAAGGTGATAGATCACAAGGTGCTGCACTCATCAGCAGAATAACCATTGATGGTGTCCGGTGCTGTGAGGAGGCGGGGCCTGGTAGGAGGGATAGGTCAACAAGGCTGCGGGCTGGAAGTCAGTCCACGCCTTTCTCTGCTTCCTGGCCGCCCTGAGATTGACAGCTTTCCTCTAGCCGTGCGTTCTGCCAGGCCCTTGCTGCCTTGGAGCCAGACGCTCCAGGACAGAATCCTTTAAAACCAATAAGTCAAAATAAACTTCTCCCTTATGTTTTGAGTGTGAGATATTTTGTCCCAGGGACAGAAAAGTGGCTAGTACAGTAGGAAACTCTCAGATCGGGTACGTGTGCATATCCACACGTGTGGAGTGCCCAGAAGACAAACCCTGAAACGGAGTTCACCTCTCTCCCAGGTGGATCTCACAGGTCACCGGCACTTCTCACTGACAATTGAATTCAGACTCAGAATCCTCAACAAGGCTGTCTCCGGGCACCCTTTAACAAAAGGACAGCACTACTGTGCTGAATGTAATTTTTTTTTTTTTTTTTGTAATCTTGTCTTAAAGTTTAACTAAGAAAACAGAACACATATACTTTTAAGATGCAAAGCAGAATAGCCATGTCGCTAAAGAGATAATAAGGCTAGGATTGCTTAAAGGAGGGCACACTTCACCAAGGCATGAGCAGGAGAGGGATTGCGATGGAAGGGCAGCATGGATCTTGGCGGATTCCTGGGACAGACAGAGATACCGGAGAGCAAACACAGCCTCAGGACAATGACCTGAGCTCCGCTTAAGCTACATCTGAGATCAGCCTGGAGACTGTGTACCAAAGGTGGGAGTACATTGAGGTTTTTGATCCTTACTCCAGTCTATGTTAGACAGAGACCCAGCCCTGAATTTCTCTTCAAAGATGAACTTGCTGTAGCAACTGAAGTAGAATTCAGCTGTGTTGGATGGAACTTTTCCTGGGGACACGTGAGCAAATGTTTCTTCACCCCAAATAGGGAACAGCCAACAGATCGAAGTCCAACTCCGTGACACCATGAATTTATTGGGCTTACTGATAGGAGTCTGGGTAAGGAGTTACTTGCAGGGGCATGGGTGACTCGAAGGCAGTCACAGCAACAGAAAATCACCCTCCACTTCAAAGAGCACCTGTGTCCAAAGTCAGGCCAGGTGGGGCCTACAGGAGGACTCTTGCCCAACATGGCTGGCTGGATGGGCCACACCCCGGCCAGAGCTCCGTGCTGGGTTGGCACTTGGCGGCTGGCCATCTCCTAACAAATAATTTGCTCCCCAAATTCTGGCTTAGCACCATGTTTGAAGAAACAGCTTGCAAACCCTGCTCTCCCATGTGATCCTTTCAGACGAAATGAGAAAAACTCCAGGAAACCTCTGCTGCCCTAGCTGAAGCAGGAAGCGAATAACTCAGCCCTTTCTTCTGAAGCCTGCTGTTAAGTTTTGCAATCTGAGAAAATAGATGGTAGCATTATTCTTAACAACAGAATTGTGTTTAATTTTGACCAAATGTCTTTTTAACTACAAATAATTTAATTGCTAAAACAAATGTAATTACTAGGCACACACATTGTGTTTTCACTGTGCTATTTTAACTAGAATACAAAGGCATTACAGCCCACGTTTTAAACCTTTTACCTCACAGCTTTAGAAAGAAAAGGTAGCATAGACATTGATTGAGAGCTTAGCATGAAACAGCAATGTTCTAAAATATGATTTAGCTGCAGCACCATTTCTGAGAAGCAGCAGCAACTCTCTGGAAAGAGAAGTTCCAACGCAGTGGACTTTCCAGGAACAACTTCCATCAAAATGCCCTCGGGGGCTTGTTTTGCCTCAGCTCTGGAGAAGCTCAGGTCGGCAACTCAGGGAAAGCCTTCTTGCCTGCAGTCACCATATCGTGCCACAAGGGGTCAGTCTTTGCGCCTACTGAAATCAAATACAAAACTTAGGGGGCGAAAAAAAGAGGAATCATACCTTTAGTGTTTAATAAAATAAGTACACTGCAATGTTTATCAAGTAAAAAGCCAAGACACTGTGGCATAAACTGCTTAATTCCAAACCTTCTCCATAAAAAATTGCTTTTATTGAAGTCAAATCAAGAATTCCGAGAATGCTAGAACTCGAGATGGTAGGGATTTGAAAGCACCCGTTACACTGCGTAGCCTATTTTCTCTGTGGCAGCATAACGAAAACCACATTCATAACGGTGAACCACACTCACTGAAGTGTCAAAGGAAGCACAGTTTTCATGGAATAGCTAGAATTCACAAAGTCATAGAAAAAATACATATTTTTCGAATGAATTAACACCAAATTTTTAATTTTACTGCAATTTTCCCTCAGAATTGTGAGAGTCGTTTTCTATCATTCTTGACCTGTGTCCTCACTGAGGGGAGGACTAGTGGTGATCTAGCCTCCGTCCAGTCACACGCCTTTGGGTGCACATGGCGTGCTTTGTTACAAAAGCCCTGCAATTACATTGCACTAAGCTGGATAGCGTTATGCTTGTCACGTGTTCCACCCACCATAGCTCCTGTTGTGTCGTACAGGAAGGCCTTTCAAACGCTACTCCCGTGCGCGGTTCATCCAGGGCAACTCAGCAGCTACTTTTTGAATATTCTCCTTTCTATGTTTCTCTTTCAGCTTTTCTCATGCATATTGGTTCTTCTCATTCTATCCTCCATGTCTCCTAACATCTGTTTTATAGTTTTTATTTATTACCTCCTAGAATGGAATACTTTGAAATTTCTACATTGTCATTAAGCACATTACTTTTCAGCTTTTATCTCATTTGCTATTTAATCTTTTTATTTTAAAGACTGTATTTTTAATTTCTATAAATTCTTTTATTTTAAAGTTGCTGCTTGTGTTTTTGACTTGTTAATCTTTTCATAATGTACCGATTCCTTCATTTCCATCACTAACTACTCTACATACTCTATTTTAAATCATTTTGCTTTTGGATGTTCTAATAATGTTTTTATCCCAGGTAGATTATGGCTTTATTTGTTGAGAATTTTGTGAACTGAGACGTGAACATCAGGAAGGCTGTTCTTCTGTAAGATCCACCGTGTTTTCTGCTGTGTAAACAACTCCTGTGTTAGTTTCTAGGGCTGCGGTTACAAAGCACTGAGTGGCATGTGCAATGAAAGCTACTTTTCCCTGTGTCTGGGTGGGTGGCAGCAGGGCTGATTTGTTCCGTGGCTCTGTGTGGACTTCATTTCAGCCTAATTCTGTCCAAGTTTCTGTCTCCAAATATGATCTCACAACCTGACACAAAAGGGGTAGGGTTTCAGCAAACAAAGCTGGGGGGGGGGGGCAGAAACATAATTCAGCTTCTAATAACCTCCAAGGGTAGTTTTGCTTGTGAATCTTGCATTTCACAAGCCTAATCGAACTTGCCCAACTATCAGGAATGGAAAATGAAACAATACATAGTTAATGCCTAAAAACATACTTTGCATACAGATTTCTCTCCTCTAGCTCCTTAAGTTTTCCTCAGACTGTGTTTTGTTTTGGTCACGTGCATATGAAGTTGGTCAGCCTGCTGCTCGGAGCCTTCGTACTTACCAGTCACCGCGTTTTGAGAACACCATTTCTGTGGCTCATCACCAGTAAGCGTGGACCCCGTTTGCCGTCCTTCTGAAGGTGTTTTCCCAGATCTGGGCCAAACTCCAGGATGCAGATGTGCAGGTATATGCAAGTGTGTGTGTGTGTCCCTAGGGGGCACATTTTTCCAGAATTTCTCACACCTGGCTTGTGGGCAAAACCTGTGGCTCTAATGTACATTGGTGTCACAACTTTGTAGCTTTGAGTTCATCAAAAGAAATAATATCTTGGATAAACCTGACATACTGAAAAGAGTCTCGGAATGAAGGTGGAACTTCAAAGACGTGCCCTTCACCTGGACACAGAGGAGAAA
The DNA here is from genome assembly GCA_004027205.1 of Ctenodactylus gundi. Classification (NCBI taxonomy): domain Eukaryota; kingdom Metazoa; phylum Chordata; class Mammalia; order Rodentia; family Ctenodactylidae; genus Ctenodactylus; species Ctenodactylus gundi. The sequence continues at coordinate 285,932 of PVKB01001841.1, read as the reverse complement.
GCAAACAGCCATAATGTGAGCTGCCGGCAGAGATGCTCCACACCGTGACTCCTGGTGCACAACTGTGAGGAGCTGTGTCTTAGTTACTTTTTCGTTGCTGTGGCACAATACCCGACACCCACAAACTCAGGAAAGGAAAGGTTTATTGTAGCTCACAGTCTCACAGTCCATTCAGGGGTGGCCGGCAACAATCGAAGTACATGGCAGAGAGAGAGGTGGAGGCAGGAAGACAAGCTGAGGCTAGTTGAGACTAGTCCCAGTCCTCCAGGAAGGCAGGTGCAGCTTATGTATCCTTTCAGGTCTCCGCCCAGTAACCAGTCCCTCCTGCATCCAGGTGTGGCCACTACACACCATTAATCCTAATTAACTGCAATCCACCCCTCCAGACCAGACCCCAATCCACCAACATCACATGGTTCCATTAAAATACATGGGACCTTTGGGGGACACTCCAGATCCTAACCATAACAAACTGTATTATATCAACACCTATATGTACAGGAAGGAAGACCGTTAGCTCCAGATAATACCCATGAAGTGATTGATACCTTCAACACAGCCTTGAGAGTTGAGAAGAGGACCCCGTTAGGCTAGGGCTGGGCTCTTAACCCAGAGAGACAGGGAGTTCATACATGCTTGAGCCACTCGATTTATGACTAACAGTTATTGACAACAGAAAACTACTTTAGGGCCCCACTTCTGGGTTCCACCCTCTGCCCTAATTGTGCCACAGACTCATACCTGCTGTTCATTGGTTTCTATGCCTTTTCCCCCTTTGGAAGAACCACAGAAACATGGAACTTCCCAGTTAGGTAGATGTTGTGTTCCCTTTTAACTTTATATAATCAAAACACAATAAAATTTGTTTGTGGAAAGTGTTGGTCCAATGGTCAAATATGAAGAATGAATCCCATACAGGGAAAAGGAAACCAATACTTCCTGAACAGGCCTCATGAATTCTTTTTTTCATATGTAGTAATTTCACCATCTCCACAAATTCCTCTAAGACAAAAACGTAACCTGCTCCCCTCATTCAGAAGTCAACCAGTTTCAGACAGTTTAATTCACCCAACTGTGCATTTATTGGGTAAAAGAAACAGTATTCAAATACTGAAATGTTCTGGGCAAAATACTTTGTGTTATTTTGTATGTTAATGATATGCTGCAGCACAGCAGCAGAACACAAACCTTGAGGTCTGAACCAAAAGTTCTTAACATTCAGGAAGTGACCTCTATGACCTCCTAAAGAAGCTTGGTAGCTCACCTGCCTCTTGTGCATTGTATTGGTTAAGGTTCTTGGAGAGGAAGTATTAATAAAATTTTATATAAATAAAAGATATTTTATTATCACTGCTTACAAGTTCAAAGAGAGAATCCAAAGTGGCCACCTGCCTGTATGAGAGCAGGAGGGTCCTGTGACTACTCAGATGGGACACAGAAGACCACAAGGCCAAGACTGCAGGAGAGCTGGTGCGAATCCGTGCCACAGGTGATTGTCCCAGACAGTGGTGAGAGCCTAAAGACTAGCGATACGCTGCAGTGGAGATAATGGTGGGAAGGCAGAAATGAATCAATGTTTGGAGACATGGCACAGGCCGGAGCTCTCCCAGGAAAACCTGCAAACAGTCTTCCTTATTCGTTTGTTTTTATTTAGTTCAAGCTGCCAGTCTATTGGTTGGGCCCCACACACCCAGGTAAAGGTTCCTCTCTCATTTGCTGACCCACAAGTCAATCACATACTTCTGAGAGCTCTACCCCGGGCATTTCTTCATCCTGCCAAGTAGACATAATCCTGCCAGTGGTCACAGGCACCTTCTGGCTAATGCCAGGAGAACAGGGAACATTACATTAAACCATTCCAGAGGGTATATCAATGTAGTGGCATTTTCTGTTGAGATATGACTTATAAATACCTTTCTCTCTTGACAGATTTTTCCAGAAGCCAAAAGAGGTGAGTTAATTTTTAAGGGAATATCAAAATATCTTGTGACACACTGATTCCTGGAGTATGTTTTTCATCTTTGTATTCCATCAGCATAGCATAAAAATAGGAATTTCACATGGGAACATTCTCGGTACAATACAACAGTTTAAATCCAATCTTAAAATTGCCTTCTAGCTCATATTACAGCAGTATGCTTAATACACCATAACTGGCAGTCGGGGGCCCCATGCAGTAGGCGGTGTGCATTTGACTATATTAAGCTCATCAATCAAGAGACAAGAAGGAAAATTACACATTAAGGAATGGACTACTGCACCATGAATCTCACACTCTTCTTACCTCTTTGTCATTTACAGTTGTCCCCGCATATTGCAAGGAGTATGCCGGGCATGCCCACTTTACCTTTGGAATTTCAAGGACTGTGTCATTATAGTCATTTGAATCATAAGCCGGGAAGTCAGCGAGAGAGCTGGGCATGTGAAAATGGCAGAATCCAATTGTAATTGCGAAATTTTCTCATCATAATTTTGCATGCTGCAAATTTTCCTACTCCATCTTCCCTGCTGCGATCTTTCAGAGCCTATGGTGATGCTAGCTACCTTAACCATGAGAAAAATCAGAAGTTGCTTGTGTTAAAAGTGAGTTTTGGGCCTCGGAGTTCTCTTACTTAGCTGTTTTAGATTTGTCTCTATTTTACTCTTGAGCAAGATTCAGTGAAAATATGTGAGGACTTGAGTTGTGCTGTTTTCTTCTTTTTTTCTGGACTTCATTTTTTCTAGACTCTTGCCTCACCCTCGCATTCTACCAGCAATTCTGGGACCAGGATTTGGTCTCCAGCAGAACAGAATCGAGGATATGATTTTAAGGGCATAGAAAACATTTAATCTTTAAAATCTATGAGCAAAACTGCAGATAGTAATCCTTGTAGCAAAGGAAGGTCAGATGTAGCAGATCCTGGAGGCTGTCACATGGGCCAAGTCTATCATTCTATGTCCTTTTAATTTGTCTAGGTGCAGTCGTGTCACATATAAAGAAGGCTGACCATAGTGTAGCTGAAAGGCTCTTTGGACATGCCACAGTGACCAGCTCCTCCCTGTGGGTGGCGGGGACCAAGGTCCTCAGTAGCTTCCCTAATAAGAAGAGCTGCTGAGAACTTCTCATTCCATCATGAACGCACATTAGTGAGAATGCCCAACCACAAGGAGAAATGAAGAACACTGGTAAAGCTAACTATGTAGATAAGTAGAAGAGCCATTATTATTATTATTAGTTTAGTTTATATCTACTCTTGATTTCTGTATGACTTAAAGGAAAATACATACAGAAATAATTATAAATTTATATCATACAGTATGTAAAGATAGTGTCTGTGACAGTAACGGTATGAAGGGAGGAGGAGGAGAAGAGAAGGAACAGATTGCATGCTTTTTAACACTAGGTTGTTTTCATATGACACGTACAGTGTTGAAGGTAGGCTGTTGCAAGTTTAAGGTGTTAATTCTGATTCCCAACATGTCTGCTGAGAAAGTACATTTGAAATGCAAAAAAGAAGACAATGAAAATGGTGCATGCTAAGAAAACTAACCAAATACAATTAGAAGAGTAGTAATTGAGGAATTAAGGAACAAAATACAGTTAATAAAATAAATAATGTAAGTGTGTGCCCGTGTGTGTGTGTGTGAATGTGGTACTGAAAATCAGACACAGGGTCTTCATACGGATCTGCATTCCAAGCCCTTTATTTTTTACTTTTTTTATTCCGAGGCAAAGCATCACTGCGTCACTAAGTTGCCCAGGATGAATTCAAATTTGCAATCCTTCTGGCTCATCCTCTCCAACTGCTGGGATTACAGGCATGCATAACCACACTTGACTCTGACTAAGTCTTTATCAGTAATCATTCACAATGTAATTGGATTACACTTCTCTAGTTGAAAGGCAAAGATTGTTAGAGGGACAAAAATGTAATTATTTGGTTTATTTTTTAAAAAGTTATTTTAGGTACAAAGACCACAAAGGTAGAAAGAAAAAGTAACAAACACCTTGCATGTGAATAACAATCTAAAGCAACCTGGGGTATTTTTTATTGTCAGACAAAATAGACTTCAAGTTAAAAAATTAACAAGAGTCAGGGAGCAATATATGTTGAGAAGCAGTGCAATAGACCAATAGCAAACCACTCTTATAAACATGTACATACCTAGCAACAGAGGCCCCAAATATATGGGTCACAAGTTGAAACAACTGTGGGAAGAAACAGACAGTACTACAGTAATAGTTAGGTACTTCGATATTTTGCTTCCAATAATGAATAAACCAAGCAGAGAATAAAAGTAATCAGGAAATAGAGTTTTAAAATATAGAACAATTGCATCTGTTATATAGGTAATATTCAACCAACAATAGCAAAGTGTATATTTTTCTCAGTGTACATGGAAAATTCTTCAGGGCAGAACATATTTATGAGTCCATGAAATGAGTATAATTAAATATAAAAAATTAAAATATGACATTTCATTTCTAAATACAACAAAGTATAAGCTATAACAAAATAAAAATCAAAAAAATTAATAATATGTAGAAGATACTTTTAAACAACATGAGGTCAAATAGAAATCACAAAGAAAATTAGAAAACACTTGAATGCATACAACAGCACAAACTATCAACAGATACTCAAGAAGAACCTGAAAATTAGAATAAATCTACAGTAGGAAGTTTAATCAGTGATAAAAAACTTCTATCAAACAAAACCCAGACCAGACAACTTTACTGGTGAATTCTATGGAGTATTTAAGAAGGAATTAACAGCAATCTTCAAACTTTTCCAAAAACTAGAAAAGGAGGAAACAACCCAAAAATTATTTTTATAAGCCCAGAATTACACTGATAACCCAGACAAAGGCACTATAAGGAGAAAAAAAAACCTATAGACTATCATCCCTTCCATTTTAGATGCAAATATCTTCAACATAATAGCAAGCTATATTCAGCAAACTATTAGAAGGACAATGAAATTGAAAGGAACACTGTCAAGGACTGTATACCATGGCCAGGTGAAATTTTTCTTAGTAAAACAAGAATAATTTAATATATGAAATCCACTAGCAATGCATCACATTAACAAAATGATGGAAAAACTTCATGTGATTATTTAAACTGACACACAAAAAGTTCACAAAATCTCATACTCTTTCATCATAAAAACAATGCACTGAGAATAAATGAGAACTGCGTTGGCTTCACAAAGCCCACAGGAATAATCCAAACAGTTATACTCCGTGCTAAAACACTAAATGTCTTTCTTCCTCAAACCAAGAATGAGACAGAGGGTGCCAGTTTCACAATTGTATTTAACACAGTCCTGAAAGTCCTAACCAAAGCATCAAGAATAAGAAATGATCTCGGCCAGGTGGTGCAAGCTTGTAACATTCTGAGAGTCTGAGGAATAATGATTCAAGCTCACCCTTGGTAACTTAGTGTCTTAGCAAGCCCTGTCTCATAATTAAAAATAAAAAATAGGTTGGGGATATGGCTTGTGGTAGACTCTGGATACAATACCTAGCAACACAAAGAAGAGAACAAATGGAGTAAGAAATAAAAGATAATTAAACAGGAAAAGAAGAAATGTTACAGCAAGAAAATAGTTTTAAAACTACCAAAACACAAAAATAAAAAGAAAGAAAAGGCTTTTAGAAGAAATGCATTCAGCAAAATTTCATGATATTAAAAAATCACACAATTGAGTTAACAATTTAGTTTTATTTTGTACAGAACAATCTAAAGAGGAAATTAAGAAAATAATTGCATTTATATAAGTAGGAAAGAAAATGCATAGGGCTGAGTTTGGTGGTACAAGACCTGTAGTACCAACACTCTAAGAGGTTAAGACAGGAGAACCACAAATTTGTGCCTAGCTTGGGCAATTTAGCAACCTAGTGAGACCATGACTCAAAACAAATTATGAGATATAAATCAGGAATGTATGTATCTCAACATATAATGACTGGGTTCAATTCCCAATAGACTAAAAGGAATAAACACAATGGAGGAGGCAAAAAATATTTACTGAAACTACAAATTGCTTTTTAAATAAATTAAACATGATACAAATAAATGGAAAGACATATCATGAAGTATCAGAATTAGAATCAATAAATGGTTCAGACACATAGACCAATAGAAGAGAATGGAAGACCAAAAACAAACGTAACACAACTATAAATTATCTGAGTTTTGATAATACTCCCCAAAACATGCCAAAGAATAGACAATCTATTTAACAAGTGGTGTTGGAATTGCAGAAAATAGCTAAGGGAATCTAAACAGAGACAGTGATGATACCAAAGATCCTAAAGGAAAGACTGCATCTAGGAGGAGAGCAGTTAAACAAGAAGAAAAAAATAAAGGAAGCAACATTGGAAAAATAATGATAGAATTTAATAAGTACCTTACAATAGTAACGCTCAGCATTCATACTTTTATCATGCCAATCAGGAGATACAGATTGACAGAATGGATCAAAAACAAAACCTGACTATATTTTGCTGAAAGAGACACCCAAAATCTACAAAGAAATATAAACCAAAATCAAAGGATGGAAAAAAAATACTCCACGCAACAGAAGCCCCAAAGCAAGCAGGTTTATTTATCCTATTTTCCAACAAAGCAGACTTTAAGCAAAACTGATCGGAGGAGGCAAAGAAGGTGACTGTATACTTGTAAAGGAGCAATTAAACATAAAAATATAGCAATAGAAAATATATATGTACTAAGTGTTAGCACCCCTAGCTTCATAAAATAAAAACTACTGGGCATAAAAAGGGTGGCACATAAATACCAATGCAATCATAGTGGAGAACTTCACCATTCCACCGTCACAAATAGATCGATCAGATAAGAACTAAGAAGAAATATCAGAGTTGAACAACACCTTTGAGAAATGGACTTAACAAATAACTATAGAGTGTTTTATATAACAACAGCAGACCATTTTTCTAAGTAGAGCACAGAATGTCTAAAACAGACTAAGTCTTACACCATAATGTGTGCTTAACCACAAAATAGAAATAATCCCTTACAATCTCTGTGATAACAATAGAATGGAACTAGAAATCAAAACCAAAAGAAAACTCAAGAAAAAAAATGGAAATGCATGGACATTAAATGTTACACTCTTGAATAAGAGTCACAGAAGAAATCTGGGCAGAAATTTAAAATTTTCTAGGATCAAATAACAATGAAAACACAACATATCAAAACCTATGGGACACAATGACAGTAGTTCTAAGACAAAAGATTGTGGCTCTGAATGTTCATATAGCTGTACCAAATGAATAAATAGGTAAATAAATAGCAAAAAAGCTCAGGATCCAGTAGAATCACTGCAGAATTTTGCCAGAACAGAAAAAGATAATACTTCCCAAGCTCTTCAATGAAATTGAAAGGAACACAGTCAAAATCAGTCCTTGAATCTAGCATTACTCCATTAATCCGATACCAAAACTGAAAAGGGACTCAACAAAAAAAGAAAACAGCAGGCCAATTTTCTTGAAGAATATATGTGCAGAAATCCTCAACAAGACTTTTGCAAACAAAATTCAGCAAATCACATTGACCAAGTTGACTTCACCTAAGGATGCAAGAATGGTTCAAATATGAAAACCAATAAATGTAATATACCAAATAAACTGAACCAATGAAAAATGTTACATAGTTGCATAACAAGCCTTTGACAAAAATCCAGCCTATTCTCATGATTAAAACCCCTGAAGAAAATGAGTATAGGAGAACTTTACTTTGGGAAATGAAGATGAAAAACAAAGTGTTCACTTTTACCACCTCCATTCAACATACTACTTGTAACTAGACAGACCTATCAGGCAAGAGAAAGAAACAAAAGGGATATGTAGAAGAAAGGAAAAAGTCAGGCAATCCTTATCACAGATGTGACACTGTACACAAAAAAAAAATCCTCCAAAAGGCCACCAGAAGATTTGTAGTAAAAAATAATCCAACAAAGTAGCTATTAGAAAATCAATAGCATTCATGTACATGATGAACAGACCAAAAAAAAAAAAAAAAAAAAAAACAAGAAAACAATTCCATTTATCATAGCTTTAAAAAAATTAAACATCTAGAAATTAACCAAGATAGAGGCACAGGCAAGAATTTACCAAGCAGGAATTCAATAATTCAGAAAACAATGGCAAGAATTGACACATGAAGTTTCATCCAATCGCTTTTACATAGCAAAGGAAACTACCCAGTGAAGACATAGCCTGTATAACAGAAGAAAAACTGTTCTGTCTTAGTTACTTTTTTCTTGCAGTTACAAAATATCCTACATGTACAAATTAGGGGACTACAAGTTTATTTTAGCTCACAATTTCAGAAGATCACAGTTCGTTTATGGGTGGCCAGCAACAGTGGAAGCACATGGCAGAGGCAGGAAGAAGGCAGCTCCTCACAGCATTGCAAACAGGAAGCCATGTGAGGGAAGAAGGGTAGAGTTAGCATATACTCTCCAGGTTCTTTGCCAGTGATCCACCCCTTCCAGATCAAGCCTCAGTGTTCCGTCCCTTCCAGAGCAAGCCCCAGGCATCTGCCCTTCCAGCCACGCCCCACCTCCCAACAGCCCAATAGTACATAGTTCCATAGGTATTCCACCACATCCAAACACATGAGGCTTTTGAGGAGCAATCCAGATCCAAACCCCAACAGGGTGGCAAAACTATTCTGCAAGAAGACAATAGTGATAGCTGATGTCTTAAGTCTAGTTCTCATCCTTGGATACAATATCCAGCATCTACAACTTAATAGAGGAGAGGTATGTTTCAGCTCACAGTTTCAGGGTCTCAGGACATGCATGGTTGGCAGACAATAGAAAAATAGCATGGCAGAAAACAGCTGCTTACCCCTCCACTGCCAAGAAGCAGAGAGAGAAGAACAGAGCTGGGGCCAAGATACACCCCTCAGGTGCCCTCAGTGACTCACTTCTCCAACCAGATGCCACCTCCTAATAATATGTTGACATCATCAATGAATGAAACCATTAGGGAATATAGCACTCCTGTCACTCAGTCACCTTTAAAAGACATGAGATGTCTGGGGGACATTTTTAAGGTATAAAATGATACTTTATTTTAGAACTAAGGACAGAGGGGTAAAAGCTTCCTCTAACTGAAAGGGGACCCCTAAGGGACTATCTAACATTTTAGAATTAAACCATAATGGCTACGGAACACCATAGTGTTCTTAACATTCCAGAAGTATAGTATGAAATATGGCTAAAATCATAAATATTATGTATATTTTACCAAAAGTTTAAAGGGACATAAATTGCAAATATTTATACTATTTAATAATCACAAATATACTGTGTAAAACTGTTGAGAAGTTTCCAACTAATGAATCAGTGAGTGACAATTCACAGATAGGCATCATTTTGTGGATCACCTTAGATAGGGCAAATCTAGAACAAGATGGTTCACCTCAAAACACCTCTGTTTTTTTCATGTACAGATGGAAAATAACTATATTGCCTACCTTCTCTGGTGTCTGAGGAATTAGATAATGCATGAAAATTCTCAACGTGCCTGACACAATAATTACTAGGTTTTATTTGATGATGCATATTCTTACTTCTAGGTTGCATTCTAAGTTTAAGTTGATATATTTTTTAAATTGACATTTATGTAGCTTTTAAGCTCAAAACCTGGTATAGCCTTTCCTTTTGCTGTTTGCCTCATACTCTACTTTTCATTTCTTGTTGGTACATCCTGTGCTGTATGGAATTTATTTTTATATGCAGTCATCCCCTTGTATCCATGGGATAAGTTTTCCTAGAACCTCCATAGATATCAAAATCACACTCTGATTCTGCAAATTCTAAAGTTACTTATATAAAAGCTTTAGTATTTGCATGTAACTTACATCCTTCTGAATATCTTAAGTCATTTCTGGATTGCTTTGAATGCCTAACACAATACAAATGCTACATAAATTGTTGTTAGACTCTATTGACCAGAGAATAACAGCAAAGGGCAAAAATCTGTAGATGTTCAGTGCAGTTATATTTTTAAAAATCGTTTCTAGTCCCAAGTTGGTTGAGTCAGCTAACTCAGAACCCTTGAATATGAAGGGCTGATGGTGCGTGGTACTTCTACAGAGCACGTATTTAGTGAATGCAGAGGTTGCACTTTTCTGCCTATTTCATCCACCCTCAGTGAAGCTTTGTTAAGGAGTGGCCTGTGATCAGTGCCTACTGGGCAGTAAAACCTCTCTCCCACCTGCACAACACGGTGATGAATACCAGCTCCTACTTTGAGGAAACCCAAAATAATCACAGATGATCTGATCACCACCTTGATTCAGGATGATTATGTTTCTACAACTTTGGGTATTATGTAAACTGCAACATTCAAAGAGTAATCGTTTAGAATGTGAGTCATCCGTGAAAAAATAAAAGGCCTGTTAGCATGCTATATTCAAGTTCCCTTTGTTCCCATTACTAAATAACAGAACATTAACCACCTACACTCAACTTCTCACCACAGTAATGAAGCATATCGCAGCCCTCCACATCACTCCTGACAGATCCTACAGGCCACAGTGAAGCCACGCCAAATGACACCATTGTGTGGTTTGGAAGTTTCTCCTTCATGAAGCCTGGAACATAAGACAAAAAAAAAAATAATAATATTTTATTTTTACTTTTGATTTTATCTACCTCTATTCACATTCCAATCTCTGCCCTTACCAAAACAAAACAATAAATATAACAACAACAATAATTCATTTAGAGTTGCTTTGACCTAGAAAAAATCTGTTTCAGAGGATTTAGAGAATATAGGAATACAGAATACTAAACTTAATATAATTAGATTGTATGTATGGAATTATAGACAAATACATAATTAGAGACAAATTATAGTCAAGAGGCAGAGTGGGGGAATAGCGTTAACTTGACTTTGTCCTCATTGATCTTATACAACCCCCTGCTACCTGTGGGTTTCTTAGTAAGTCACAAGTAATTGTATTCCAGCTGTGAGTCACATGCATGAAATCACACGTGAACTGCACTATTCCACAGCTCTCTTCAAATTATGTTAAAGACAGAACTTACTATAGGGCACACTTGCACAACTCCTCATATATTTTAACTGAAAGTATTACAACTGCTTCGTTCTACCTATTCCTAAGGTCAATGTCAAATGAAAAGAAACTAACACCATTTCTTTTCCACTTTTCTTTACTACTTCTCCACAGATATTTAGAATTTAGTTATAATTGACTTATATAAAATAAACTTTATTTTTCTAGACATGAGACACAGAGGGCATTAAATATACAGTTAAAATATGTTGTTAAGTATCCATTGAAGCTATTGTCTAAAAGTTCTGAAGAACATACTTCTGCTTTCAAAGGTCAATGAAATCAACCAAATATATTAAAACTATATACAGTATATGGAACATTAAAGCTTTAAGCTGTCTTAAGCATTCCTTCTAGAAAGAATGGGAGAACTATTGTGTGCTATATTTCTTTATTTCATGTCAATACATTGATAAAGTTTTAGAAATGCATAGAAGAAATTGCATAAACAGGCCTGGCAAAGAAGGCTTTGCTGTTTTTCAGAACACATAATAGTCAGACTGTAAGACGTCGCCATCCCTCCCTGGCCCACTCACTGAAGACCAAAGCAGAGCTATCCTCACTGAATCCACGTTCAGTGAAGTCCCTGCTGATTTGGGTATGGTGAACTGCATTGGGAAGCCGAAGGAGATGATGCCCTAGTGTGGTCAGTTGTCATCCCAGCATCCAACTCAATGTATTTGACCAATAAAAATACTGGATTAATCCTTTTCCTTCTTTTCTATATTTTATAATGTTTCACATTTTAAGAATCTTGCTGGTTAGGGAGAGACTTCTCCTTAGACTTATTAATTCCTGGAGATAACAAATGACTTATCCTTGAGCATATTTCTTTCACGTGGAAGCCTCCAATCTCAGACCCATTGCCCCAATCACCGTTTTAACCAAGTCTCATACATTAAGTCAGTATTTTCCCAGGACCAAGTACCACGACAACTGGAGTCGACCAGGGGCCACCTATATACATTAGAGCTCATCCAAATTTTTTAAATTCACCAATCCTAAATTGCATATTCACAAATCCTGAAACATAATCTTAAAATGCCCTTCCTTGTCTTTCCTGAAGAAAGCCCCTTAAGGTCCAGGGCTGCACTTGCCCCTTTGTTCTGCTTCTATCCTGATTACACCTGACACTATGGACCTATATGGTGTTGTGTGTGTTCTTACGGGGAACATAAGCATTAAGTCACTTATTCTGTGACACTGATGACTGTACATCTACACTCAGTCACCTCCATGCGTGAAAGTTCTGTGCACACAAATAATACAAATCTGTACCGGAAGGGATGCACATGCAAACATACTGCTCTTCTAGTGTCTTGCTTCAGCATTTTGTCAGGAGAGAACTACTCTCATAATTAGTTAGAAAAGAACAAATAGACGTAGATTTGTTACGAGAATACAGTTGGGGGCTGATAGCTTCACTTTGCTTTGCTTTTGTCTTCGAAAGTACCTCATTAGCCAACAATTGTATTTACAAGGTCTTCTAAAACTTGTCTAAATTGCCAGCTAAAATGGCTTTTAAAATGACAATCTGCAGCTTCATAGTGAAATGGTTATAATAGACAGCTGTTTGGCATGATGCCATGCTGAGTGGTTTCTGCACACTTCCTGATTAGAATGCAGCACAGGCCTGGCCGCCCTCCTCTCCCAGGGGATGTCAGAGGTGGTTGGGCTTTTAAAAATCATTCACATATTCTTGGAGTTTTTTGGGGAACATAGCAGGCCCTCTGCTGGTCACCACAACTGATTGTAGTGTAACATTAAATCTTTCATAAACCAAACAATACTGCGGCAGTGGTTCTGAACATTGAATGAATAACCAAATTTTCTAGGGAAGTTTCTAGAGATACTCATGCCCAGGCTATGTTCTGATGCAGGATGCTTAGCCTGCAGCTGGCTGAAAGTTCAAACACTGGCACTAATATTCGACTAGAATCAAGGACAGCGCGGTTGCATCATCTGCTTCTCACACTTCCTGCTCTATGGGCACCATGAAACCAGAAGCTCGGTCGTGTGTAGCTCAATGGACTTCACAAGAGCATGTGCATCTATTGGTAGAAGACTTTCTAAAAGGAAAAACAAATCTCAAGAAGAAGCAGTTTGGTTTAATGAAAAGCGGTGGCTATTGGCGTTGTTAGCCCACCGTTGTACTCTGTCTGCTAGGGGACCATGAGTAAGAGGCTGCCAGCCTGCATCAAGGTGACACTTCCCCATGAGGCCCTATTGGGTGGAGTTTCCAAATGAACAGCCTCCAGAGGAATGAGATTGGAAACAAAAAGGAAAAATATACCTGAGATTGTGCTCAGGCTGAATAAATCATTTTTACCAGCCTATTAAAGTTTACTGCTGATGGAATGTCTGTTTCTTCAGAGTTGAAGAAACAGACATGGAAAAACATAATTGTTTTTATGAACAAAAGGAGAATGCATAAAAGCATTCCCACTCACTTGCACATGTGCAAACCTCTGCGTCTTCACTTCACGTGTTGCAGTTGAAGAAAATCCTTTGAAGAAACCATGGCGTGGAAACCACAAAGAAAAGTATCTTACTCTTTTTTAAATTAAATGTATTTGAAACTCTTCCTTTTAAAGTTTTCCTTTTTAAGAAGGAAACTGACTCATTAGATGGTAAATGTGTCCATTATTTATATTTCTTGACAGATTATTGACTTTTGTAACCCACTAATATGACCCATTATCTTAGGTGATTTTTGGAATAGTACGGAATTAAATAGCATTTAGAAATTTAACAAATTAATTATTCTCCCTTAAGGTCACTAATAAAGATATAAACTGAAATTCAAAAATGAAGTCATGAGGTTCCAATGTGACTTCGAGCAGATATCCCAACCTTTTCATTTGGACCAATAGACATCTAATATTGTTGAACAAACTGTGCGCCACCTCAGGGGAATGAAGTAACACCCCCCCCCCCCCAGGTGAACAGATGGAAACTGTACCAACAATGCACTTTCTGTGCAATGACCTCCATCCATATCTCCTTCTTAAATAAAGAAACTCAGAATAACTCTCAACTGTGGGGGGACATCTGCAAAGGACTTTTCTTTCAGTCAAATCATAGTGCCTTCTCTCTAAACATCTTTGGAAAGACTGGCTTTCATTTGACAGAGATGGGTTGGGCATAACCCAACTTGAATTTAGAAGAGTTAATATCTAAAGGAATATTCAAGACCTATAACTTATAAGCTTATTAGTTACTTCTACTATACAGCTGTATTGTCCATTTTGAGGCTTTTCCCTCAAAAAATGGGAGATCACATGAGCTACCACTTATCTCCTTTTAATTATATAGATGCCATGGCATCTTGATTCAAAAATGTTATTTGTATCTCCAAAAGGATAGGTCCTGCTCTGGACATATCCTTACCTTTAACTCTTGTTATCAAGCTATCAAATATTTAGTGGGACTTTTTTAAAAAAGCTAGGTAAAAGATTATGTATAAAAATCTAGAAATCTTAAAAATTATTTGGCCTGATTCCACTGATGACCATTAAGGACTTATAATTTCACAATTAACTTCTAAATAAAAATTCATCATCATAAAACATCAGATACTAAGTAGAGAAAGATAAAGAAAATGACTCAGCCAGATATAAACAAAAGATATTAATTGTGCACTAACATCAGACCTAGACCTCAGTTAAGAACTTAAAAAATTATCTTATTTAATAAAAGCTATAAAGTACTATTTTTAACATTCTATTGGAATATCTACTTTGCTGTTTTTCTACTTTGAGTTGATGCACAGCTTCATTGAGTCGAAAGTCAATGTTTTCTTTAAAAGTTGTTAATTATTCACGAGTTGCTACAAACTAGGGTCACTAGGCTACACTCAGATGCCTTGTATTAATCTGCTATAATTCTTAGAGTAAATCGTGTTATGGAGATTGAAGGTATGCTGTGGGGTATTGTAGAACACAGAACTGTAAAACCAAAACAGTCCTTTAGTGAAGGATATTAAGACAGCCACAGCTTCACGCCGTTACTGGATGGTTTTTTTGTTTGTTTTGCTTTGTTTTGTTTTGTTTTGTTTTGGATTGGCTGTGTCTTAAAAGCTCCTTCTTGCATCTACACATTTATCATACATCTCAAATAGAGTACAACTTTATTCTTCAGCACTCAGGCTCTATTTCTGATCTCTAACTGTTAAAAGTAGATATCTTCATCTGCTCTGTTCCTCTTTTTACTAGCACACGTGTGCAATGCAGTGGGATTCCATCGAGCCTGAGAATTTGTCCGTGCATTTGTTGCGCCGACTCACCCTCTGCTTCAGAGCTTCCCTAATCGCAATAACATTGCGTCAGTCTGAGCCGTTTGCTAGGCGAGCTGTCGCACGCTCGGTTTCTGCGCTGCTTCTTACAACTGTCTTGTACTCAATCTGTGTCTCACATATATACTAAGTAATATAGTGCAGGTTAAACTAGAAAAATGGCAAAGAGGCAAATTCTAGACCTTTTTGTTAAAAATCTATGCATCCCTTGGGATACTTACTACTACCATATTTGATAGTTACTGTGCAGAGCTTACATTTGACAGCTTTTTAATCTATAAATTTAAACTTTCGTACAGTGGACTACATCAAGTATTAACTAAAATATAAGGCACAAGCAAAATTTGTTATTAAATATTACTGCTAAAATCTGGTTTAGCCTAGAAGGAAATAATGGTAAATGTGTGTGGAAAAGATAATTCTAGGGTATACTCAACACAGAGGGAAGGAGAATTTAAGTATTGTGATGGCTATAAGCAAGTGGCAAGTCAGGAAAGAATTAAAGAGTGCTTTGCCCTACCAGTGAGTTCCAGAAGGACAAGACACAGAGGCTCAGATCAAGGTCATTGGGACCAAGACAAAACAACTGAGAGAAATGTGGATACAGTGATTTTTGCAAATTTTTTTTCTTTACAATATTATGCCTGGGATTTTCTGGTTTAACCCTACCGTCAACCAGACACTGGTTCCAGCATAACCTGCATCATAGTCAGGAAAACATCACCTACTCAAAAGCAAAGGGATCGCTCCTTGTTAGCCGGCAATACAGCTTTTCAAAGCTCCTTCAGCAACATAGATAGTGTCAGTCCAGCTAGAGAAAAGGTTAACAGGTACACGTTTATAAAACACAGAACTGCCAATTTTAGCAAACACAGCATCTAAAAGTAGGCTGCTAAAGTGATGCAGTTTAAAATGCTAGAATCAGAATAGCACAATATTGAAGAAATATCCTTGGGCTTCAGGAAAGCAAATCCCTTCCAGATCTTGTCATTCCTGGTTAGAAATGCAGATCTTCTGAATTCAAATTTGTATCTGACTAGGATCCCAGTAATTCTTATCCATATTACAGTTTCAGAAAGACTAGTTTGCATGCTTAGGCTGTTACCAGAAAGTGAAAGGTGTGAAGAAAAAAAGAAGCCCTGGTCAATAGAATTTCCTGCCTTTAAATTGGCAATTTTTTCAGAAGATAAACATGTCTTGTTTATCCTTATTACATTTATATCTGTAATACCAGACCTGTAGCAGGAACTTCATTCCCCTGATGTGGCACATTTGCTGAATGAACAAATGAAAATGTTATCGATCATCTTGGAAGCCCACTTTAGGACCGCAATATTAGATCCTTCCAGGTTGAGGAACCTACCACAGCACTAGCAAACTTAGTACAGATTCAGAATTCAACCGGAAACAGATTTTCTCTCAGCAATTTGAAGACCCCTACCAAAGTTATGAAGAATTCAGCTATGTATATAAAGTACTTTTCCTTCATTAATAAGCCATATTTTCTGAGTGCTTTAATTTTTCTTATTTTACTGTATTTTTGCACATTCTAAATGTGGTAATTTTTAAAAACTCATGTAAAATTTTATGTGTCCTAAATTTAAGTATTAACTTTCAGTAATGTTAAATTATTTGACTTCCTATCTTCCAATATGTCGTTCTCATCAGTTGTTCTAGTCTGTTCTTCTGGGACTCTAGCTATTCATGTATTAGGTTGACCTTATTATTTATGCTGTGTCACCACCTTGTGGTCATATTTTTATTTAAATAAAATTTGAGCTACATTTTAGATAATTGCAGCAGTTTTAAAGCCTAACCTATTATTAATAAATCTATTTAATTAAAAAATTACTACCTACATATTTTATGGCCAAAATCCCATTCTTTCTCTCTGCATGTTTCTCAAGTCCCAAACCTTGTATTAAATGGTTTTCAACAAAATTTTTCTTTGTAATTTGCTTCTAAAATAACTTCTCATGTTTTAAATCTACTTACCTTTGCCCCTTCTTGACTATTATTATGTTATCAATTTTCTGTTTTATCATAAAATTGTCTTCAGTAGAGCTATGCCTGCTAGACCACCATGCAACGTAGGCTATAGAGTGTGCTCTGCATTGTCTTCTGCCAGGATCCCCAGGGATGTCACAGGTAAAAGAACATTTATAAATTAATTTTTCAGAATAAAGGCTCTCAATTTATATGGAGAATATGTGCTGTGGTTTGAATCTAAATTGTGCTAAGCTTTATGTGCCAGCTAATGAGTTTTGGAAGGTGGCTGAACCACTAACTCTCTCTCTCTCTCTCTCTCTCTCTCTCTCTCTCTCTCTCTCTCTCTCTGTCTCTCTGAGACAGGTTTCACTCACTCTGCAGTCCAGCCTGCTCCTGAGCTCTCTATAACTATATAGTGAGCCTTCAACTCAAGACAATCCTGCCCAGCCTTCTGAGTGCCGGGATAATAGGCATGCACTACTATACCCAGCTATCTTTTAAGTAGTGCTGGGGAAGTCACACCCAGGGCATGTACATGCTAGGCAAGCACTCTCACCATTGTGTTGGCCCCCAACTTCTTTCTTGTTCTCTTCTCTCCTCCTCTTCTCTCTCTTCTCCCCTTTCCTCTCCTCTCTTCTCCATTTTCCTCTCCTTCCCTCCCACCCCCTTTTCTTCTCCTCTCCCTTTCTCTCTCACCCTCCCTCTCTCCATTTCCTTCTCTCCCTCCTCTGTCTCTGTCTGTTTCTGTCTGTCTCTCTCTCTCCCTCCCTCCCTCTCTTTCTCTTCTTTTGGTTCCAAGGAGTAAACAAAGCAGCACCCCCCCCCCCCAACTATAAAGTTCTACCTCACCACAGGCTAAGAAACAATGGAGGCACACAACCATGGACTGTAACTATGAGCCCAAATAATCCTCTTTTGTTACGGCAACAAAAAACAAATGAACACAGTATGGACACCTGTTTCTGGAAAATTTTAAAGGTAACTCTTAACTTAGAAAATCAATAGTTTTGCTGCATCTATCAGTCAAGTTGTCTCAACCCCCGAATTGCAGCCCTCAGGGAGAGTACCCAAGGCCACTGTCCACATGGGAACACTGGTGTCCACCCATATTCTAGCATAATCCTCCTTCATAGCTCTCTGCAGCAATAGTTCACAAGCTGGCCACTCGTGTTCTTGTTCTGTATAACTAATTTCTTGATTGCTGTAAGTATTTCTCCCATTGAGCTTAAGGAGAAGTGAAAAGATGGGTCCTAATAAAAAGAGTCCTGTGCCCTGTGCCCTGTGCATGCAGAGCTCTTGAACCATTTCCATTTGCAGCCAGTCCAGGACAACGCAGAGGGAAAAGTACTGAGAAAAGTCATTCTCCTAGGTTTGGGTTTACTCTGTCTGGGAATCTACAGGAAAAGATAGGATGCACAAGTGCCTGGATTGGCTGGCTTCTGATATGGAGGCCATGCACTGCCCGATATGACTCTGTGAATGACAGAAGACTAGGCTGTAGTAACTGCCCTGATGGGAGGAAGCAATGACTGTCCCAACTCAACTCAAGAAGAGACCAGGCTACTGCTCGAAGCTTTAGTCAGAACTCTGTTCTCAGCACAGCCTCTAGTAGCCCTGTATCCAGAGCACAGCTGACATGTCCAGGTCCATGTCAGCCTTCTGGGGCCTTCCTGGGTTTTTGTTTGAGGGATTTGTTTTTGTTTTATTTGGTTGGGTATTGAGGATTGACCACAGAGTCTTTGCATTGAGCTACATCTCATCCCAACCCATTTCTTCTTTTTCTTCTTCTTCTTCTTCATTTTGAGACAGAGGCATGCTGAATTGCTGCTAATTTACCCAATTCGGGCTCAAATTTCCAGTTTTCCTGCCTCACCTTCCCAGAGTTCTGGGATTACAAACTTAAGCCACCAGTTATAGCTGTTTATTTTTAATTCCTCAGAGGTTATGTTTCCTTTGTATTGTTTTATTTTTCACTTATTTGATTTTTTGGGGGGTTGTTTCGGAAGAGTATGCCAGATGTCCATGTTTCCTTGACATCTTCATGGAAATCGGCCATCTAGTTTTTTCTCCTTTGTTTCTAGCACATAGATATTTCCCTTGGCTCTTACTACATCATGTTGAAAATCCCACATTAAAAGTCATTCTTATATTTATTGCAATACTTTTGGTGCTTTAAGACACAGGGGCTCAGGAATTGACACAGTTTTGGAAATTACTAAAGCCAGTAATCACCTCAGTCTTTTCAAATATGTTATCTACACCCCTGTTGATTTGAAATGGCTCTTCCTGATTCACTTGTTGCCAAATTTTCCGTGGGATAGTTTTTAAAGACAGTTTAATTTTTCTTGGTTAATATTATAAGAATTTTATGACAAATCATGTTATAACTGATTTTAAAAAGTCAAGAATATTTGATCCAATATGATCAAAACCTAAATGGATGGATATTTACTTATGTTTTAGGGGGATTTTGTTTTTCTTTTTTGGATGAGGTAGTGACATAATTATGGGCTTCAAGCCAGGGTTTCAAGTTGGGTCTTAAGTCGGCTCAGTGGGTCATTAACTACATAATCTTGAGGTTGGGCACTTAATCTCTTTGAGCTTTAGTTTATGCATCCATAAAAGTGGCTGATAATAACGCATACCATGTGTACTGATGTAAGAATTAAATTCTATCAAAGTAAGTAAGCAAAATAATTCCTAGTTAAATGTGATCTTTTCATACATTATCATATGTTTTGACTTGAGAAATATTGAAAAGGATGAATCGCGTGGTAGGCGACTTCTTTCTTTGACTCTCCTGTAAAGCCTCTTTGACTTCCCTGCATTTATTTTTACATTTGAGAAACAGTAAATGCCATAGACTAGCAGATGTCCAAATATTATTTAAATGTGAACTCCCAATTTCCTTTTCTAATTAACGAATCTTTTCTATTATTTGCAGTTTCTGCCTTATATGGTGACCTACATGAACCAGAATGGCTGGGGCTGTTTAAATATATTTTATGTCTTTAGCCCGATGTTTGGAATTAAGACTTTGTCTTCTCAGACTTGTGAAACTCTACCTTACAGATTTAAAATTAAGATTGATGGAAATCCCTAGGTTCGGTCTTCTTTGTCAAAGAAAACCTAAGTACTTCTATTTTGACCTGCATTTAAACTTTGAGTCTAAATCCCTTTTACAATGGATTGTAAAAAGACACACAGGTGGTTTCACAAACAAGTCAAGACTTCCTACTCTATGGTAACAATTCTTTACCTTTAGCTACAAAGAGCTTGTCAAACAAACTACTGGAATTTTCTGGCCTACCCCCAACACCTCTTTTACCCAAGTTAGCCAACCATGGAAAGATTGCATACCTGTAACTTATCCAATGGCCTTAAAGGTCAGTTGCCTCCCTTGCATTAGGACATAAGAACCCCCGCCTTCCTTTTTCCAGGGCTCCCTCCCTGTCCATTCTTTATAAGCACTGACTGTGCCTTTTGCTGTAGAAATTAGCTGACTGGCTTTGGAGGGATCTCTTGTCTGTGTGCTTCCTTTCAGCACCAAAGGGGATTGAGTTTAGGACCCATTTCCAAGAGAATCTAATATTAACAAGAAATAGTGTAGGCGAAAATGTACTGAAACAATAAGATAATGTCATATCCTTATTATCTTAATGTGTATATATAGCTAAACTTATGTGTGCCTCATTTTGTTATTAAATACATTTCAAAATAAATTAAGGATTTAAGACAAATTCATATTCAATGAGGATAGCATTGAAGAACTTGTCAATGATGAGTTTTCATTGATCTTTGTTTAGTTTTTGTAGATTTTTAAAATGTCACTGATAAAACTTTAAATCATTCATTTAGATTTTTAAGATGAAGTTTTAGGAGACATCCATACTGATCAAGGTGAAACAGCAGGGACTGGTATGCATTCCTGCCTTAAAAATCAAAATATCTGGAAAAATACATGGAACCGGAGCTTCTCGGGCGTTAGCTAGCAAGAAGCTAAGAACAAGCAGCAAGAGGAAGGGCAACAATCGATACGATGTAAGTAAATTTTCATGATTCCTGCTGGAGGCTTTTGGCGGATCTCGGCACAGGGAGGGGCAGAGGCGATTGGGGTCAGCGATGCCCCCTGAAATGGAGCAGGCGCAAACTTCAGGAAGGAGCTCCTCCTCAGGGCAAGCAGGTGGAGAGCGGGCCAAGGGCTGTGAGAACACATGAATCTTCTTGACCTGCGAAAACAGCATCAAATACCAGAGAGGTTTAGCTGACGGACATGTAGGAAGGAGCCCCACAGTAACGGAACCAAGGCAGAGAGACACTTCCAAATATCCGCATTGAGCTACTATTTTTCTAATAACAGATTTCTATTTTTATATCCCCATAATTATTTCATTAGCATATATTTGCAATACATAATAATTACATTGGCCTTGTCATATTGAATCTTGATCATATATATTTCTCCTTTCCTTCTCCACCCTCCCATCTTCCCCACCCCCAAGTCCTTTCTTATCTCCACAATGTTTTCCTTTCTGTCTCCTATTATCTATCTTTTATTTTTATCTTTAAATTATTTGTATTTTGGGTTTCTTATCTAAGAAAATCATCTATGGGATATTCAACCTTCTGTGTCTGATTTATTTCACTTAGGA
Organism: Ctenodactylus gundi; assembly: GCA_004027205.1. Classification (NCBI taxonomy): domain Eukaryota; kingdom Metazoa; phylum Chordata; class Mammalia; order Rodentia; family Ctenodactylidae; genus Ctenodactylus; species Ctenodactylus gundi. The sequence goes on along the minus strand of PVKB01001841.1, from coordinate 263,896 downwards.
TCATGATACCTATTTCCCAGAAATGACTGATTAATACCAAACTGAGTATATGTACCACGCTTTCTTCATCCAATCATGAACATATTGGCTGCTTCCAAAATTTTGCTACTCTGAGTTGTGCTTCTATAACATGGCTATGCTTACAACACTGTAATGTGATGTCTTTAACGCTTTAGAGATTTCCAGAAAAGGTATAGCTGGATCAAATGAAATTTGTATTTTTCTTTTTAAAGAAATTCTGATATAACATTTATTCCCACCACCAATGTAAAAAAGTTCTTGTTACCCCACAACTGTACCAGCATTTGTCATATTTTTTTGAATTCTTAATGATAGCCATTCTAACTTCAGTAGAATGGAATCCCATCATTGTTTTGATTTGCATTTCTTTGATAAGATAGTGAACATTTTTCATGTGTTTATTTTCCATTTGTATTTCTTCTTGAAAAGTATCAACTCACTTCAATTGCCTGTTTTCATTGGGTCTTTTGTTTTGGGGGCCTATTCTCTCCTCTTAGCTCTTTGTATCTTCTCGATACTATTTCTTTGGAGAACAGCTGGCAAAATTCTCTTCTCATTCTAAGCTTCTCTCTTCACTCTGTTAGTTGTTTCCTTTTCTCTGCATGAAATTGTAATTTGATATAATCTCATTGTTGATTCTTCTTCTTATTTTTTTTTTTTTGCAGTTGAGAAGTTGTGTATCCAAGTTTGTATCTTGGAGAGTTTTCAGTGTTTCTGTTTGAACATCTAGGTCACTAATCTATTTTGATTTGGTTTTAATAAAAAGCAAAATATAAAGCTTGTCATTTATTCTTCTGCATGTAGATAACTAGTTTTCACAAGACCATTTGTTGAAGAGACTGTCTTTTCCTCAGTATGTATTCTGACCCCATTATCAGAGATGGAATGGCTGAGGGTGACCCGGGTTGTTTCTGCACCATAAGTTCTACTCCATTGACCCACGTGTTTGTTTTTGTCATGTGCTGCACCGTTTTTAGCACTGTTTCTTTGCAATGAAACTTGAAAAATCAGGATGTGAACCTTCCTGCTTTGTTCTTGTCACTCAGGATTGATTTAGGTATTCCGAGTCTCTCTGGTTGCATATCCATTTTAGGGGTGCCTTTCCTGGTTCTGTGAAGAATATCGCTGCTATTTTGATCAGAATTGCATGAAATCTATATATCATGTTTAGTAATATGGTGATTTTGACAGTATTGGTCCTGCCTACCCAGGAACAGGGAATGGCTTTCCATTTTCTAATGTTTCCTTCAATCTCTTTTATTTATTTATTTATTTATTTATTTATTTATTTATTTATTTTGGATACTATGGTTTTGGTTATAGAGGTCTTTCATTTTGTTAGTTTAATTGCTAAGTATTACAAGTTGCTTTTAAGCAACTGTGAATTGGGTCATACTTTTCTCAGTATGTCCATTGTTGATGTACAGGAAGGCAATTAATTTTTATGTGTTGATTTTGTATCCTGCTACTTTCCAAATTTGTTTATTAGTTGTAAGAGTCCCCAGTTGGATTTTTTTCCTTGTAAAGAATTCAAGCCACCTGCAAGTAAGGATAGCTTGACTTCTCTAATACATGCATACATATGATGTATGTATATATACAAAATAAAACTATATATATATATATATATATATATATATATATTATATGTCATTTTTATCTTTATACGTATCCTTTTTATTTTCCTCTGCATTACTTCTCTGGCTGAACTGGAACAGGAGTGGTGAGAATGGATACCATTGTCTCCTTGTCTTGCCCTGAATTTTGGAGGAAATATTTTCAGATTTTTCTCAATGAGCATGATGTTGGCAGTGGGTTTGTCATAATGATTTTTATCAGTTTGGTGTTATGTCCTTCTATACTTGCTACTATGCATTTTTTATCATAGACAGATGTTGGAAGACTTTTTCTGCCTCTAATGAGATGACCATCTGATTTGTGCACTTTGCTCCGTTTATGGAACGTATTACATTTAGGTTGTATTACACTTTTGTTGACTATTCCTTGCATCTCTGGGATCAAGGAAACTTATATTATCATTTTAATGATTTGTTGCATTCTGTTTGTGAATCTCTTAAAGATTTTTGCATCTATGCTCATTAGAGAAATTACCCTACAGTTTTCTGTTTAATTTTGTCTATTTTTAAGTCCCTGTTCAGTTTTGGTATCACACTATTGTTATCTTCAGGGAGCAGGTGTGGCAATGCCCCTTTCATCAATTCACAGAACAGCATGGGAACTATTGGCCTTAGGTCACCCTGAAATTCCATGACATCGTGGGATGAGATCACTTGGCCCTGAGCTTCTCTTTTTTGGTGTGGTTTATGTCACTGCCCCTGTTTCATTACTGCTTATTGGTCCTTGCAAGTGTTTACATTTTCTTGGTTCAGTTTGGTTAATTCATGCATCTAGAAATTATTTTTTCAAGTTCTCAAATATTGCAATATACATTCTCAAAATAGTTTCTTATAATCCTGTTGATTTTGGTGCTGTCTGCTGTAATTTTTGCCATTTTCATTTCTAGTTGTTCTTTCTTTCTGTATGTTTGGCCACAGGTTTACTATCTGACTTACCCTTTTGAAAAACCAACTCTCCAATCACCCATTCTTATGGTTTGGATCTTAAGTGTCCTCCAAAAGCCTCATGTATTTGGAACTGTGTATTACTGGAGGCAGAGTTGGCTGGAGGGGCTGATGGTTGGGGTCTGATCTGAATGTTTTGTATCAACTTATTGAGATTGGGAGTTGCCCAGGACAGAGCTTTTGGGTGTTTCTTATTTACTTATGGAACAGAAAATGGGAAAGTGCCACCCAGCCTATGGAGGGCCAAACTAGTAGCTTGAAATGATTAAAGAAGAAACAGTTTCAGCTTCTTCCTGGGAAAGCCCTAGCTTTTACCTGAATCTTCAGACTCACTTGGCTTCTGTCTGCAATGGGGTGAGCAGCTTTACAGCCTTTGCCAGGGACCTCTGCCGTGGCTGACTGCCCCAGGGTTGGACTGTGTGAGACATTCTAAAACCTTGAGCTAAGTAAGTCATTCCGTCCCTGAAATTCTGCATGTTGGGTATTTTGTCACAGCAATGAATAAGTAACTATAACGTCAATCCTCTGTGATATTTTTAAAGTATCAATTGCATTAATTTCCACTTTGGTATTTGTCATTGCTTTCTTTCTGCTACTTTGTATTTAGAATGTTCCCATTTTTCTAGAATCTTCAAATACATTATTAGGGTTTGGGGGGCATTGCACTAGTATTTTAATGTAAAGCACTCAGAGGTATAAGCTTCTCGTAATAGTGTTTTTATTTGTCCTATAGGTGTGCTGTATTTCCATTATTATTTGATTCCAGAGACTTTTAAATTTAGTCCTTGAGTTTTTGTAAGTGATTTTTTCAATAACGTATTATTTAATCTCTATGTGTTTGCATAGTTTCTGCTTGTTGATTTCTAGTTTTATTTTATTATGATTCAATAGTATGCAGAGTGGTTTTTTTATTCTTTTGTATTTATTTAAGCATATTTTGTACTTTTGTTTGAAAAAAGTTTTGATGTGTTGCTGGAAAAAAGTATATTTTGTTATCTTTTTTGTATTTTGTAGAAGATATTTTGTAGATATTGGTAGTCCATTTTTTTCTGTGGCATGATTTCACTCTGATATATTTTTCCTTCTTGGGACAAGGCCTTGCTCTGTTGTCAAAGCTGGTGATGTATTGGTGATATAGCATACATTGACCTTGTACTCACAGCAAGCCTCCTACCTCAGCCTCCTGAGAGCTGAAATTACAGATGTGAACTACCATGCCCAGCTTATGTTGTGCTGAGGAATTGAAACCAGGGTCTTTCTCTTACTAGGCAAGTGCTTTAAGCACTGAGCTAACTCCCCAAGTCCCTAGCTCTGATATTTCTTTGTTAAATTCTTGGCTTTGTTAATTTTTGGCTGATATGTCCATTTTTGACAATTGGTAATGCAATTCTTCACTGTGGTTGTTTGGAGATCTGTATTTTTATGTCCAGTAGTTTCTGTTTTATAGTGCTAACATTGAGTGCATAGATATTTACAATTGGTATTTCTTCCTATTGAAATATTTATCTTCTGATATTTCTCTCCACAGATTGATTCTGGCCTGGAGGCTGCTGTGTTTGAAAATAACAGTTACTCCTGCTTGCTTTGTGGCCCCAGTTGCATAAAATACTGTTTTCCATCTTTTCAGTTTGTTTTTCTTTATTGAATAGGTATGGCCTTTGCAGGTAACATGGTTGGAGAAATTATCACTGTTGAAATTGTTATTTTCAGAGATCACTTAGCTCAAAAAGGCATAAATTAGAAGGAGTAGTACAATCTATGATGTCAATATATCTGAAAGAAAAACTGTACTTTCCCAACTCCTTTCCTGTTTTTCTGTTGTAGATGACCAAAATACAAAGAATTTGAACTGGGGTTGTAGCCCATTGGATGAGCACTTCTCTAGTTTATACACCTGGGTTCAGTCTTCAGTACCATCAAAAGAAAAAAGTCTCAAAATGTAAGAACTCTTGTAGATTTTACAGTAAGTCGATATTTTTGTATGCCTATATACCTTTTATTTTACCATATACATTGGTAGGAATTGTAAGGGTTAATATAAAGAAACTTATACTAAAATCATCTTTAACAGATGGGGTTTCCTATATACTTGACTTCATTCACCAGCTTCACCAAGTTTCTAATGATGGTCAGAGTTTTCTTAGCCCATCATAGTCTTCAGAACACCTTTTAAAGTTTGAAAAATTCCTTGTCCACTAAAACATCTTTTTTTTTAAAGGAAGCAGTTCATTTCACTAAAATATTATTACATACCTACCATCTCAAATGGAATTTAGGTTTTAAGAGGGTGGAAGAAAGCAATTCCCTTGATGGTAATCTGTTTTTTCTTCAAAGTGTTAGGATGTTTGCGTGATGGTGTGCTTTAAGGCTTTATTTGTTGGAAACAATGCAGAAGGAGCTCATAAATTCTATTTAGGTAAACTGATGTTGTCACTTTTACCAGCTCGTTAGCTGATATATTTTGTGTGTGTACTTAATCTTTGTGTAATATCCTATTAATGTCAAAAAGAATTACATAGATTGAACAAGAAAGGTTAACCTTCATAGAGTTTTCTAAGAAACAGATTTAGCATAAAATACCTGTCAAAGATAATCAACAACAAACTCAATATGGGGAGTATTAGAATTAAAAGTCACACTCCAATCCCTTCTTTTTCTGCATTGGGAATCTCCCCTATTCGAATATGGGGAATGTGATTGGCTGAAACAACTGAGAAATTTGTGTTGAAATTAAGTAGTTTTATGATACTAAGACATACATTAGTGTACCTGGGTTTGCTCATAGAAATGTTGATGTCTTAAAGGTTAAATTGTGAAAAATCATAGCTAGAACAAACTATAATCTTGTATTTTATTCCCTGTAGTAGAAATGTTTAGGAGGAAGAGTTTAGGAAGCCAAAATCTCAGTATGCACAGTAAGTGTTTTCCTTATTCACCTATGTAAAACCATTTTAGATTTAGAAGGGTCCAATCATTGGGACGCGATGTGGAATGATACTTGTCAGCTTTGCCCTTTCTCACTATCACTGCTTCCTGTCTCTCCATGTCATGAATAGCTTCTGTCTAGGCCTCTGTCAAACCCTTCCACCAATGCCAGCCAACCATGAGTGCACTAAGACCTTCTGAAACTGTGACCTAAAATAATAATAAATAAAAGAAAAGAAAATAGTAACCTTTGTCTTATCCCAGCAACAAAAAGAGTAACTAAGATAAAGGAGGAAAAGAATTGCCGAAATATCCAACAAAAGTATTAATTAAAATATAAAATTATAGAAACATACAGAGATATCAAGTATACATTAAAAATTATTGACCTACAGTATAAATGCCATGAAACCATTTACAATATATTGATATATTGGTGAGTGCACACAAGCATGTTATAAAACACTATATAAGATACTATATGAATTGTATGTATTATTGGATTAATGAATGTCTCTTCCACCTGAGAAGCATTGATGAAAATAGAAAACTAAAACGAACAAAAATGCTGGTGATCTTGTAAAAAAAATTGTACTTACCAGTCCGTGGAAGTTTTTGCCTTTGTGTTTGTGTTAGCAGATGAGAACTCAAACTCAACATATGAATTGAGCTCTTATTTCCTCAGAAAATTGCTGGACATGATACCTTCAATTATACTTGTCAACTTTCTCTTCATTGGACTTTTACAATCAATGAAATTATTTTAAACTTATTCTAAAATGAGTTCCATAGTCATATCACATATACATGAGTAACTACAGATGAAATAAAAAATCTGGCACATGAGTTCCAAAATTCTTCAGAGCACTTTTTTATTTAATCTCTTCTCTACTATAGTATTCCCTGATAGGCTTTCAGTACTGATAGATTAATTTTGTCTACTATAATTATTATATAAATGGATGACACAACATGCATTTTGAGAGTAACTTCTTTTACTCAGCTTTTGAAATTTATTTACATTGCTGCATATATGAATATTGTAAGCTCATTATATTTTACTGTTCTATAGCATCTTGTTGAATAACATCTCTATAAATATTTCAATACAATTTTGGGTATGTTTTTGTATCCCTTAAATGAGTATAGATACATAAAAGAGCATTGTTTAGTTTCAAGATATATTTAATCTTATAAGAATCAACTAGTTTCTTAGTATGATACCTTGGCAATATAGACATCTTCTCCAATAACACATGTTCCAATTTTCCCCTTCCTTGACAGAATTTGATATTGTCTTTTTTATTGCAGCAATTCTAAAGAGTAATCACTAGTATCTGTGTGATTTTTATTGATATCCATTGATATGCTCAGATATTGTTCACTTAATTAATGCTGTGAATTATAGTGACTGTTGTCCAGGTATTAAACTAACGTTTTAATTCCACTTGTTAATTATTTTTCTTTGTATACACTGCTGGATTCAATTTTCTTCCATTCATACTTTGTAGAAGACTTTTACATCCTTACACTACAATGGGTACCTTCGTTTAGTTTTGCTTTCATGATAAACCCGGGTTTACTGATTAGAGATAGACTTTCTCTTCCAGCAGTATTGGGAGCATTCTGAGGTCAAGACGTTTGACCACGGGTTTGCTCTTTGTAGGAAACACTAATGCTATCATATGTTCCGTTGCTTCTTGTCTGAATTTTGGTAATATGTGTTTCTTAGAGTGGGGATCCTCGACTCCAGAGCTGTGAATCAGTACTGGTCTGCTTTGAAAGGTCTGGGATTCAGGAACAAAGCCAGGCCTCCTGTGAGTGAGCTCCTTCCAGATCCTGATGCTTCCGCTGATCTGACAAGAGACAGAGCTTCGCTCCCTTGGTCCTTGGGGAAATGGGCTTCAGTTCCTGATGTCAAAAAGGATGGAGATCACTGCAGAGAATTTCTTCATTTCATCCAAGTTATTCAATTTCTTGGCATGACATTGATCATGATCTCCACACTGACCTGTCTGGAGGGGAAGGGAGGACGATCAGGGATGGATGAGTGCAGCTGGTCTTCTGTGCACAGGGAGAAATGACTCTGCTGCGGAAAAGCTTTTCATGTGAGAAAACATGGAAGTTAAGCAAGAAATATTTGGCCTTCCATAGTCCAAGATTCATTCCCTCCCAAATTCCAGGATGGTCCCTCCTTGGGCAGGGCTTTCAGGTTACAGACATAAATTCCCATACCTATGCATAATATGTTAATGACATGAAAATTAGGAGAGGTCAATTAAAGACACATTGTCTTCTCTGGTGCATTAAATTGCAATTTCCATAGTATCCTTTCACTATTTCTAAAATTTGTCATGATGCCACCTTTTACATGTTTGATGGTGCTAATTTATACTTTTTCTTTGCTTCAATAATCTAACTAAAAGTTTATCAATTTTATTCGTCTCTTAGAAGAGGCAGTTTTGTTTCATTTCTATTATTCTTTACTATGCATCCATTTTCAATTACCTTGATTATAGTCATTACCTTTATTTTTTGCCTTTTCATTCTCTGGGTTTAAATTGCCTTTCTTTTTCTAGCTGCCTTGGGTCATTAATTTTAGGCATTTGTCTTTTGCAATGTAATAATTCAAAAAGCTGTTAATTTCTGTGATGAACTATTATCATCACACAAATCGTGTATGTTTCTAGTTATCATTCAGTTCAATGTAAGTTTATTTTATATTTTATGTTTATTTTCCAACCTGTTGGTCATGAAAGAAAATATGCTTAATTCTTGATTATTCAGAATTTTTTAATTATTTGCAAATAACATTTTTTTGATAAAACATTCACATGACATAAAATTTAACATTTTTTGTAAACACATGAATTCCAGATCCTATAACACATTAGAACTATGAGGTGTGGGAATTAGTGAGAGTCTGTGCCCACCCCCTTTACAGGGGCTCACTCTTTTCCAAATGACCTTTGCCTTCTTTCTACTCTGCTGTTGTGGTTAGGATCTGGAGTGTCCCCCAAAAGTTTCATATATTTTAATGGAACCATGTGATGTTGGTGGATTGGGGTCTGGTCTGGAGGGGTGGATTGCAGTTAACTTGGGATTAACGATGTGTAGTGGCCACACCTGGATGCAGGAGGGACTGGTTACTGGGCGGAGACCTGAAAGGATACATAAGCTGCACCTGCCTTCCTTTAGGACAGGGACTAGTCTCAACTAGCCTCAGCTTGTCTTCCTGTTTGTCGGGGAAGCTGCCTCCACCTCTCTCTCTGCCATTTACTTCGATTGTTGCCGGCCACCCCTGCATGGACTGTGACCTTCGAGACTGTGAGCTACAATAAACCTTTCCTTTCCTAAGTTTGTGGGTGTCAGGTATTGAGCCACAGCAACGAACAAGTAACTAAGACATCTGCCGTTCACATTTGGACCTTTTTATGTTATTATTTTTGTGCAATTCATAATAGGATCACCCATGTATAACCAGTATTTTGTGCTTGATTGAGACTAGGTGGCCCCATTTTTGTTCAAATGCTTCATATCTGTCTTTATTGCCACATAGAATTTTTAAAAATATTTTTCTAATTTAATTCTTTCATGGCCTAGTTCTCTTCATTATTTCAGTGTTTTAAAACCTACTTTTTATTTGTTTATTTTGGGGGCCAACAAATGGCTTGTATTTGATAAATTTTGAAGTGTATTGATAATTTATAATTTGTTACCTGTCTTATTGGTTGGAGTGCTCTATTTAGTGTCAATAAGTTTCACCTGGTTAATATCGTTCAACCCTTCAAAGTATTTCCTGATTTTTTGTGTCTATTTCATAATGACAGAGAAGTGGTGAGATCTTCCTCTACTGTTGTGAGTCTTCTAATTCTTGGTTCTCTCAGTCCCACGAGTATTATAGTCTTAATTTAGGTGCATGCACATTTAGAGTTGTGATGTCCATGCGGAGGAATTGAGCCTTGAGCATTATAAATGGCCTTGTTTACTCTAGATAATATTTCGTGTCCTGAGTTCCACTTTGTATTAAATTGATACAATTGATAAATCCCTCCAATTGTCACATAATTAATACGTATTATATTTTCTTCTAGCTTTATATTTCAATGAACAGTTTCTTTAAAGCATGGTATAGAACACAACTACTCTGTTTTTTTCTTATTCAGTCTATAAATCTTTAACTGGAGTATTTTTGTCACCTTCATGCCCTCTTTGGATTCCTCTCAACCAACTACACCATTGCCCACTCATCTGCACTCGACAAAGAACTGTAACAGGTTGTCTTCTCCAGGGTAAATGGGTTCCTTGTTTGCTATACCTTATGAATCACTTGTAGCCTTAATCACTAGTGTGCTTATTTGTTAACCTGACACAGCCTGCTAGAGTTTTTGTTTCACACTAGGCACTGTTTTTGGTTTGGTCACTGAATAAGGTAATAAAAATGATAGCTGAAAGTCATCATGAAGACACTAGGAAGTAACAATAAAGGTCTCCCTATCAGAAATCAAAGAGCAAGATTATAATCTCAGCTCATAATCTCATCTACTCAGAAGGTTAAAGCAGAAGGATCACAAATTTGAGATCATCCTGCTCGACTTAATAAGATTTCTTCTCAAAATAAAAATAAATTGGGTTGGGGATGCAGATCAGTGGTAGACCACGTTTGAGACCCATGTTCCAATTCCTAGTAACATTTTTAAAAAAACATTATACTGGTGGTCCCAGATCTAGTTTATAAGTCAAAACCATTTCCATGTCAGTGTGTGTCCATTTCTAGAGCAAACCAAGCTACATGACATTGTAGTCCACAGTTAGCAGCTCTTAAGTTTCTTGACTAACACCATTTCCACTAGCACCACACTGTGATTTTGAAACTCTTTCTGTTCCTCAAATTTTTATAACTGCCGCCTCTGCTTTGGCATTGGAAAAACGTAGCAAGGTACCCACATCTGAAGCTGTTATATAAAAACAATAGACTTTCCGCTGTTCTATTTAACATGCAAAAATGTTCCAACCTCCCATCCTAAAAATGAAACAACATCTATCTAGCTACATCATTGTCTCTGCTTCCTCTGAAAGATGTAAGCACGTGTTTCGAGCTCCCACAGTGTCTTCATGTTGTCTTCTCCACAGCCAGGACTCTATGAACATCTCATCTATCCAAAGGCTCCAGTCCCCTTCTGTTACGTGACTCACAGAATATCCGTGGAATTTATTTTTTGCAACAGAAATGTTAGCATGGATCACTTTCTCTTAGAGATTTAGATCTTCTTGCCTTTAGCTACAATATGCTACACACCCACAGCAGTGAAAATAAAAGCACTGTCCAATCTTTCCATGGTAACCTCGGGCTAGAAGCTACTCCTCCGCTCTACTAGTTCTGCAGTGGATTGCTTTACAAGGTGACATGTTGTTCTGCTTCATGTACAATCCATTTGTGCCAAGTAATTCTTTGCATTATTTTTACAAACTACGCTCATACAGGTCTGTATGCAGGTAACAGAACCTCCCGACACCTTGCCAAAAGCACCGGAGATCGATCGTGAGGAAGCACAGCAACTGCTTCAGCAGTGACGCTAGGCATTCCTATCGCAGGAGTCCTTCTGCTTCTACATCATTGTGTGTCCCACCTGGTGTTTGGAATCAACACCTCCCATTGGCTTTCTTCTCTCTGCTGTCTGACTTTTAACCCATTCCTACATTTCTCCTGGTTTCTTCTCCTCTGAGGGTTACCATGTAAACTTCTTCAACTGTGACGAACATTTAAGATAAGTCGAATTGAATAAAAGGATGGTTTATTTTAGCTTACACTTTCGAAGGTTTAGGTCCATGACTATGAGTATGTTGTGCCAGACATGTACTGACACAGGGCACCATGGGCAGAGTTCATGGCATAGGACACACACTCACAGCATGGCTAAGCATGAAAGAGTTAGGAAGGCTCTGGAGTCTCACTACACCCTTCCAGGTACACCCTTAAGAAATCTCCCAATTGGCGCCACCTGTTAAAGGCTCTATTGATCCCATGTTCAGGCTAGAGATTATGTCTTTAATGTAAGTCTTTTTGGAGGAAACTCCAGGTTCTAAAAATATAGCACACACCAAATTATTTCTATTTTGTTAGGCAAAACCATTAAGTGCTTTCCAAATTTTACCCTCAAGCCCAAGACCAGGCCTGCCTCATGCAGGCGGGTAAACCCAGGATAGTAGAGACAAAGCCAGGCCAGACGGGATCTGCTTGTCTAAATGAAACGCTGCTGCATAGTCAACTGGGGCTGTGTGTGTATGGGGATGGGGGATGATTTCATTCTTTACAGCTTAATCTCACTGTTACATTTGGCATTTTAGCTATTCTGCCTGAACAATTTTTTCCTAATACCATTCGTCCTTGACTTTCATTCTAGCTCTCTGTCTACATTTTATATTTGGAAGGCTTTTTAACACATATTTTCAAAAAATTGATCATCACCTTGCCTCATGAGTTTTACTCAAAAGTAGCTCTGATAAAGAGCAAAATAATGTAAACAACATATTCAATTTACAATTTTCTACTAGCTTCCTTTGAAAAGTGAAAAGTGAAAAAGAAAGGTAAAATTAAATTCAACAAGGTATTTAACCCAATATAGCCAACTATCAATCATCTTATAATCATAATCAAATTATTAATGATTATATTTTATGTTTTTAAACAAAATTTTCTAAGCCAATATATAATTTATGCTTGCAGCATAAGTCAATTTAAGTACTAAATTTTAATTGAGTTAATTTATTTGTATTTGTATTTCATAAATGTGGAAGTCAAAAAGTAGATTTGCATATTTGAAGTGCTCAAGCCACAACTTTTCAATAGCTGAATAGATAGCAATATTTGCATTCACGTTGACAGAACTGAGTCATCATTTTTCAAAGAATTGCCTTTGAAGCAAAAGTGTAGCAGTTCAGGTTCTCAAAGTTTGGCAGCTTTTGTGTCAACTCATTATTATTGACATCACAATCAAGGAGAACTGCATGAATTGAAAGACAGCTCCAGTTTACCAACACAAACAGAACAGTCTCCAACTCTTCCCTATTGGTTACTGTAGCCAATTTGCATTCTTCTGTCAATTAAAATCTTCTGCATAGCTCAGTATGGAGGCCGTGTGCTCAATCCCCAGTACCCCAAAAATGTGGAAAAATAGAATGTCGGTTTGAGTCATGCAAAGCTTTTCCATTAACATAAATAATCCTTCTGCGTCAGCTAGGTATAAACAAACTGTTCTTACTTGGCACCTCAAATTTAGCTCATCCACCCAGTGTGATGCCAGTGAGAAAACGCAAATTACACTGACATAAGTAGGTTTAATTATTTGGTGATTTTTTTTTTATTTTTGTAGTTACTAAGTACTTGAAACATGATTAGTGCAACAGAGGTTATGTAAAACGCTTTATGTGATGATCACAATTTTTATTCTTTTGATGTTGGGGTCTTCAGGGCCCGAGAGCCTCAGCATCGCTGACCTTGACGGAGTTCCTTCCTTCCCAGAACAAACGTTACTGCTTGTAAGTTAAGCCAGGTGTTGTTTTGCTTAAGCTCCTGGAACTGCTCCTTATTGCATCCTCCCTCCTCTACTCCTTCCCTCCCCCTGGGCGACCCCACGCTGGTAAAGGCCTTGCTGATTGGCCCAAGATAACTACCTCAATCCATTTAAGCCCCTGTACTTCCTAAATAAACTGGAGGTGTCGATCACTGAATCGACTCCCCAGAGTGTGTTACTCTGTCGTCAGATCCCTCCTCGGCTGTTCCGGGGCTCCCCGCGGGACGGAGACCGCTACTTTTTGATAAAACTATTTTACAACCATTATAACAAAGTACCATCTTTATAATATAAAGCATAAACTAAATATATATGTTTTTTTTCTAATTATTGTCAGAGAATCGATTCAATTTGAATGATTTTTTTTCTGCGTACTGATATAATACTAGATTTGAGTATTTCATATGTGGAACATGAATTTTTAAAATACCTATGCAAATAAAAATCAGTAATTAAATTAAAATATATTTAAAATATCATACTAATAGAATTAATTTCTAGTTTGCTTATTTAATGCTTAACCTCTTTGGCCATAAGCTCTTCAAACTTAATAAAGACTACCCTTTGGCCAAAGTCTAGTCAGGCTCCTCTAAATCTCTACTTTGGCTAGGCCTGAACTTGGGCCTCCCTGTCTGTCCTTAGGAGATCCAATTCAGAACACTGCTAAATCAAGTTGGTAAAAAATTGTCCATCCTTGCTGTCTAACACCTTGGTATCTTATTATCCGAAAGTGTAACCACACTATATTGGTCACTTTTCTGTCATTATGATGAAATAACTAACATGCATACTTAAGGAAAACAGCTTTATAATTTCTCATGATTTTGGAGTTTTTTCTATGGTCACCTGGCTCCAAGGCAGAAACATCGTAGTGGAAGGACACAGAGGAGGAAATCTATTCCACTCACATTGGTCAGGAAACAGAGAGAGGAGGAAGGAGCCAGGGAGAGGAATATACCCTCCAGGTCACACCTCCGGTGGCCCCAGTTCCAACTAGGCCCTGCCTCCTAACAGCATATTTAACAAGGAACTCATGAAAAAATCCATCCACTGGTAAGTACTGTATTTCCTTGAGAAAAGGAAATATAATAGACTTTTGCCTCCTGGTGTCAGCATCTGCATACTATATTCAGTCAACTGGACTGAGAAGAAGAGGAGTTAATGGTTTGCACCCTAGGCCTAAGGAAGTTTGCAGAAATGCTTGTCTCTAAAGAAAAAAAAATTCTAGCATTTTGTGTAGATCAGGCTGTGCCTTGCTGAAAGTTATTCCATGCTGTATATAGTAGTACAATAGCTCTCAGGCTGTGATTTGCATGTTTATGACTAGTCTATGTTATTGGCATAGCTCACTCATTATAATTGGCATAGGTGGCAGAATTCCATTTTTTTAAATGAAGGAATTCAGTGAGTAAGACAAATGTGAGCAAAATAATTGTGTGTGTGTGTGTGTGTGTTTTAATTTTTGCTGATACATGTAAAATTCAGCAGAGAGTCATGAACAAAGCTCAACGCTTGCTCTCATAATCCACAGCCTGGCTTGCTTACCCTGTGGGATCTCCTGACTGCTTGAGGGTGACAACAGACTTTGGTGCTTGGTAAAGAGAGGCCTCGTATCCACACAAATCAAAGCTGAAAGTCAGACAGCTGAGAAGTCCTATTGCCTGTGCTGTAAAGGGTCACATTTCTCGTGAGGATCTGGTTAGGAAAAGAAATGCACAAGGCAGCAGAAATAAGGCGAGCCCTCCGTTCACACGTCTGTGATTACTTGTATTTCAGGTGGGCTACTGAATTATACTACACCAAAAGATTGTTCAAGTGGTAAAGAAGACTAACAGGAAAAATTCTAGGTCTGAGGAGAAAGCTAAGGGGGCGATTAAGAAAAAGCACGTGCCAATATAGCATTTGCCTTTGGGGACCACAAGTATACCATGGAATAACAGTATCTGTCCCAAGGAACATAGAAGTAAATCTAAGGTATCTTAATAATGTAGACTTATTAATGCATAGAGCACAAAGAGAAGAAATGCTTGCAGTAATGTTTTAAAAAAACACTCTGCCACAAGTTGACAAGGATGGGTACAAGGCCACATAAATGTGCAGAAGTATAATGAGGAGCAGCGCAATTAACTAACTCCTGGGACCACGGGAGATTTTGGTTATCTTTGGGGGGAGAATCTGTGACACTTCCTATGATAACTGGAAACACAGTAATGGATTACAGTTATGGACTAGGAAGCCTGAAAGCATGTGTGAAGATAGAAAATATACGAAGGCAAAATTGCAAAGATTAGCACCAATTTTATGCAAAAACAAGCCACAGATGTTGATTGACTAGTATACCTAGTCAAGGAGGAACAAATATTACATTCCTAAGTGGGTCTAAAACTAAGAAAAAAATAGTTTAGGCCAGGAAATACTAGTCAGGCTCTAAACTAATTCTCCAAAGAAAATCTCATCACTATGAGACTGAATAGTAACAGGCTGGCAGGGAATAATAGCCTACTACAATTCCATAAAATTTAGGAATGACTTACAATGGATAGATCTAGATCAAACATTTGAGCACACCAGAAAATTGGTGATGATATATAACCAGAAAAAAATGCCTATGTAACCCCATTTGGAATACCAGCAACCAATGAGGTGCAGAAAGCTTTCCTATTATGTGCACCAGAACATGTAGATATCTCATTCATGTGTGCACTACTTGGCTGCCAAAACATGCATGTCACATGACAGATTTTTAAGCACTTTGGTTCACACAAAATAACATTCATGAAACAATTATTTCCCAACCAAGGCCAAGCACAAGCCAAAAAAAATTTTTTCACATTTAATCTCATATTGCCAGTTGCAGAAGTTATCTGTAAGAATCACAGAATATAATGGAAATCCTATGTAATAATAGACATATCAGATGTGTTTCATGCGATATCTTCTGAATAAGAAAGCCAAGAGTACATAACTTCCGTGGGAAGGCAACAACATCAGTTTGTCAGACTCTCTCAAGGCTATTTAAAAGTCAAATAAAATCATATTTAGTGTTATCTTCCTAAATCAATCAAGTAAATTATGACTCAATCATACCATACATAAATGACATCATAGTGATAAATAACAATAAGCAAAAGAAGCAGGAAAAAACAACTAACATGACTTAGAAACAGTGAATAGAAAATTAATGAGGAAATAAACAGTAACACCAAGACACTCCTTGTAAATTTATAGAGGCACATGCTCAACAGATGGTCTAACAGTGACAGACAAATTTATAGTGGGAGGAACACCTATCCTAAACAGGAAGAACAAAGACTGGCTGGTTGTTTTGTTATGGAGATAATACATCTCCTATCTACATATCACACTAAACCTGTACATAAGACTCTTAAGAATATCACCATATTTAACCTTGGGAGCAGAACAAGAACAGGCACTCAAAGCATTAAGGACTGTATCTATATTTCCAAAAGTTATATTAACCAATGTCTTATGCATAATTTAAAAAGGAGATCACAATGGCACAAGATTATGGCACATTGTCATTATGAGCCAAGGAGCCCATACAACACAATTTTGTTCTAGAGAAAGTTTGGATAACTGAGTTCCCATGTGCATCACAAAAAGAATGCACTTTTGGGTAAATATATTTGGCTACCATACAATGCATTAAAAGACCTGGAACCTCTAGCTATTATTGAAAGACCCGTTACAATTAGGTGTATAATGCCTTGGTTCTAGTGAATAAAGTTGAATCCCATAGAGTTAGCAAGCATCAACTGGATCAAAAACTTGTCAGCTGTCAATGGCACATACAAAGCAGGGACACTGGCTTGAAGGGCCAACAAATTCTCCTCAAAGAGAAGTCACATAAGTGGAGATAAATTTACTGGAATTTGTTTCAAAGACAGAACAAATCCATTGTAATAAGGAAATGGTGTATTACTTGTTCAAATGATCTCTACAGTTCCTGGCTTACAAGCGATCACACTCTGTGGCAGAAGGGAAAACAAAACACAAAGCAGCAGAGTCCCTGGGAGAACAGGGACGTCATGAAAACAGATGGGTCACTTTCTACACAACGCACAGAGCTCACAGAACAGTCCATAATTTTAAAAAAAGAAAAATGTATTGGATATATTTACACACTCACAAGAAGTTGCAAATGGTAGATGCCTAGGGCCACACAATGTATACAAATAATATAAAATGAATGATAAAAATCTATGATCAGGAAAATATTGGAAAGAATTATGTGGAGTGTCACAAACAATTAGCATCAGGGACACAAATCAGTCAGAAATGACATGCAAAGTGGATATTTTTATACAAACTGTGTAGGTCAATAAGCAATAGCACAAAGACACCCATCTAGGTCTCCTGGACAGTCAGTGTCAGGAAACAAGTCTCCACACATAATTCAGCTTTCAGGAGAAATGTTGCAGTAAGCATGATGTAACACCATAGCAACCCCATAAGCGTGTAATGATCATAAATATTAAGTTTCAGTGGGGGTGAACCTTTAAATACCTCTAGATGCTGTACAAATAAGGAAATGGTACATCAATGGTAATAGTAAGTTTAGAGTATATTTGAAGAGCTAGCCCCAACTACTGATTATTAGCTCATAAGTGCAGCAACTATACACAAATACATTGGAAATATACAAAAGTTGTGTGAATAATATCTCAAAAATTGAACACTGAGGTGCAATGTTTCTATCATACCTCAGAGTTCAATACGTTGTTACAGGCGCAGAATGTATAAAATTCACAAAAGTTACTATGAATGAAAAATCTCTGATCCCATACACATAGAAAATATCTTATAGGGATCTGCCTGAATCATGACATGGTACAATCCAAGAAATCTTGTGGATTGACACAACGCATGTGGACACTGTTGTGAAACAAACCAGGAAGAGCTTAACAAAGTATCTAGTGCTCTCCGTAAACAATTGGCAAATGCAAAGAATTCAACTGAATTCACTAAACATGCAGTCATGGTATATATGCAAACTCAGTCGCACTGATTTTGAAGGTATATGTGAAAATTTTACATTCTTCCAATTTTCAAGACCCATACACCTGTGTATGATGGTGGTCTGAATTGGAACTCGTGATCTGGATCAAGACTGGATGGTACAACCTAAGCAGCACAATTTGGTCTCATGTGAAAGAAAGATGACTCTTGTTAGCAATGTTATTGGGGTTCTGTTTGCCTAAATTGCTCCATCAGCCTTGGTATTCAACATGCAAAAAGAATAATGTATGCTTCCTCTCCCTGCAGAGCCACTGGGTTCCTACAATCAACCATCAGAAAATAGATTATGTAGAGCAGTCTGGGCCTGGATATGAGTTACCACAAGCTGTATAGAGCAGCAGCTGTGCTTTGCCTCAAGTGATTTCATTTTTGAAATGTATGTTTTTGTCCCCTTTGCTGAAGATCAGACAGCTGAGGGTACCTGAGGTTGTCTCTGAATTCTCAGTTCTGTCCCATTGGTCAGTCAGTCTGTTTTTGTGCCAATATCATGTAGTTTTTAATTACTGCTGCTTTGTAATATAACTTTTTGTCTGTAATCACAATGCCACCTGCTTTTGTATTGTTGTTCAAAATTGTTTTGGCTTTTCTGGGTCTTTTTGACTCCACATGAATTTTGGTATTGCTTTTTCTAGTTCTGTGGAAAATACAGTTGGTATATTGATTGGAATTGCCTTGAATCTGTATATCACTGTGCATTAGAGCCATTTTGACAATATTATTTCAGCTTTTTCAGGAACAGAGAATGTCTCTTAATTTTTAAAAAATCCTCCTTCAATTCCTTTTTTCGGCATACTGTAGTTTCATTGTAAAAGTCTTTCACATCCTTGGTTAGATTTATTCCTATTTAGTTTTTCAAGGAACTATTGAGAATAAGATTATTCCTCTAGGCTATTTCTCTATAAATTCATGGTTAATGTAGAGGGATGCTATTAATATGTTTGTATCAGTTTGGTGTCGTCTCCCTTGCCTGACTCTGTCAATTATTTCTGAGTCCTTCAGTTGAGTTTTGGGATCTTCCATATAAAGTATCAAGTCATCTTCTAATAGTCAGTATTTAACTTCCTCCCTTCCAGTATATATTCTGTTATTTCGTTCTTTCTTGACTGCTGTATTTAGAGATTTGAATGCTATATTGAAAAAGACTGGTGAGAATCTATGGCCTTTTTTTCTTTCTGACTTAAGGCAAAATGTTTTCAAATTTTCTCTATTTGATGTAATACTGGCAGTAGCTTTGGCATAAACAGTGTGTATCAGTTTGAGGTAAAGTTCCTTCTGTACCTATTTTTATCAGAATTTTTATCGTGAATGGATGTTGAAATTTGTTGAAGACATTTTCTGCATGTATTTAGATAATCATGTAATTTGTATCCTTGTTTTTATTTATGTGTTTTATATATATATGTGGAACCATCCTTACATCCCTAGGATGAAGCCAACTTGATCTTGGTGAGTGATTTTCTAAATTATTTGTTGAATACTGTTCGCCAGTGCCTTATTGAGTACTTTTGCATAGATGTTCATAAGGAGATCGGCCTATTGTTTCCTTTCCTTGTTGAGACTGTCTGCTTTTTGTGTCAGGGTAGTGATAGCTTCCAGAGATGAGTGTGAAATGTTACTTCTCTTTCGATATCATGGAACAGTTTGATAAATATTGGTGATAGATCTTCTATAAAGAATAGGTAGAATTCTACAGTGAATCCATCCAGTCTTGAACATTCCTTCCTGGGTAGACGCTTTTGTACTGTTTCAATTGCAATACTTCTTTCTAATCTATTTGGGTTTTATAAATTCTTGATCCAGTTTTGGTATCTTGTATGTGTCAAGAATTTGTGCATTTCTTTCAAATCCTTTGATTTGTTGGAGTATGACTTTTCAAAAAAAATGTTACTGTGCGTCTCTGAATTTTAACAATGCCTGCTGTATTTCTTCTTCTTCACACCTAACTGAACTAATATGGATTTTTTCTTTCCTTCTTTTGGTTAATGTAGTCAGAGATTTATCAATGTTCGTTATTCTTTCGAAGAAGCGACTCTTTGATTAATCATCTTTTAATATTGCTTATATCAGTTTCATTAATTTCTGCTCTAATCATCATAATTTTTCTACTCCTTTTGAATTCAGGTTGTCCTTATTTCTGTATGACCTTGAGGTATATCATTAAGTTGTTTGATTGAGACTGTTTTGTTTTTAATATGTTTATAAATCTTCTCTTCCATAGGTTCTGAAATAATGTGCTTTCACTCTTGTTCATTCTAGGAAGTTTTTAATTTCTTCTCGGTTTTTTCTGTAATTCATTGTTGTTTAATAATATATAATGTAGTCTCCATATATTTGTATAGTTTCTATAGTTTCTTTTGCTTTTTATTTCTAGTTTTGTTTCACAATGATCTGAAGCTATAAAAAGAATTATTTCAATTCTTTTGTGTTTATTTAAATATGCCTTATGACCTATAATGTGATATATTTTGGAAACTATCCTATGTGCTGCTGAGGAAAAAAACGTGTATTCCATCGATATTGAATGGAACACTCTGTAAATTTCAGTCTGACCTGTCAGTATTGCAACATCATTTTAGATGTTGAGATATGTTCTTTACATAACATATGGCATATCTAAAAATAAGGCCTTAATAAAACTATGCTTGAACAAAATTCTGCGTGATTGATTTTGTCATTATGAAATCCAAAACTTTGACAGTTCACATATTCAATCTGATGTGTAGAAAGATCAGAAGCTGGACACAGTGGCTCACATTTGTGATCTTAGGCCTCTGGAAGCATGATGCAGGAGAATCACAAGTTCAAATCCAGCTTTACCAACTCAGTGACTAATAAAGGCCCTATCTTTAGATTTAAAAAAAAATTATGATTATGGATGTACCTCAGTGCAAATGCCCTGAGTCCAATCCCCAGAATCTCAAAAAAAAAAAAAATCATAAGTTTTCTTTAACTGCAAACTTTATAAATTGTATTGTGAAGGTCATCTCACAGAATCAAAATAAAACATATACTTCACTGACTTCAATTAATGGCAGTTTGAAAAGTCAAACCCTGCCTCCTCTCCCTAGTAGTGTGATAACCCCAGGCATCTACTTAATCTCCCTAAATCTCTGTTTGCTCAAAGATGAATTGTTAAGAATACCAGTTGTCATCTTTTGAGGGTCATGATGGAGATCAAAAACTATAAAAAATACTTGATACAGACCTTCGTGATTTTTGTTATGACTAGTGGTTTTAAGGAAAACAATAATAAACAAAAAGAAAAGTTTGCCATATAATCAAAGCCAAAATAGGACAGTAGGATTTGCATTTTGACTGATAGTATATTAGATTGGAAACATTGCATAGATTCTGGTTACCATGAGCAAAAAAAAAAAAAAAAAAAGGATGATGATGAGGAAGCAGTGTAATTAGATGGCTACAAAGAAAAAACAGCCAAATTTGACCAAATGTAACAGGTCACAAAGAGTACTGGGGCTCTGCATTTCATGACTTAATAAAAAGCATCACCTCAAATTGCCGTGAATGTAATGATCCCTCTCCACCTTGTGCCACTTGGCTAGATGTTCAACCTTTTAATTTCTGGAAGATAATCTGATTGGTCCAAAAAGAACTTTGTTCCCTTGGAATAACAGAAGCAGGTTCCAGGCTGGCAGTACCGTGAATGCCAGTTCTCTGTGACAGTAGAGGGATTATCCCTTAGGAAAGTGGGAATGCTGCTATCTAAACAAAATATGGAATGCTTCAGCAGATGTCCTCCATGCAGAACTTTATCATAAATTATACATTATACCAACTCTGCAGTATTTATAGAAGATATAGATAAGACTTTATTATTTTCTAGTTCTTTCTTGTGAGGTAGAAGTAAAACAGGTGGAAAATTGCCAGCTGAGGATATGGCCGAAATAAGAGTTCCTGTACTGCTGAGCAGGAAGGGTGGTTTTCTGATCCTCTAAGACATACTGAGCTGTGGGAGAGGCGGTGCCGCGGCTTCAGTGGCAAGAGCCGGATGGTGAACTCTGAAGTCCAGGAGGAAACAAGAGGATGGAACAAGATTAGAAACTGCAAAATAGCACATGGGCTGACTTTTTAGAGTTAGAGCATCTAATTTAGAGTTAAAGCCATGAAGAGAAATAGGTGACATGGTTTTTTGTTTGTTTGCTTTTTGTTCATTTATTTGTTTTTTGATACAGAGTCTTCTCTATAGCCCAGGCTGGCCTTGAACTCACAGCAATCCTCATGCCTCAGCCCTCCAAGTGCTGGGATTACACCTGGTTTATGTGGTGCTGAGGAATCAAACTCAGGGCCTTGAGCTTATTAGGCAAGTACTTTAATCACTGAACTATGCCACCATCCACAGTGATATGTTTCTTGTATTTGTGTTTCTATATCTCAATATACTGTCCCAAACATTTCCTATGGCCAGAGAAGGATGCTTTAAGGGACCATGCAAAAAGAGTTTAAGGAGCTAGAAAGATCCCACATTTGTAAGGCTCTAAAGAGTCAGGTACCCACTTTGCCACATGCTGAGTTTTTCTCCTCCCTGTGAATTTCTCCATTCTCCTTGGACTAGTCTTTTCCAAAACTAGTATCCTCAAACAATTCTTTCACCCATTGTGTTCTGGAGACCAGGGACAATGCTCTCACTGACCTGTTGTCCAGCTAAAACCATGATTTCTTTTGGTGCTGGGAACTGAACTCAGGGTCATATACAAGCTACGCATATCCTCTGTCATTGAGTCACACACTTAGATTTCGTGTGCATGCAATTGAATGGCTATTACTCTAAAATTATTCTTTGCAATAAGTGCTTTTCATTGTATGCTCATCTCAATGAGTAACATTTAGAAATAATAATCCCACGTAACAGTGATAACCTTACTTTACTGTATGCATGACATTTACAGCCATATAACACAATTTTAGTGGACATTCCAAATTTAATATTGTAACTAGACATTAAATTTTAGAAATGGGAAGAGTTTTTTTGTGTTCATTAAAAAGCCTTTTCACTAGAAAACAGGTTGGATTAATTCAGTACTGTCAAATAAGAATGTCTGAGCTGCTGAGATTTTATCACAAAATAGGATATTTTAAATACAGCAGTCTGTATTGAAATCTGAGGTGAAGCGATAGGAGTAGTTTGTTTTTCTTCCAATGTTCAAGTTGATTGTTATTTGATATGACATATATGATAAAAATGTATTTTAACCAATGTGATTTTCTAAAATGTATGCAAATATAGTGTTGCAAACAAACTCAGCACTATATTTCTCAATGATCTTGAGATTAAATGAGAAGACTTCCTAAATATTCTAATTTTTAGAGGGGTTTTTCTGTCTTGCTTTAGCAAGTATAGTTACTTAGTCTTACTCTCATGTTTAAAAGTATAATTTTATGCCATTATTGAACATTTTGATTTTTAAAATCTATATGCTATGTTATTCACATGTATTTTCAATATGAGGTAATATTTATTCAGTGTTTAAGAGACAACATGCTACTCTAAAATTATGTGCTTGTACATTTTGATGATAAAACACCCTCTTTTTGAAAAAAAACTAGCAAAAATAGATGGTAGTTTTAAATATTTTAGTGGGCACAATTAAGACCCAGAACTCTGTTGGCCTTTTCACTTTTTTCCTTAAAAATATTGTTAGTTGGTAAAATATTAATTCTGGAATCAGTGGCTCTAGATAGTCCTGTCTCCCATCATTCACTCCCTCAAGGGTCACTAGGAAACCATTGCCTCCGGAAGAATGCATTCACACTGAGGCCTGAGTCAAATTCTGATTCTGTCTTAGTAGCCTCTTGCGTAGGAAAAGTATTGAATTTTATCAGTAAACTAGCAATTGATAATATGTGTACTTCACAATGTTTATACTGTGGGGCCAGACTTAAAAGGACTTGGTCTTTTCAACCAAATTTTTATATCTCCATATACTGTCCAAGTTAGGATAGTTTTTAAGAGAGGTGCTTGTTTTGTACAGTCTTAAATACAGTTTCCAAATCTAGTTTTGGACAGTCTTAGGACAGGAAGACTAACGTCTCTAGCAAGGAGATATTATTAAGTTTTAAAGAAGGATGAAATTGCATCATTTGTGGGAACAAGAATGGATTTACAGATCATCGTGTTAAGCAAAATAAACCAAATGGAGAGATGAATCTCACATGATTTTGATTACAAGAGAAACTAATAACTAAGTATTCTAATGAGAGAAACAAGAAACTAAATATTAAACTTTTAAAAATGGGAAGGAAGGTAAAAGGATCAGGAGGAAAGAAAAAAGCAAGTAATGAGACAGAAAATGACCAAGATATGTAAAATATAAGTAACAATGTCCACACAGAATCTCACTGTTCTGTATGTGAACATGTGATAAAAATAAATGTACCAGCGGTCTAAAACCATGAAACTCCTCCCCGCCCCCCCCCCAAAAAAAAAAACCCCAAAAAACAAAAAACAGTGTTTCTAAAGCCAATGTGATAGCACATACATACAATCCCAGCCACTCCGGAGACCGAGGCAAGAAAATCACAAATTGAAAGCCATCCAGCTTTCTCTAAGCAGTGCTGGGAAATGCATATCGTGTCATCTCATATTTCGCAGGAGACACAGTAGCAGGCAGAGTGCAGGAGTCTGAGGTCACACATTCTTCACAGTTGTTGCAGTTCTCTCATTGAGTAAGCTATTGGGATGCTGCCATTTAAATATGTGTTTCAATACAAGTTAGAAGAACTCACCAGGTTTTGAGAGGAAGGAATATGTAGATCAGACTTTATAATTGCTTGACACAATCTTTCTCCTTTAAATGTTCCCAGTATTAGGGCTGGAGATATAGCTTAGAAGTTAAAGCACTTTCAGAACAAGCACAGGCCCTGGATTCGACTCCCCCATGCCACATAAACCGGGCACGGTGGTGCACATCTATAATTTCAGAACTCAGGGGCGGGGGTGGGGGGGTACGGAAGAGGATTGGCATGTGTTTTAGGTCATCCTGGGCTACATAGTGAGTTTAGAACTAGCCTAGACTACAAGTTCCCAATATTACAATGGTTATGACAGAAAGAATCTGTGACAAAATTTAAGTTATTTTTTGTTTAACGTGCAAAGTTTAGATGTAAAATTATTTTCCTAAAAAACTATTACTCTTCTACTCAATTGCTGTGGCATGCTAATAAAAAATGAGTTGACTATGTTGGTGTAGGGCAATGTGTGAGTTCTCTGTCAACAAATGTGTCCCTTTTCTAGTACCATGTGGTTCTGATTATTGTTAAGTCTTGAACTCAGATAAACTGATTCTTCTTCCCCTTATTTCTTTACAAGTTCTTTCAATTATTCTAGTTCTTTTTCCTTTCATATACACTTTAGAATTTTTTAAACAATATTAAGAAATATAAGGGATTTGTGTCCATAAAGAGAATTTCTTCCTGGGAGTTTGATTGGACTTATAATACACCTACATTGCAATCTCAGGAGAGTTGACATTTTTTATTACGTTGAGTCTTACAAATTATGAGCACAGAATCTCTCTCATTACTTAGTCTTTTTTATTTCTTTAACTTGCGGTTTTTAGACTTAGCATTGAGAACCTACGCATACTAGATTTACAGCTGCGCTCACTTTGGCAGCACATATACTAAAATTGGAATGATGTAGATTTACGTCTATCCTTAATTTTTTAGAGCATCTCTAAATGCCATTGTACTTTCTACTTTAGTATCCACGTATTTTTGGTAACATACCGAAATACAATGGGCTTTAATTTTGTTGTGAAGTCCAAGGACTCCTGGTAGATCTGTCATCTGCTCTCCTCCATTTAGTGCCTTCCCATGTGTGTGCACAGTAGACCATCTATTTCTGAAGCTGTGCATCCACACATTCAACCAATTAGAAAGAAAATATTGGAAGAAAATTATTCTGTATTGAACTTGGGTAGTCTGCATCTTTCATATCATTTCCTAAACAATACTGTATATCCACTCCTATAGTTTTTCATATTTTGTTAGGCATTATAAGTAAACTAAAAGATAATTTTGCTTAAGCAATACTGAAGATTAAACTTAAGGTCTTCATACTGAGCCACAGCCATAGTCAATTTTTATTTTAAGACAAGCTCTCTCTGAGCCACTAAATTCCCAGGTTGGACTTGAACTTCTGATCCTCCTGCTTAGGCTTCCAAGACTGCTGGGATTTCAGGCCTGTGCTACCCGGCACAGCTTTAAAGATAAAAAGAAGCACACAGGATATGTCCACAGATTATATGCAAATATGATGATGCATATAAAGAGCTTAAGCAGATGTAGCTCTCAGTATTCACAGAGATTCTAGAAACAGCCCCTTCCAACACCAAGGGATGGCTGTAAAATGTCCAGGGTTTTGAGACATATTAGGGAAAGGAATAAGGAGGAAATATATCTGCTCGATTATTCTGGAAGTGTATTTCTTCCTTCATTCTTCACTTTTTTTGATCTTTCAACATTTCTCAGTAAAAACTTATATTTAGTTTTATTGGTTAGTCCTAGTAAGCATCTAATTTCTAACAAATAGGCGTTTTTTCTTCTAGTTTTTACCAAATTATATCTCCTTAAAATAACCATTTGAACACAATTTCTGAAAGAAAACAAGTTTATTGCACCATGAAATGAAAAGTACCTTTAGGATGTAGATACAGAATAAATGAGTGGTGATTTTCCTGTGGGTTTCCATTGGTCCCAGAAGGAACGACAATGTCAGATAGAATGTGTCAGTGGATGTAAAGAGAAGCGAAAGAAAAGGCAGGTACACTTTCCTCATTTATTTTAAGAGGATACAGTCACATGCTGCTTAACAGTAGGGGCACCTTAGGAGAAATGCATCATTAGGTGACTTTATCATTGGATAAACATTATAAAGTATATTTATACAAATGCATAT
Organism: Ctenodactylus gundi; assembly: GCA_004027205.1. Lineage (NCBI taxonomy): Eukaryota > Metazoa > Chordata > Mammalia > Rodentia > Ctenodactylidae > Ctenodactylus > Ctenodactylus gundi. The sequence goes on along the minus strand of PVKB01001841.1, from coordinate 236,837 downwards.
GACTGCCATATCACTAGGTAATATAATCTCATGGTATCTTCTGCTATATATGTGATCAGTGACCAAACAATAATAAGGGATCCATAACTGTACTTATTTGGCCAAAATGCTGTTGACCTGATCCCATCTGAACATAGAAATGACTTACTTAACATCTTATAAAAATTCTCCTTATCATCGCCAAGTCTATGATTTAAGATTTATAATCAGATGATATTTTATAACTTTCAATTACTAATTACAAACGTAATCATGTTAAGCTATTATTGCTTCTAAGTTTAAATCCTAGCTGTATCAAGCCAGCTTAAATCGGTGACACATCATAGATGGCCTCTTTTACAATAATTCCACGTGGTCATTCTTTGTGTCCTTGCTTCATCATAATAGCTTCAACTTTTATGCAGTACTTTCAGAGCAGATTATTGGCAGAATGCGCCTACAATAAAAATAACTGCCTTGTGGTTTTGCGTCATTATCAAGATCTGAAATGTGTTGCCAAACATAAGTGGTTGGCGAAGTCTAGCAAAGCCTTGAGATGAGCTCTGGAGAGGTACCAAAATATGTTTCTGGCACAATCCCACACTGTGTTGTGTAATGCAGAAAGTTTAGCTCTGTTTCTTGAACATTTTCCATCATTAAGGTTCTCAAGGCTGTCTGAACTGTACAGATAATGATAGAGTTGCCCAATCTGGCACTGTCCTTCTATTCACAAGAGCACCCAGAAGGAAACCTTCAGCAACTGGAAGGTTTCCATGGAAAATTCCAGTCTAAGACAGTTGGGCTTGGAAATTTCAAGATTCTTGAACTTTCAAGCAACCAATCTAAAAGCCTGAAAGCACAGTCAGACTGAAGGTAGGAACAGGTATTGGGAGGAAGAAGTTACCATCCGTCTTTCCCACTGGTAGTTTTGGTGTTTAACTTGACAGTCTTCATCTTCGCGGGGTAGGGCCACAGCCTCACCTTCAAGCGGTGAGAAGATAAGTAACAGCGTGGCATCAGGGATAGTCACGTGTTCATGTAACAAACAAAACCAAGTATAATTCCACAAGTTGATTAGTGCAAAACAAAAATCCTGCGTAAGAACCACAGAATGGACATAATGGGAACGATACTACTTGAAGTATGTTCATTGTATTTGAGGGACAATCTGTCTGGGAAGAAGAAATTGGAGCAGTATGCTGATCAAAGCAAAGGAACCTGCTGTACAGAAGTCCTTGGAGGCATATTCCAGGAAGGACAGAACGCGTAAAGACTTTTGGCAGAACTAAATTTGGCGTGTGCTCAAGAAAAAGAAGGCCAGCATGCCACAACAGACAAAGGAGGGAAATTCCCAGGTGGTGAGTCCAGAGAAAGAAGCAGCAGGCAGATTTTGCAGCACCAAACAATACCTGGCTAGAGGTCTGCTATGACATGGGATGTGATTGGACAGTTTAATTCTGGGAGAAGGTTGTGATTAGGATCTGGAGTGTCCCCCAAAAGTCTCATGTATTTTAATGGAACCATGTGATGTTGGTGGATTGGGGTCTGGTCTGGAGGGGTGGATTGCAGTTAAGTTAGGATTAACGGTGTGTAGAGGCCACACCTGGATGCAGGAGGGACTGGTTACTGGGCGGAGACCTGAAAGGATACATAAGCTGCACCTGCCTTCCTGGAGGACAGGGACTAGTCTCAACTAGCCTCAGCTTGTCTTCCTGTTTGTCGGGGGAAGCTGCCTCCACCTCTCTCTCTGCCATGTACTTCAATTGTTGCCGGCCGCCCCCTAATGGACTGTGACCTTCGAGACTGTGAGCTAAAATAAACCTTTCCTTTCCTAAGTTTGTGGGTATCGGGTATTGAGTCACAGCAACGAAAAAGTAACTAAGACAGGGCAGTAGAACATGTACTTATATATGGATTTTTTTAAAGTCATTCTGGCCAAGTATAGTGGTGCACACCTGCTATTTGGGAGGCTAAGGTAGAAAGGTCCCTGCAGTAGTCTGGGCGACATCGTGAAACACCATCCTCCAAAAGCTGAACAAAAGAACAGCACTCAGGCTGTACCTTGTGTCACAGGTTCGAGAAAAGCAGGAAGAATAATTAATAACTTAGACTGCAAATTACAGACAGGACCATGAATTTAGAAATACATATTTTAAAAACATGCCTGAAATCAGAGGTAAAAGAAGGTAGAATCAGAATGATTCTTTAATTTTTAGCAAAAGAAGGTACAGATTCCATGCAGGTAATTTTCCTTATCTGCTTTCCTTTCAGATTAAAAGTCACCCCTTTTACATTAGTGCAGAGTATTGCTCTCAGTCTCTTCTTTGCTGTCACTTGAGACACAGCTACGCTGTGCAAGTGATCAAAGTTGGTATCACTCACCCAGTGGGGTCCTCAGAAACAAGTCCATTTAGCTCCCTCTGAGCCCTGCAGGGTTCCTTAAAATGCCATGCTAGTGCCCAGCATGCAGCAACTAATGCTACACTCGGGATGCAATTACAAAACCCGAATCCAGTCTCCTCATCAAGGGGGACCATTCCTTGCATGCTCAGAGCCACATAATTCTCAGAACCTATTTTCTGTTCTCAAGTGCATTCTTATAAATATAATAATGTTTTAAAAATGAGGTTGTTTTGATTCCCACAATCTTTCTGTCTAAGCTCATGAAAAAATATATTTTATGCTCTTCTGTATAGTCTATATAGCCAGCAAAGTAAAGCATAAATAAAATCAATTCTATGCTAGAAAAAGAAATACAGAATTTACACATCAGATGAAGACGGCTGGTCTTTAATAATAAATACATATTGCCAAAGTTGACTGCGCACATCTGTTCTGGTGTTCCTTGTTATGAGTTTGTTTGTGGTAGTGAGGGTCAAACTCAAGCCTTCACACAGAGCTGCACCCCCAGCTCATTTTTATTTAGATGACAGGGTCACACAAAGTTGGTAAATTGCTCAGGTTGGGCTCAAACTTGAAATTGTTATGTCTCAGCTTTACAGAGTTCAAGGATTTCTAGCCTGCTTGGAAAGGAAAGATGTGAACATTCTAGACCAGTATTAGTCAGGCATTCAGTGCCTACCTATATAAATATATCTCAGGATGTGCTATCTTTCTGTTGTTTTCTTGTCAAAAAAATCTTTGCAATATGTACCAAAAACTCTTCTTTAAGAAAATGTGTTGTAGGGGCCTAGATATGTGAGGATCAGAAGCTCCTAAGCAGACAGAGCTGCCTGCATCCAGCTTCACTGCTGTGTATTGGGTGGTCTTTAATTTGTCCTTTCACCTTAGAAGTCCTAAAGTTTCTCGTCTGTAAAATAGAAGTAGTAATACCTCAGGGCATCCTCATGAGTACTAGGAGAGATAGCGCAGGAAAGACTTGAGTGATTACAGGTGTTTATTAACTTCAGGTTCTCATGAAGTGGCAAAAGACCGTAGAGGCCCTGGTGCCCTCAACCCAGTTTCTCTCAATGGCTACGTCTCGCATTGTTACAGTACAGTATCAAAACCAGGCAACTGACATAGTACAGTATGTACATGTACTTCCATGATACTTTATGTGTAGATTCATATAATTGCCACTACAATAGAGACAAAAAATGATTCTGCTATTGCAAAGGTCTTCCCTTCTCTCCAGGAAGTCACTCCAACCTTCACACCCGTGCCCACTTCCTTTAATCCCTAGCAACGACTAATCTCCATCTTGATGAATCTTCTGCCAGTATAACAGTACCACTTTGAAAATGCTTTATGTAAACAGAATACAGTGTATGACGTTCTGAGACTGTCTTTTATTCCTTCAACATAATGATTTTATGACCCGGCCAAATTGCTGTATGTATCAATTTGTTCCTTTTTATTCTTGCACAGCATTCCATCATACAAATAAATCACATCCTGTTTAAACACCCACCTGCTGAAGAATGCTTTGTTTGTTGTGGGGTCTATTATAAATAGAGCTACTTATGAGCATCCTGTACAGAATTTTGGCATGGATGTACATTTGTATTTTTCAGATGTGTACTCCAGAAATATGATTGCTGGCTTTTGTGAATTTCTGCTACAAGTTTGTCCTTGTTGTTACCATCATAAGTCACCAATCCCAAATAGTTGCAATACAAAAGGTTTCTGATGAACCCCATTAAGAACAAAAAGAGAAATTTGAATAAAATCCTTGGATTGAAAAATTATGCTAGAATAAGTAAAGCTAGCTGATGTGACGGAAAATCCTACAATCTCAGTAGCTCAAAATAGCAATAGTTTCTTTCTTGCATAATCAGTGTGCGGCATGAGCCAGGCAGCTCTCTCTACTCCGTGGCTCCTGATGTAGAAGTGCAGTCTCCCCATCAGCTTGGATGTCAGAGGGGTGAGGGGATACGAGCAAGGAGGACAGCATACAGAATATCCCTCTGGGCCTGCAAATGTCATTTGACTACATCTCTTTGACCAAAGCCGGTCATGCAGCCTCCTAATTACAAGGGAGGCGAGAGAATGCAGTCATCCAAGAAGATGCTTTGAGTCATCCATCTGGCTTAGGCTCCACCACAGAGGAGCTTCACGTCTGCAGTAAGTGGCTATTACCAGAGTGAAGACAGAACCAACAGAATGGGAAAAAGTTTTACCACCTTCGTCTCAGACAGAAAGCTAGTAACTAGAATATATAAGGAAATAAATAAGTATAAAACCCTCAAAATCAAAGACCCACTTAAAAACTGGGCAACTGAAATGAACAGACAGTTCTCAGGTGAAGAAGGAAAAATGTCCAGCAAATACATGAAAAAAATGATGTTCAACATCCTTACCCATTAGAGAAATGCAAATGAAAACATCACTAGGAAACCATCTCATCTTAATGAGAATGGCTTATATGAAGAACTGGAACAGCAGTAGACACTGGCCAGGATGCAAGGGATAAAGGAATCCTTTTACACTGCGGATGGGACTGTAAACTGGGTCAAAAAAGGCGAAGGGAAGGGATTACCATCATATTGCAATATATATGCACACAGAATTTTCAAGTGTAATGCAACCATAAAAATGGGGGAAAAACAGTAAGCAGTACTGTTGAGCCAATGGAGATACAGACACTTTGTTTTTCCTATTGTTTCATTGCAGATCGAATGTCATGTGGTTTGGGGTGTGTGTTAGTTACTTTTTTATCATTGTGACTCAATACCAGACATCCACAACTTAAGGAGGAAAGATTTATTGTAGCTTACTGTTTCAGAAGGTCACAGTCCATTCACCGGTGGGTGGCTGGAAAATGGTGGGAGCGTATGGCAGGGCTGGAGTAGGGGCAGGGCCAGAGCCAGAGTTCCAGAAGCAGAGGTCCTTACATCATGGTGGAAGAGAGATACTGGGAGGAGGGGCAGAACCAGCACACTCCCATCCAGGTCAAGTCCAAGCCTCCACCCCTTCCAGCCAGATCCCACCTCTCAATCCTAAACAGTATCCATAGGAACATGCGGCTTTTGGGGGACACTCCAGATCCAAACCACTGCAGGGTGAACTCAGCAGCAATCCTTGAATCACCTGCCTTGTATACAACTGACTGAGCCACAGAGAAGGGCATGAAACACACGTGGTATTTTGCTAATTGGAAGTTAATTAACTGGCTATTTGGTGGTCACCATCAGGAGGGCAACTTCACTGGTTCCAAGCAAATGACCTTGAGCACGTTCAGGAGTGAAAAAAGATGCAGAGAGAAGAGGAGGAAAGGTGCTGACAGCAGTGTCACCAACATTCCCTCCTGGTTCTTAGGGGTTACCCTTGTTCTGTGTGCTCTGTTCAGGCAGAATCAGGGGTGAGCCAGGCACACCACAACACAGGGATATGGCCAGTCCTCACATTTTTGTGTGACCTGTGAGTCAGGCATTAGGCGTAGATGTTAAAATTGTCAAAAAAAAAAAAAAAAAGTCAAGGAGGTGGGCCTGGTGATACAAGTTTGTGATCTCAGCACTCTAGGACGTTGAGGCAGAAGGTTCATAAAATTGAACTCAGCTTGAGCATCAGGTAAGACTGTCTCAAAGTTTAAAAAAAATGGGGGGTGGGGTTGAAAAGGTAGCTCAGCATGAAGGCCCTGGGCTCAATTCCCAGCACAAAAACAAACAAACAAACAAACAAATATTTTGTAACTAAAATTTATGCAAAATTCAAATGTTACTGTCAACAAATATATAAATACTTGATTAAATTGAATCACACTGGTAACTTTCCATATTCTCAAAAGCTGCCTTTACACTAACTCATAGAGTTGAGCAGTTAAGACAGAGACTTTACATAGGCTGCAAAGCTGAAAATATTTAATATTTGGCCCTCGTTTTCCAACCTAAATAGATACCAGATGGGCCTCATAGTTTTTCACTGTTTTTGAAAATACCACAGGTTCATGAAGTCTCTTTTAAAAGCCATCTTTATTTAATGAACACTGTACTTTGAAGACAAAGCCTTGTTATTTTTCAATCCAATTTTAATAGACTTTTATCGTCTGGTTGTCACAGAAAACCCTCTGCTAAGCTTGAAAGGATCAAGATATTACCCTCGAAATCCATCAGCATTGGGTCATCAGTCCTAGAGGAGAGATGTTACATGTCTAGCTTTAACTCATCCTAGACCACCACGTAAGTGTAGCATAGTAATATTATGTGACAGAAAACTTGTACCAGGGAAAGTTTATTCCTAATCATAAAATGAAAAGGTCTTATAGTATATTTAGATTTTTCACTTTTTCAACTTGATAATTTCCTTTTGGGCAGCAAGTTCAAGAGCATCATAAACAAGAAAAACAACAAAAGAAGCCACAGAATTGTCCTTAGAAAAGAGTGTTCCCATCCTATCCATGTCGTGAAATACTTTGCCTTTTAAAATAGCCCCGAGCTCTAACATCACAATTTGCAGAAAGGAACAAATAGCACTTCAATTATTTTTGTATCCTAGAATACTAGAAGAAACACATGAATATTTTTCTTTAATACTTTAGGAAAATTACATTCCATGCCTCCTTAACAACTTGCTAATGTTTTATTCATTCCTAAGCCTGTTTTAAGCATTATTTTGTAGTTTTAATAAGAAAGACTATCATCAATAACTTTTTAAAAAATCAACAAATCCTGGTGAAGGTGTAGGGAAAATAAATTCCTCCTGCATTGTTGATGGGACTGTAACTAAGTACAGCTGCCATGAAAATCATATAGGGATTCCTCAGGAACATGGAGATCTCATTTGACCCAGCCACAATTCTTTAGGGTGTCTTTACAAAAGAGTTACAGAAATCATATCACAGTGACACATGCAGATCCCTATCTACAGTAGCAGAGCCCATAAGAGCTAAATCTTGGCATCAGCTATACATTCATCAACAGATGAATGAACTAAAAATGTGTTATATATAATGTATACACAACAGAGTACTATACTACTCTGTCACAAAGAAAGATATATTTGAATCATTTGTAGGAAAATGGTCGTACCTTGACACTGTAATTCTTAACGAAGTAAATCAGTCACTGAAGGTTCAGTACCTCATGTTTTTATGTCTGTGAGAAACCCAAAATAGAAATGACCGAAAGCACAAAATAGAAGAGAGAAGAAATAAAGAGCTGGACTTTGCAGGCATGGGAAGGGCTGGAAGGGGTGGAGGCTTGGGCTTGACCTGGAGGGAGTGTCTGAGAAGAGGAAGGGAGAACAGGAGGGAGAAACGTGAAGTAAATAAATATCAAAATATGATCCGCATATACACCAGTTCCTCAAGCAGTATGTAATTAATATATAAATGAATATGTACTATAATGTATTGTAAATGAATATGTACTATAATATAAATGATTAAAATTGGATAATTTGTAAAGGCACTGACTTTTCAGGGTCTCCACTCCCCTCTGGTACTTCAGCTGTGAATTCTAGTAAACTACATGTTGTTCTATGACTCACTTTCCTCATCCGTAAAATGAGATCCCACTGCACTGACCTCAGAAGATTAGCATGAGAATTACAGAAGGCATGACATAGGAGGTGCTTCATACAGCATCTAGGACACAGAAGACAGCTGGTAACATCATCTGTGATTAACAATTGTCATGGTTTCACTGGAGAATGGATAGCCCAATAAGACTCTTCTTTTGATGAGATACAGACACCACAGCTGCTTAGTTATTGAAAGTAAAAAGAGTTTCAGAGATAAGCAGTGGTCATTCTCAACAAAATACAAACAGAGTAAATAGGTTCATCAAATTCAAACAAAAAGAATCTCTTTGATTTAGTAATTTATGGACTAAAATATATCAGTCATATGAAAAGAAATATTGCAGGCATTAAATTAAGGCAAGGCAAGTGGCCATTTTTTATCAACCACTCTTAAACACTTGAGACTCTTAGAATTGATCTGGTTCAATCACAAGTCACCCTGCCCCTAAGTGAGTCTTTTGCATGATGCAGAAAACACTTTCTCTTGAGGCAACTCATTTCTTTCTTAGATTGAGTACTCTTTCTCTGGTGCTTAGATCCTTTGAACTAACTTCCTTACTCTAGAAACAAATCTAATACTACTCACCCTTAATATTCAAATATTTGACAATGCCTACAGGTCTGAGTTAAATTCTATTCCTTCAATCATTTCTTACCCTGTAGGACTAGTGGGACCTTCATCACCTTGGCTATATATATTCTCATGCTTTAACTACAATCTCATTCCCTTTCTTAAGAATTAGGTTTCTCATATTCCGCCCAAGGGCAAATGCCCACCCGTATATGTTTACCCAGCTCTTCAGCTGGAAAGCAAGACTGTAAATGTGTTCTTGGAGAAAAAATAAGCAAGCAAAAGTATTTAATGTCTTCAATGGAGTCTACTTTGCAGGGCAGAATAACATAACAATAATAATTAGAAACAGCATGACAAATTAAAAATTTGAGCCAAATGCCTAGAGAAGTTAAAATTCGATACCTTGCTTACTTAGTTCACCATGCCTTTAACTGAAGCCTGGGTGATACACAGCCCAGAAATGAAAAGAATGTGCTTTTCCTGTCAACATTATATCGAGAAATTTACATTAACACTGTGTAAAGAGCACTATGTCTAGTATTGTCTGAGATTTTACCTTACTTGCCAATTAAATGAGACTACCACGGTTTTGTGGATACTGGAGGCAGGAGATTAGATACCAGTCAGGACACAGAGTGTATTATTCACGGTTATCTATGCACCCTAAGCCCCTGTTCCTTTTCTTTCCCTTGCCCGTCCCTGCCCCTGTTGTTCTAGGAGAGTGAGGAGGAACAGCACGTGTGGATACTGAGAACACAGGTGGTTTGTATCACAACTGATTGACCCCAAGTGGAAAATAAAAATCCTACAGTCTATTATAATAAACTGCAAGCAAGTTTACCCAATCTTTCCCCTGAAAGAGATCTTATTTTGAATCTACCGATAGTAAACAAGCTTCCCCTCTGCTCCATAGGGAGACACTCTCTATTCTCCGTGATCATTCTCTGTACAAACAACTTTGAAAAGAAAGTCTAAGTTCAAGTGAAATGGCAGGTAGACCCAAAACACAGAGAGTAATTGCTACTGTGAATATTGGTGATGTGTCCCAAGGTGTTCTCAGAGCATGAGAAGAACACAGAGCCCAGCTATACACCAGAAACCCACTTTATGGGCAAGCAGACATGCAGACGAGGAGTTCAAAGGGTGGAGAAGTCAAGCAAACCCCATGGAGCAGGGTTTAGCGCAGGTAATGACATGTGTGTAGCCTAGACATAGCTGGCCTAGAGAGAATGTGCCAAGCAACTGGAAGAGCCCACATGGACCAAAATCTGCATCATGCTACCATTACCTATGATTATGGGTCATGATAACTCGATGGTCTTTTTTTCCTGTGTGCACAGTAAAGTGGACGTAAGCAGAGTCGAAGACAGAAGTCAGGAAGTTTACGAGTTTGGAGCCAGATCACGTACAGTATATCCTATAGGACAGAGGAGTTTTGGAGGAGAGAAATATCCATGTGGGATTTATATGGTTCATCTTCCATGCAAAACATTGATTTGTCTCTAATTCTGACCTCTCCGAAGGTGGTCTGAGGGGGAACCAGTGGATGCAGACGGGGAGAGTTAACTCCTGGTTAGGACATGGGGCTCTTGTGTGGAAACCCGGGATCACCAGCCAGAGTAAAATTTCACCCTAGCTACATGATAAATGTCCTCATGATTTTCAGTGTCCTGGTATAACTCCAGGAAGGTAGATTTACACCAGCAGGAGCTATGGTAATCCTCATGTTACCACCTCACACTCTGAAAGAGTTTGCAGTAACTGAGAGCCGCTGGCCAGATTTGGGGAAAGGCACAATGTAGGAGTCAGCTCTTCAGATAGAGTTAGTATGCCCAGAACGATGGTTTAAGTGCAGTTTGCTCCCACCAAAACTATTGTTGAGCCTTAACTGGTCAATGTGGCAGTGTTAGAGTTGAATCCTAATGAGAGGCATTTTGTCATGGAGGAGGAAGTCTCAAAAATGGCCAAATGTCACTGTCTCTGAGGAGTGACTGATTTCTCACACTTGAAGGACTGCAGTGTTGTAGGTCAGAATTAAGAGACTACCAAATGTCAATTTAAGATCCCACCACAAATCAATTAAGGCAAGGTAAGGATCTTTATTTAATAGCCAAGATGGCAGCCAGACTGTCTCTTGGACTCTGGAAAAATCTTCAGACAGCAGCCCTGAGCAAGCTTTACACAAAGATTATGTAGAGGACTTACATCATTACATACATCATCCACAGTGACCAATCGTAACCCGACACCTAGCCATCGTTCTTGGCTGACAGTCTCCAGCACAAAATATGTGACTCTCGCAAAATACCCAATTCTCATGAAATACGTGACTCTGAGCAGGCTACCAGGGAGGCAAGGGAGGTAGAAGAGGTCAAGGCTCCGTCCTTATCACGAGATTCCAGAGTTATCCTGATGAGTGCCCAGCAAGGCTCCAAGGCGAGGCAAGCGGGCCTCACAAAATGAACTCACAGCAAACTGACTTATAAATTTTAACTTACACAGTAAGCTCTAATTCATATAACAAACACATAACACACAACACATAACACATAATCACTATAAAATGGAGTGACTTTAAAATAATGGTAGTCTGAGGCATATCATTTCACAGCTTGGTTACAGAAAGTTACAAAATTACAGAAGTATACCTGATGTTGGATTTTTAGTACACTGTCACAGCAGTAGTTACCAAGAGAGCACATTGTTATCAAGGAAGGTAATCGCCTATGTTCTGTGATTTTGCATGAGCGTATTTCTCTTCCTTTTTTCTCCCAGCATGCGTGGAGAGGATGAAGCCCTTATCAGAAGGACAGAAGATGCAAGAGTCACCAGATTAGACCTCTCTCCATTGTAAATTATCCAGTCTTAGGTGTTCTGTTATAACTAAGGAAAAAACAAACACTAAGACAGCTTTACAGGAGTTTCTAAAATTAATAGTCTAAGAAACTCCTTAGAAAGTAGCAGGCAAGTGTTTATATAAGCCTCAAGAGAAGTGGAATCTCTTAAGAAGTAAGAGTCCTTTCAGGGAGGATAAAAAGAAAACCCTGGCAGAGAAACTCAAGCCGTTTCACCTTGGATGGCCCAAGATGGCCAGCTGCCAAAAAGTACTCAGCAACCCTGACGAAGGGCACAGAATGATCCAGAAACTGAAGATACAGTCAGGGAGTGGGTGCTAAGCACAGAAAGAAAAGACTTTTATGTTTAAAGAACACAAACTAAAACAAAGCGAGGATTTCAAAGAAGCAATAGAAATCAGTAGGAAAATTTTAGGTCTGATGCGAGGAATCACATGTCTCTTAGAGCTGTACATCCCCCTCTTTAGAACAGGTTGAGGAAACTTTTTGCTGCCAAGGGCCATTGAATATTTAGGGCAACGTTTGCAAACTATACAAAATTATCACTATAACAATAGCAGCCTGTTACAGTTGGTAAAACATTTAATTCACTCATCCTTAATGGCTGAATCTGCTTCTCTTTGTTATGGTTCCCTTGGCCAGCCAAGCCAAATAATTTTGGCCTGAAGTCCATATGTTCAAACCTCTACTTTATAGGCAGACTGAGAGGCCACTAAATAGCTGTTCATGAAGTAGGCATCGTCCAGGAGTGGCTTAGGCTCCAAGATTTGCACATGCTGTGCCTTACTTCAGGGACAGCCTCCTAGACCTCTACTTTCTCCTTTTCATTTTCTTCAAAAGCATCTACTCAGATTTCAGTTCCACAGAGTCAGTTCCTTAACTTTTGAATTGATTACTACCTCCTTCATGTGTCCAAGTACTTTATATTCTTGTGTCTGTGCTTGAATCAGGTCTCACACATGCTAGGCAAATGCTCTATCGCTAATGTACATCTCTGTTCTATTTTCAGGTCTAATAAATTCTAACAATTTTGTGAACACATTTGTTCGTTCATTTGTTTTAGTGTCTATTTTCTCAGCCTTATCCAGTGTTTGGGATAAAAAAAAAAGTACTCAGCAAATGGCAGCTGCCTAACTGCATCCCCCATTCCCACGTGACTCCCAGGAGACCGAAGCACAGAGCGGGAGCCAGGGCTAGGGCTGCAAGAACTGGGCCTCTGGAGTATTTCCAGGTCTCTGAGACTGTCTGGAAGATGAAGTGGAAAATTCCAGAGGAGGCAGTAGTGACTGTGAGGGAAATGTTCCTCCTTCCACCCACTAACTGAAGAAAGGACCCCATAGAGTGGGAGAGCAGAAAAAATAAGTGTTCAGAATCCAAAGGGAAAAATGGTTGGAAAGAAGCAGGCAGATTGTAGTCCATGCCTTCCTCCTGGGCAGCTTGTGCCTGGGAGTTTCTTTCTTTGCACTTTCTTCTGGTCAAAGAGAAGCCCTTGAGGTAGCAAAGATGAGTGACATCAATGAGTCATGAAGCTCTCTTCCCCAGGAAGTAACTCTCTCACCCTGTGTGAAATCCCACCAGTCAGAAAACTGGGGGCGGAAAACAGACAAATGTATGAAACATCTGATTCTTGGTCTTCTCCAGGGGTTCAGGGTAGGTACACGGGACCCTCCTGAAGAATGTGGCAGAGGGCTGCCCAAGGCAGGGAGGGGAGAAGGGGGAAGTGAGGAGGAGACATTGCTGGGGGGTGGGGGGAGAGGGTTGGGGGAGGTTGAGGTACATCAGTGGGTGGAGAGGACTTATATTCAGAGAAGGTATTGTCCACGGACAGCACAAGGATTCTGGGCCCTGGCCTGCATGTGCCAGTATGCTTGTACATCTTCTTGGTTCCCTTAGATCTGGTTTTCTGCCCAGGTGAGCCATGATCTTGCGATTGTCAGCCCAATTCTGGTAGTCATTCTTGTAAATCCAAGTGTAACCCCAAGATTATCATGAGGATTACTGAACCTCACCACTGGGGTGGGGCAGTCATGCTGTCCCTACCCACTAGCCTGCTACCTTTCCTATCTGTCCCTGCACATCCACCCACATGCCCACAGCTCTCTATTCTTCCTGAGGCCATGTCCAGGGATACACATGGCACTCTGTGTGCTATAGGCTGCCCTGCTGTGGCGACAGCCTTGGGTATCACAACTGAAGCTTTAGGATGCAATTTACCTGCGACTACAAAGAGCTCAGGAGGTCAGGGGGAAACAGTATTCTGGAAAGGTGAACAGGTTGGGAGAGTGGCCATAATCCATACAGGTCTTCACAATTCCAGGCCACCAGGAGCTCACCCGTTGTAGCCCATGGACTTACTATCACTTGGGGGTCTTGTCCAGTTCCCAGGGAGAAGCATGAAGGGTGTGATACAGGAGATGCCCATGCAAATTGGGTATAGCAACAGATGAAAGTCTCTAAATAAATTCTTCCTTATCGTTCTTTCCAGGGGACCAGGCCAGGTGCAGGGGACCCTCCTGAAGAATGCGGGGAAAGGACTGCCTTATTCTTCTACTTTCTTGCTCTGTCCATCAGTATGTACTGTTTAAAGATTCAAAAACCTCAGCCTCCTTGAAGATACCCTGTGAAGCCCAGAACCAACTTGTAAAACTGCTTTCTTTTATCTGTCCTCTTCCCTGTGTTTGTTCCTACGCTGATTCCCTGCAACTTCGTATCCAGGGAAGTGTCAGCTGCGAACTTGCACTTCAAGTCTTTGTCTAGCATCCCCATGCTCAACTACGAGACTTGGGAACCTCAGGAGTCAACGTATGAAGAAAGTTAGCATGGAGGAAGGGAAGGACAAATATTTATATCCAAAAATATAATGACCTTGGCCTGCGTTATCAATCTCTAGAGACCGGATTAGACAAGCAACTTGCTTTGGGGGGAATTTTAGGGACAACTCCCAACAGGCCTTGTATTCAGAAATTGATATTCCCCCGTGCACCCTTGCTCCCTAACCATCAGCTTGAGGTACAGGGGTGGGGGAGGGGAAAAGAGATCTGCACCCTCTGCTCCAGGGGCAGGAGGAATAGGGTTCTTCCCCTCTTCCAGACAAACCTTGAAAATCCTTTCTCTTTTATTTCTGGTATCAGCTTTCTGGAGAACACAACAGACTCCCCTAAGGTACAAAAAAGGGTAATTACCTCTTTGGGGGAGCCAGGCAGATCAGGATTCTCACTCAGCCCTTCTGTTTAAAAAATTTAAGCAAACTATTCAATATTTTGGACTTCTGTCGACTAGTCTATCCAACAGCAATGCTGATACGCAATAAGCTATGAGGATTAGACATGAGGGTATGAGACGCCAGGGAAGGGATCCCTTCGGGGGACCCTGCAAGCGGCTGACTCGGGGCACAGCCTTGATGGCCTCTCGTAAGGCCATTTCAGAACTGGGCAGAAATAGAGGCTAATATCTAGAAATTGATGGGGATGCAAATGTGTCCTGTCCATACACGTGTGTATCCTTCTTGCTTAAGGCAACACAAATCCACTCTGTCTGGCTGACAGTATGTCTCTACAAGATACATCTGAATTTAAAATAGCTTTTACATTTTAAAAGTTCTCATACTGATTCATGAACTAAGTAAAGTCATTGATATGTGTTCATTTTATAAAAGAGTCATGGTCTTATTTTTCTTTAAAATCATTCTTTATAGTAACAATTTTAAAAAAGAGTTTCAGGATTTATGAGAACACGTATGCATCATGGGTGTCTAATACAGGGAGCTAAAGTGCAGGACAGGCAAAGATCACCTGGAAGTTAAAGATGGCAGCAGAGGGGAAGGGAGAAGAAGGAGTCACAACCGAGCTGCCTTAGGGGTTCAAGTTCATGATTCATCAAATGTGTACGTGGGAATGGTTATTATTCACAGACCGGAGCCCCAGATCCTAGGTACCTGGGATCTTGTCCCAGGCCACGGAGCAAAGATAGATAAGCCCAGGCCTGGCTGTCCTCCTCAGCCCATATTTTCCCACCAAACTATCTGGCACAGGCCAAGAACATGTGCCTTCCTATGGTGGGAAGGACACATGTGGCCATATAGGTGATGTGGAAAGACAGTGAGGCAACTCACAACTCCAGTTTCCTGAAGAGGCACCAGAAGGAAGGAGCAGAGGTATTAATGTGGAGGACTTCCATCCCTGGCGACTACAGGGCCTGTACCCAAGCACCCTTCCTACTTTTCAGTCCTGTGGACACTCCAGTTTGCATTAACTTCATATCTTTACCTAAGCAGGCACTTTGACATTTATAAAGACTTAAAAATCCCCCTTCTAGCCCGTGGACAATGGCCACAATTGGAGAGAACAGGGTCTCCTGACTCCTAGCACTGTGACCTTTCTCTTGAGCATCATTTCTCTGAAGGTACTGTGAAGTCAGTAATACTCAGAACGACGAACTCACTGGGAGTAGTTTATGACAGGCACAGTCATCCAGGAGTGACTAGGCACGTTAGGGCTTTCAAAGGCTGGGTACTTCTCTGTTGGTTTTTCAAAGTAAGGACAAGAATGAAAACCTGGTAGTTAGGGAGAAGTTAAAAATGGGGAAGTGTTAGTAAATTGTAATTTCCTTATATCATCATTTATATTAACAAAGCAAGTGAGGACCACTGATCTGGGGGAGCTCGATTGTTTGCCAGTCTGCTTAGAGGAAGCTGGGCTATGTGGTTGTTTTTCCTGCCTCTCTCTGTTCACCACAAGGGTCTCAGCAAAGCCAATCCCTGTATCAGACTCTGTGGGCCTTATCAGGGCCTTTAAATACTTTTAACAATCTTTCAAGGACAGAAAATGATTTCTAGCCTTGAGTCTGTGTTCAGCTTCTCATTAAAGAATTTTAAATCACCATTTTTCTATTTCACCTCACACCTCTAACCACTGATCGGAAGTATGTACGATTATTTTTTTTCTTGAGGTGAAACAGTGTTCTCACTATTTTCATGGTAAATGAGAATGAAATGTCAAGCTCTAAAAAGGTCTCTATGTCTACTAAAATTGTGAAGCAGAGGACATTTCCACTGGACCATTCCATTTCTTTTCTCCTAATCTTTTCTTATATGGCTTACCAAAGGTCATGTCCACCAAAACAATCCAAAACGAAGTCATCTCTGGTTTTATCCAAGTGCCACCCAGGAGCCAGGGAAGGAGCCCTACATTCTGTTCTTCAGAGGGCAGTGGGCAAAGATTGATCAAATAGATTTTGAATGAATGTGAAGAACAGTAAACAATAGATTATGCTTCCAGAAAAGAATATATACTAGTAGACATTTAATTTCTTCGAATTTCTTTTTTCATCCTTTTTCCTGAAGGGAATAGAGCACCAAGAATCTAAAAATAGGAAGTAATGAAACATTACTAACAACCAAATGGAAATTTCTCCTAATGTGACTCCTTACAAGTAATAATTTAGTCTTGACATACTATCATAAAAAAATGCATTCTAATTGGTGTTAGGAGTCATGTTTTCTGACATTTCATTGTCATTTAGTCACTTGGCATTTGTCTCACTTAATTAAAGTAATAGCATTATTTAAAAATATACTGTTATTATTTAGATCTGGAATGCTCCCCCAAAGCCCCACATATTTGGATGTTGTAAATTACCTATGGATTCTATGTGCTGCTAAAGACAGGGCCTGGTTGGAAGAGGTGAATTATGGGTGTGTGGTGAAAGACGGGAGTGTGATAGATTGCAGATTATAGATTATTGATTACATGCATTAGGAGCATGCTTTAGATTAAAGTTGCATGCTACATCACTGGGGCTTAACCTGAAATGGAAGGAACCCTGAGGATGGGCCTGGAACAGGTGGATCACGGGAACAGAAGCTTGAAGAGGACATGCTCTTCCTCCCCGACTTGGATTCCTGTCTGTGATCATATGATCAGTTTTTTCTGCTATGTGTTTCCACAATTACCAGCTGCCCATGAATGAGCTGTGACCATCTGAAACAGTGAACTAAAATAAATCTTTCTTCCCTTAAAGGTGGATGTGGATGTGGGATATTGAGTCACAGCTTATTTTGCGAACCATTGTCAGATTATTTAGTTCTAATTATAAAATAGATGCTTATTTAAAAACATGTATGGTGTTTGTGTGTGTTTGCACATGTGTATTTGTCTGTGTATAAATTGAATAGTGGCTTGGCTTCAGTCCTGGTTTTATCTCCAAATGGAGTCTTCCTAAGGCTTTCTGCCCTGGTTGGGATCTCCACAGAGGGAAATTGTTTAAACGTAGCCAAAACCAGGAGTAAGAATCACTTTTCCACACCATGAACAAATGATTCACAATAAAATAAAGATGACAAAAATTGTATTAATTATAATGATTGTATTAATCATTTAAAATAATTGTCACAGTTCAGACTTTACATCATAGTTTCTTGATATTACAGTAACTTTTCAACCATATAGTCAACACCTTTTAATACGTAGTAATACATGTGTCTCTGTTATGTGTTGTTTTGACATCTTTTAGAAATATTCCCAGGAGGGGTGTTGCTGGATCAAAGGGGATATTTACTTTCACTCTTTTGAGAAATCTCCATACTGCTTTCCAGGCTGGTTGTACGAATTTACATTCCCAACAGCAGTGCAGGAGGGTTCTTTTCTCCCCGCAGCCTCACCAGCACTGATTGCTATTTGATTTGTTGATGTAGGCCATTCTCTCTGGAGTGAAATGGTATCACATGTACACCCATGTTCACAGCAGCACAACTAACAATAGCTAAAATATGGAAGTCACCAAAATACTCATCAACAGACCAATGGATACACAAACTGTGGTATGTATACACAATGGAATACTATGCATCGATAAAGTCCAATAGTGTGGAGGCTTTTACAGGCAAATGGAAGAAACTTGAGAACATCATGCTTAGTGAAGTGAGTCAGAAGCAGAAGGTGAAACATTGAATGGTCTCTCTGATATGAGAGACCCAGATCACAACTCTTATGGAACTTAAAACGAAAAACAAAGTGAAACGGGGTAGGGTGGGGGAGGGAGGGTGGGGAGAGTAGGGGGAGGGACAAAAGGAGAGTGGGAAAGTCCTTGTCACCTTGACAAGATATGTATGTGCACAGAATGCTCAACTTCATTGTAAACTTTAAATTTTGTGCTTATACATATCAATAAAATGGGGAAAATATGTAGTAATAAAAAGACAGTCCCATAATCACACACTTGTAATGAATGCCTGAGTATACTGCTAAAATCTTCCTTCTACTTTCCTCACAGTGCCTCACTCTCTGCTTCTCTCCAGGCCTTCTCTTCCTAGCTTCCTACCTGTCACAGAGCATTAGCATAAAAAGAGGTGACCAGGAAAGGGAAAGAAAGGAAAGGAGAAAAAATGTAGAAGGAAGACTTACATTATGATATGCTGGTGTGCATGTTGTTTGCTGCTACATAATAGGTAGAAATTTATGAAAGTAGAAACCTTCAGGCTAGGTACTTCATGCCTACTAAGTTGCCGGGGCTGGGCTCCAACTTGCGATCTTTCTGCCTCAACCTTCCAGAGTTCCGAATTACAGGCTGACAGCACAGACTTGGCTTCTGGGACTGCTTTCTACCACAAGTGAACAAACGTGAGCTGGCCACTCGCAATTTTGAATGAGGATATCCTGGAAACTATGCTTGTAGCTGAGCTGGACCAGAACAAAAACATTGTCCAGCCAGGGTAAAGAATCATTGGATGGAAAGAATATTTATTTTATTAGGATGGTTTAAGCTATATCAAAACCTAATTGATAAAACCAATACGATGTCCTCCGTGTAAAGTATTTGAGAGTAAGTATGCTACCACATTCTAAATTTAGCCTTTCCTTTCAAGAGTGTTGAACTTTCTGTCACATAAACTGCTGGTAATTTTTAAGAACAATCTTTCTCGAGAGATAGACGAATACTTATTAAACATAAAGAAGGTAGAAAATAGAAAATGACAAAGAGAAGTTTTGAAAAAGTCAAAATGATATTATACATCTAATAATTTATCACTGTAAAACATGACATCACATAATTTGGTCTATAATATCGACAACATAAGTACAGTATGGCTTCGTGGTCTTCACCAATGCATCTGTGAAAAATACATTTGGGGCAAATTATCTCTCTTGATGCAGAAGAAAGAAAAAAACAAACATAAGGAAGCACCAAGATCACCTGTAGGAAATCATTAGTAGTAACAGACAACTTAATGGTCAATAAATAGATCCAAAATTATGTGATCAATGACTGATCACAAAAGGACTATTTCTTAATGGTGGAAAAATACTGGGAAGGTAAGCATGTTGAGAGAGTGGACCTTATTCATACAGTTCTTCAAGAATCCAGGCCAACAGAAACTCACCCCTTGTAGCATGTGGACTTCATGTCTCTTGGGGGTCTTGTCCAGTTCACAGGGAGAAGCATGAAGGGTATACATAGGTGATGTCCATGCAACTCGTGAATAGCAAGCAGCCATCTTGCCCTCCTACCATAGTTAACACTCAGTTCCATCACAGTGCAACTTAAAAGGAGATGAGAACTCTTGCATAACAAAATTTGGTCAGCAGTCAGCCTTTCCCACCTTGCATTTCTAAAATGTGTGTCCTTGTCCACTGTTTATCAAATCACACGTATCAGATGCATTGCAGAGAAAAACCTCTTAAGCATCATTTACTTTAAAGGAAGTTAATAAAGGGAGCTCAGTATGAATTAATACTGGGTATGACTGCAAACAACAAATGTTTCATTCATATCAATATAGTATCTCAAAGTACTCTGGTTACTTCAAACATGAAGTACATTAGTTCTTTATCTGCAGATACATAACACCCACAGATTTGAAACACTTGAAAAATTGCATTATGTACTGAGTGTGTGCATAGATAATATTTTTATTGTCAGTATTTTCCCAACAATACAGTACAGCAACTACCTGCACAGCGTTTACATTGTATTTAGGTCTAATAATATACAGATGATTTAAGATCTGATATAAGAGGATGTAAGTAGGATATATGTAAATACTATGCCATCTTACATAAGTGACTTCAGTATTTGGATTTTGGTCTGAGAAGTCCTGGAACCAATCTCTTGTAGATATCAAGGAAAGACTCTCTTCTGTTCAATTATTTGTATGATATTTATCGGAAGATAAGAGAGAGATGCAGAACTGTATGAACAAGGGCTAAAAGGATTGGAATTATTCAGATAAAATCAAAGAATTACTGATGAAATCATAACTGTGTGTTGTAATTTGGATCTGAAATGTCCCCCAAATGCCGCATGTATTTGGATGTTAAGGATTATCTATAAAATCATGTGCTCTTAGGAGAAGGGGACCTGGTCTGAAAAGGTGAATTATTACACCAAAGCAGGGGAGATGGAGGCTGCAGTTCCTGACAATGCTGTAGCAAGGTGACCACCCAGGCCCTGCGGAATTCATATCCTGATTCCCTCTACAGTTTATGCCAAGTGCTGGACATGAGCTGCAGGATTTAACATTTGCCTTGCTGGGTTTAGAGCTTGTTTTGGCCTGACTGATTTTTGTCCTCTTATTCCTCCCTTTTGGAATGGGAATAATTAACCTGTGCCATTGTATGTTGGAAGTATTTAACCTTTGTTTGATTTTCACAGGAGCTCTGAGCTGGGGGCCTGCCTTGCATTTCAAAGGAGATTTTGGACTTGGACTCTTTCAGCAGTGCTGGAATTGTTAAGACTTTGGCAGCTCTTAGTGAAGGGCTAAATGCTTTTTGCATGAGAAGCTAAACAGAAACTTTTTAGGGCCAGGGAAAGATATTGTGATTTGGATCTGGAATATTCCCCAGTATTATTACGTATTTGGATGTTAAAGATTATCTATGGAACCACAGGCCATTAGGAGATGAAGGCCTGGTCTGGAGGGGTAGATAATGGGTGTGTGGTAGATTATAGATTACATCCATGTGGTGGGTTAGGAGCTTAAACATGGAAGAAGCAGAACACTGAGCCTAGACATGCAAAGGGAGGATCACAGGGACAGGGCCTGGAAGGGTGTATGCTACTTCCTCCCATCCTTCTGGGACTTGGCTTTCTGTTTGCAATGCCATGAGAAGCTGCCTCCACCTCCACCTCTGTCATGTGTATTGACTGTTGTCAACTGCTCATGAATAAACTGTGATGTTCTAAAACTGTGAGCTAAAATAAGTCTTTCCTCCCTTAAATTATTAATTTGGGGTATTTAGTCACAGAAACGAAAATGTAACTAAGACATTGGCTTCAAAAGCACATTTTGAAACAAAGTTTTTCTGACAACACCAAAAAAAACTGTTACCTATATTCATACCATTCAGACCCAAGCATAAACAAAAGTTAATATTACTTTTGTTTCAGTCTGTTCAACATTGTTTTCCATTCATATTTTTAAAAAATACTTTAGTATTGCATTGATTTTTTAAAAACTTTTGCTACATTCTTGTCATTTATGAGGACATAAGCATTTACTTAGCTGGGCCTGCTGGCATACATCTATAATCCCAGCTCTCTAGGAGACTGAGGCCAGACGATCGCAAGTTCATGGCCACCCGGGCAACTTAGAGACTCATGGATTTTCTCAAAATCAGAGAAAACAAAAGTGTTAAGGTGACAGGTTAGTGTGGAGGCCTTGGGTTTGATGCCCAGTACCCAAAAAACCAAAATAACAAACCATCAAACACTGTTCATGAACATCATTCCCTAAAAAACACATAATATTTTACCGCAAAGGCAACATCAGGGCCACTCATGACAGAACAAATAGATTGCTCTCAAATGCTCACAATTTTAAATATCATTAAATGCATACTGATATGCAGCAAGAAATCTTTTCCAGTTCGTGTAATCAAAGCACTGACTACATGCATAAACTTTTTCATATTTTTATTAGATTGCTTTTTAAATATATTTTCTTCCATTTATAAAGAAATAAAAATCTGTGTTTCAACAAACTTTCTCTTACATTACATTATTTTAAAAACATATATTCTAAGGGATATTTCTTACCATATTTTGTTTGACATGCATTTCTTTAATTATTAGTGGTGTTAAGCGGTTTTCTAAATGTACTAATGATGTACATGTCCACATTTGTGAATCCTATTTTCATGTCATTTGGTCAACTGTCGGATCAAAGATGTGGTGTTTTCCTCGCTTATTTGTGGGATATGATTACACTACATTGTAGCTTATCAGCCTTGTTTATTTTTCCAGTTTCTGTCCTTATTTCTGTTATTCATCATTTCTTTAGAAATGCTAAATTTTAATGTTCTCAAAATTAATACATTTTTTCCTCCAAAATGTTTTAGTGATAGAAGATGACTTTTCTCAGTTCAGAGGGCAAGTAAGAATGCACTGATGTTTTCTTCTAGCATTATAGAGGGTTTTTTTACTGTTATCAATGTTTTTACAGTTAATTCATTAATTAAGCTGTAACTATTTTGAAAGTAGTAAACAAAATAAATCCTTAAAATGATTTTTCCCAAGTAACTATCTTTACATATTTAAGTTGAGGTCAAGCATGCCAATGAGGGCTTTTACATAGCTAAACTGGCTGTGCATAGCTCAACAGAAAAGAATTAGAATCAATGGATTTTACTAAAGAAAAATCTAAGTGGTGAAGACATCTAAAAATTTAAACAACTGTTGTCACTCTAAACATCTCTGAAAACAAATGGTAATGGCCTTTAGACGTGATGAGATAAATACCAGTCTGGGTTAAAATTGCCTAAATACAGGAAATGGTCAATCCTGGAATTAAAACTGTAGTAACCACATATCTTCAATAAAGATGAGAAATGCTTTGATGCTCAGTCCTTTCTGTTGTCTACAACTTAAATTCTTTTCTTCTTCAGCCGCTTTCCAGGGTGCACAACAATATGGCCCTCTGGCTTCGTCTTTCCAGTGTACCTTGATTTCCTGCCCTCACGGTGATGGAAGTAGAACACAATGATAGGGCCGCCACCTGGACCCACTAGTCTCTCATGGGGAGGCAGCACAAAACAAACAGTTGTGGTTGCTCGGTTCTGTTTATGGTGGAAGCCTTCCAGGGACAGTAGGAACCTCCAACATGTCCACTGGGAAATTACTGAGGGAGCACAAGGTTCCCGCTTCACATATCCTGAACAGTAGCCACATTTCTGTGTGAAAATCATGCCCAAGTTCTCAGAAGACAAAGAGCCCTTGAAACATCGCAACTTTGGTACTCACTTCGCCTGCACAAAGCTAAGAATGGCCTGAGGATAGCTTAAGCTCTGCTGTTGAAACAGACTAGCAGAAATCTCAGGGTCTTTAATAAGATATTTCATTCAAAGTATATCAGGACCCACTAGCTCCATAGGGTAGCTGCGTTACAGGTAGTGACATGGAGCACCAGACTGATATTACCTGAGGCTGTATCTTCTCATTGGTGACAAAACCAACAAACGTGAAAGAGAAAGTGAGGACTGGATGCTGCGCACAGGCCTGACGGCACCTGCGTGGCCAGGACGTGGCACAGTTTACCCTTCCAGCTTCTCGTTGGCCAACATTTCTCACAAGGCATCGTCCGAACTGCAAAGAGGACTGGTAAATGGAGGGCAGCACCTGAGCTTGTGCTGAGCACGCGGTGCCTATACTATTATCTTATGGTAGTTTGGATCTGGAATGTCCCCCAAAAGACTCATGTATTTTGATGCTATGAATTGTTTATAGAACCATGTGCTGTTGGCAGATTGGGGCTTGGTTTGAAGTATATTACAGGTGTGTGGATTGGATTACAGGCATGTGGATTAGAACTACACCTGAAAGGGGAGGAACACTGAGGCTGGACCCAGAAGGAATGGGACCTGGATATATATGTTGCTACCTTCCTCTGGGACTTGACTTGATGCGACATGGCTTCCTGTTTCCCTAAAGTGTCAGGAGGAGCTGCCTCCATCTCTGCCTCTGCCGGGTACTTCTACGGTTGCTGGCAACCCTGAGTGCACTACGACTTTCTGAAACTGTGAGCTAAAACAAAGTTTTTCTTCCCTAAAGTTGTGAGTGTTGGGTATTGAGTCACAGTGATGAAAAGTAACTTTTGTAAGATTCATCCTTAAGACGGTCAAGCATACTACTGCTAGACTTGAATGTTCTATGTGCATTCTGTGCAATGGCAGATTATTCCGGAATACAGAAAACAGAAATGATGGAGCTGTACCTATGTCATCTACCAGAACTATGGGATTTCAATTCATGTTTTCCCACCATCCCCATCCCCCCCCCGCCCCCGCTACCTTTGCACTGAGCTGACTCCTCAGCCTATTTTTTTTTAAGACATGTCTTGCTAAATTGATAAATCATCCAGGCAGGGCTCAACTATTCCTGCCTCAGCCTCCTAGAATGTTGCAACATTGCTTTCTAAGCTAAATTGCCTTCTTTTAAATTTTTTATTATAAATGATAAATTTTGTTGGTTTTCCTAATCTTTACTCTTTTTTGAGAAGTTTTATAGCCACAAGCCTGATTATAATGTACTTATGAAAGATTTCAATTCAACTGATGCATAAAGTAGAGTTTATGGTACTTCTACAACAAATGTCATTATTAATTAATTGAGAGCTTCTTCCATCCAAATCCTTGTTTTCTGTCAGGTTTAATTAAAAATTCATTTGAAACACAACTATTGCTTCACTGACATAATATTTCAAAAGTTGTACACCGCATGAGAAATGCATGAATCTTCTCTGGATTGGATCCTTTTGTTCACTGTAACACTATGCTTTGTATTATTTAGTACATAAACATTCTGGAGGAAGATTCATGTATCTGCTTAATCATTTCATATTTAATCATATCGTTATAATTTTAGGAAAGGGTGTGTTTTCCATAAAGTAGATATTGTGTTTTCAGTAAAAAATGTTTAAAATACTTTAAAGTCAAATTATGAATGTATGGTAATGACTCTTAAGAAACATCAACTTTATATGCTAATATACTGGTACAAAGTCAAGTAAATGATAAGATTAACTACTATTGATTTCTCTCCTTTACAAACATTTTCTTATCTAGACTTGAAGTATTGTGAATCTGCTCAAACTTGAGGCAGATGTAAACTCTTCAATAATAACACCATTTCTGTTAATCTGTAGTGTGGTTGTGAAGTGTGACATTATTGTTGGAATGTATGCATAATGCAACTTGAATTGGGAAGCCACATTTCGATGTCTATGAAAGGAGTCGTAAGCTTACCATACGTAGCCTAGAAAATCTGTTTCCTGAAGTTGCAAGAGTAATTACTGGCCACTGACTTGACCCACCCTACTCACTGGGCAACTCCTTTTATACAAGGCCAAGTGACCTTCTGGCAACGTTTTTATGGGTGGTGCTCCACAATATCCTCAGGACATCACAAGGTTGAAGTTCACTGTTGAATGTCACCTGCTTTATGTGAAACAGAAACTCGTCTTCATATCACTCCTTCCCAATGGTCCTAATTGCACCGCCTACAGTAACTGCGTCTTTCCCTTGCTATAATGTCCATTCTTGATCTTCATTCAGCCTGAAGCCCAAGTCTCTCAATCACTAACAAGGAGATGGCCCACAGGCTCCTTACTTCATGGTTTATACATATAATATACATAGTTCCATATGAATAGCAAAAATGCAAACTTTATTGACTTTTCATCTCTGTCAACTCAGGTGATGTCTTCTGCTACTACACTCAGAATCATACTGCAAATTTCTTGGAGTTCACCAAATTAAACATGTCTGCAATCAGAGGTAGTGATGGCTTCTTCAAGTGCACTGCATTATTACCTCTAATTCCCCAAACAACACTATTATAGAGGTAATATAATACAAAGTGAAGACATCAGGGAAGCTAAATAATTTGGTAAGGTCCAATGTCTCTTACGTGGTGTGTTACTATGTAATTGTATAAATAATCACAAAGTATTGTGCAGTAGGAAAACAGAAAATACAATTATTTGGCACGATAGCTTTAAGTCATTCTGTGGCAAATTCTTAACAATGTGGACAACCATTCCCCATTATTATTGTTTTCCCTGGAACTACAGACAGCCCTGGCTAACAGTGCATTGTAATACAGGTCAAGGCTGGACTTGGGGACTTGACACTCTTTCTCGAGTCATGCTATATATTCAAAGCAGATGGACAGAAAGGTCACGGCAGGGGTGACTGCTCTGAGCAATTGAGCATCCAAGTTCTCTGTATCCCCTATTACTGCTTAAAATGAGTCTTCCAACTATATTATCCTAAGCTCATGTTTCAGTGCAAGCTCTGTCTCTAAACTGCAAAGTGGATGGCTCCTTCACCTGATTCATAAAAGTGAACATTGCTGCTGCGATAGAATGAACAGAATGAATAGATAGATAGAATGCTAATGGTGGGAACTTGAAGCCTGAGTCTTGTGTTGCCCAAGACCAACTAATACTAATTGTAGAAAAAAATGCTAGATTGTTTACATTTCATTTCTATGTCTCTCCCCATTTCCAAGAAGTTTATGATCAAGGACAATGAAAATCATAAAGTATAATCCAAATTTTTAGAGTTTGAAACCTTATAAGGACACGGAGAAGTTTAATATTTTCCCCCAAAGCCACCCAGGAATATCCAGAGTCTTTCTGCTTAGGCTCTGATCTAAAAATGTAGCTTTCATAGAAACTGTTGGTTTGTTATATATGAAGAGATTTCTCTATAAGTAAGCAAAAAAAAATCATAGACTCATTTCTCTTTTGGACCAGATTTCTGCACATACATACTACAACATTTTTAATTTCCAATAAACTTATCTCTTTTTGTAGATGATTTCCTTGTGGAATTAGAAAAATTTCATCTGCATAAATTTTATAATAGCTCTGACCTGGAATGTATGTTTCTGTATTACAAATCATAATAATTATAATGATAGAGTAATTTTCTGTTGCATGGTTCAAATCTCTTCTCAAGCAGCTGCAGTGACAAGTCATTTAAAGCACGTCTAGTCACGTTGCAACTTCAGTCCATTGTTGGAATCCAATTACATTTTACTTATCAGCAAAACTCTTGTTTTCTTCCCACCGAGGTAGTCATGCTCACAGAAAAACTTAATCCAGCCTGTTGCCACAGTTTTCACTTTGTGTCTTGCTATGACTTCTGATTCAGAGAAGACACTGAGATACCATTCTTTTGTGTGATCCCAGCCTATTCCATTTAAGGAAGGTGAAGTGAAAGAGTGTTCCAACAGAACAAGCTAGCAAGTTAGGTTTTAGAGGCAGCACTGGGGAAGAAAAGGTATAAAAAAAGACAGTAAGGAGAAGATGTGTCTCTGCAAAGGAATGGGGATAAGACGGCGAGCTATATCTCCCATTGAGCAGTGGTGGTGGGGAGCCTGGTTTGGTTTCCAACTACAATCCCTCCTTGTGAAGATGATGAGGTGGGCATTTCTTATCAAAACCATTTTCCAGAAGGCTGGAGACAGCTGCCCTCTTGACTGAGAAAAAGGTGCTTGTAGTTAATAGCTTAAGGTTTAGAAGGAAGGGAGTAGTGCTTTTTCCATGGCATAAGGATATAAATAGTTGTGATTCACTTTCCTAATGGAGAACTCTAATGCATTCCTACTAAGATTTTTTAAATCCCTTGTATTTTTGTTACTCTCAACAATAATGTTGAAGGTATTTGCCAAAACATTTGGCCAGTAAGAACTAGCCATAAGCATAAGGATCTGAAAGGATAACATGGTATTTTTCAGAAGGTATAGCTACTAAATACCTAGAAACCAAACAATCAATGGCGAAGCAACACATAACAGAATTTACAATAACTTTTTGTCTTATTTACTTTCTCATTGCTGGGACAGGATACCCAACATCCACAATTTAAGGGAGGAAAGACTTACTTAGCTTACAGCTTCAGAAGGCCTCACGCAGTTCATTCATGGTCAGATGCCAACAATAGAAGCACATGGCAGAGGCAGAGGCAGAGACTCACAGCACTGCAGACAGAAACCTAAGCGAGGAGTGAGGAACGGACTAATATCTGTAGACTCTGGCAAGGCCAGAGCTTTCCCAGGAAGAAGTTGTAACGATGTTTTCTCCTCCTTCTTTTACTTCATTCAAACTGCCTATCCAGCTGCTCACACCCAGGGTGGGTGTCTATCCCTCACTTCCTGGCCCACAGGCCAATAACACTTTGTCTGAAAACTCTGCCCTGGGCACCCGCCCTCCAATCTCATCGAGTTGACACGATCCAGATCAAGCCCTAAGCGCCTGTCTTTCCAGGCAGGCCTCACCTCCCAACAGTGTATGGTTGCAAAGCTGTCCAGTTACATCCAAGTACGTGAGGCTTTTGAGAGACACTCCAGATCCAAAGCGCAACACCCTCTATTAATGATCAAATGGAAGCAAAGACTCTACAACAATAAATATAACAATAGTGTGTTGGTTTGGGTTCTATGCTAGGTAAAATTGACAGAGATTATAAAGAAAGGGGATTTATTTGAAGGGCTTAAAGGCCCAAGAAGAAAGATATTCCAAAATGGCAGCCTGCACATGAGGATCCTGAAGAGTCCATGGACTGCTCAGCCATGAAGTAGAAAACCCATCTGGGACTACAGAATAGTGAGAGTCTGCTGCAGATCTTGGTTGTCCAAAGAATGATGGTGAAGACCAGAGACTGGAGCAAATCTATAATGAAACTCAGTGATGTGTAGCCACTCAATGTACAGCAAGTCAATGTCCATAGATAATCGAAGACCAGAGCTTTCATAGGAATAGCTGTAACAATCTTTATTCTTCCATCCTTTTACTTAGTTCAAGATGCCAGGAGGGCCTCCCACATCTGGCGTGGGTGCTCTTCCCTCATTTCCAGGCCCACACATCAATCTCAAACACACACCTTTAAGGTCTACTCTGACTGTGTGTCCTAATTCCTTCAAGTTGACATCATCTCTTCAATAGTCACAAACAGTAATAATAATAGAAAACCTAAGTATAAATTAACAGGAACAACTAACATCTACATGAGAAAAAATTGTGACATATTCCTGAAAGACACAAAAATAGACATAAGGAAATAATATATACTTTTTAATAGAAAAACTCAAAACTATGTCATTCTCTAAATGAATTTATAGACATGATGTTGACATTAAAATATCCTCAAAAATTTTATACTGCAGGGTACATCTATTATTATAATCAAGAAGAATCACCTTCCTCTGTCTTTCTCTTGATATATATACATAAAGAAGTTATCAATATACATAGAAAATTACTTCATAGAATTAGGTAAAGATATCATCTAATATTAACACATTTCATAGCACTCTGAAACTCTAGTTCTGTATTATTAAATGTTGAATGGATAGGCTGATAACTAAAAGAAAATCTAGAAACAGAATTAATGTCATAGAAGAATTTAGATATAACAACAATGGCATTTTAAAATCAATGGAGAAATATGGGCTTTTTAGGAAGTATTGTTGGAGTGTGAATGCTGGAAAGATTATGTCAACTTGAGGCCATTAGGAACCATGCCCAGATTACTGTTCAGAGACCACACCTAGATTAGTCAGCTAGGAACTAGCCTGGATTAGAGTGTGAGTGATTTGTAGGGCAGTGAATGAGGGAGGAACACCTACTCGTAAGTTAGAGGTCCAACTAGGAACTTGAACTGTGTAAAAGGAAGGAAGAAAGATAGCTATAGCTTTTTCCTCTGGGGAGAGACTGGACTTGATGGGACTTGGCTTCCTGTTTGTGATGTTGTGAAGAGCTGCCTTTACCTTGGCCTGTGCCATGGGCTTCCACTGCTGCCAGCCAACCTGAATGGACTGTGACCTTCTGAAACTATGAGCTAAAATAAACCTTTCCTTCCCTAAATTTGTGGATGTCGGGTGTTAAGTCACAGCAATGAAAAAGTAACTAAGGCATGGAATAATCAGATAATTGCATTAAAGATGGGATCATTTCATTGTACGCTAGGATAAATTAAAATATACCACAGACTTCATTGTTGAAAACAAACTATATGCTAATATTTGGATCTTGAATGTTTCACAAAGGCCCCTGTACTGAAGGTAGCATGTGGTGCTACTGAGAAGTGGCAGAGCCTTCAGAGGCAGGGAGTATGTAATTCTCTGGTCTTACACAATAGACCAAATCATTTGGTCCAGCCCATCCAAGCCTGAACTAAGGAGAAGTAGTTTCAGGCATCACATTAGGGGTGAGGTGTATGTTTTACCAAACATAGCAGGCTAATTTATATCACAAATTGTATCACAATTATCTAAATAGCTCTTGCCAGCAAAAGTTCTCATTCCTTTTTCAGGAGGCAGAGCCTAGCGGAAAAAGATTATCTCTTTGAGAGTGTGATCTTGAGGGGTATACTTCTGGTTTGGCCACTTCCGCCTTTCTTTGTTTCCCAGCCACCCTGAGGTAGGCGGCTTTCACTACCACACACTCCCCACATGTTCCTGCACCAAAGACAACAGGACCAAGTAACTCAGGACGGAAACCTCTGAGTTGGGAGCCAAAAACAATCTTCTTGTCTTCCGCTTTGATTTATCAAGAATTTTGTCATAGCAACAGAAAGTTGGTTAACACCCATATAAGTACCAAGAAGAAAGACGGGTAGTCTCTTTACAAGCTAGTAGAAAGGAAAGCTTTCCTGAACAGGGCTGAAAAAACTAACTGATAAGCAGCACATTGATAAATGTACCTGCATGAAGATATTAATGTTGTGTTGCAAGAATCAACCATAAGCCAAACAAACGGGGAAAAATGCTAGTAACTTACATCGTACATGAAACATTAGTATGTCAAACAAAGGTACAAAGAATGCTGAGTTGAGACAAAAACAAATAACTTCACAGAAAGAAAATATTCAAAAGACAAATGGACAGTTTATGAAGACAGATGTAAATAACACTACTAGATGTATAAAAAGTTTTCATACTCTTTTTAAAAAGAAAAAATATTGTAAAGTCAAACTTCACTTAGACATCCTTTTTGACTCATCGAATTTAGCAAAATTAAAATGTTTGTGTGCACACTATCAAGATTGTATGGAAATGTAGTCATATACTTTGGTGGTTAGAGCAGAGCATGATTCAGTGCCCAAGGAGAATAATTTAGCCATATCTGAAAAATTATATACACATATATGTATCTTTTATCCAACAATTCCAAATTTAGCAATTTATCATAGAGATGCTGAAATAAAAATACGAGAATATATATCATGTTTGTCATATATATGTAAAATATTGGAAGGAACAATAACATTATTCTCAGGGAATTGAGTAGAAGAAAGTGTGCATGCTCACAGTACGGATCACTGTAGGACAGCCACACAATGCAGTGTGTAATCAGAGGAATAAGGAAGATGCTCATGCCGTGTGGTAAACTCAAGTATCACCTGCCAAGTAAAAGAGGCGAGCTGCATGGTAGTGCGAGTAGGATTTAATTTTGGTTTCAACTTCACTGTAGTGTGGCATGCCTATGTGATGTGTTTTATTAAGCATGATTTCTGTGTATCTCTGAACCTGCATAGACTGAGTAGACTGTCCTCTCTCGTCGGATGGATGAGCCTCGTGCATACACTGAGGGGCTGGATAGTGCACAAAGAGTTGGGAGAATTTGTTCCTGATTACTTCAGTCAGGACGTCGCTCTTCTGCTGTCAAACTTAAATGGGAGAAAATCCTACAAACTAGGAACAAGAATAAACAAATGCCCTTACTGTGCATTACGTTGGTGCCTTAACAACATAGAAAAAAATTGAATCCCATGACTTTTGAATGCAGTAATTTAATACTACAATCTTTATGGGATATATTCTAAGAAAAATAGCCCCAAAGAAATCATAAACTGTAGTTAGTGCTCCTACTGCGAGTAGTAATAAAGGACCCAGTTTCTAGTTTTCTCTCCATTGTCCTTAAGATCTTGGCTCGCATCCCTGTGTTTGTTCTGCAGGGATTCGTTTCTTCAGTGTCATTTGCAAAAGTGGGTTAAGTGGGTTTAAAGAACTCCAGGAAATAGGAAACAGGATAATCGCAATTGTTAGATGACATCACATGCTATTTCCCCTCAAAAATCTGTTAGTGAGGGAGAAGGAGAGCGTATATGGAGAGAGACAATTTCAACTATTACCCAAAGAGCCAAAGGTTTACAGGAAAAGGTGCAGGATGATTGTTTTTAGGGCCAACAACATGGCCACCTGTGTGATAGGGGCACTAAATAGGAAACCACGCACATTGTTGGCCTTGCACAGGTAAATTAACCAACAGAGAAGATTTTCTTTCTAACCACCTCTTCATGTGTTGTATCGTAATCCATCCGCATTAGCATGCTCTGAAGACTGTCTAACATTTCATGTATGTTTGCATGTATACATATACACTCATTCACTAGATATAAGAGGTCCTGTATCTTCCCCCAGATCATACAGCCTGCAGCAAGCAGACCTGGATTCCAGCTCATATGGTCCAATCAGCAAATGAGGTGAGTTCTGATCTTCTAAACAGTTACCTGTAAAACCGGTTTTCTTTACTATGATAAGGAACGCGATGTTTGGAATCCATCTTGCAACAGCAGTGAATATCTAATGGCCAAGTGTTGTGTTAAAAGTTTCCTATCAATTATCTCACTAATCCTATGGTGGTTCCAAATGAGGACACTGAGATAGCAATTTGCCCTATTAGTTCATTAAGAAAGTTACTTCTAGTTTGCATGTTAGTCACTATAACAAAAAGAATTGTTTTAAAAATATTTGACTAAAATTTCTTTGTAAATGCAATGAAACACAAAATAAATATACAGAGATAAAAATTAATTTAGTGGAAATAAAATCTTGTTTTTGTGAAAGTGTTTCCAAAGGTAGAAGAGAGCAAAGTCACTGGCGACAAACATATTTAGGCATGAACTTCAGTTCTAGGAAACATATGGAAGAATCTTTCATGGCTATTACTAAGTGAAAGAAGCCCATTTGAAAACTGTGATTCCAACTATGTGATACTCTATAAAGGCAAAACTGCAGACAAAGTAGACTGTCGTGAGAGCCAAGAATCAGGGAGTAGAAAGGACCAAATAGGCTGAGCACAGAAGGAATTTTTGGGTAGTAAAACTACTCTGTATGATGCTATGATGATGGATACTTATGCATTGGCCCAGTTCCACAAAAGATACATTAAAGGCTCTGTGTGATAACTATGTACCAGGGCAGATTCCTCAGTTGTAACGAAGGTCCTGCTATTGTGTGTGTGTGTGGGGGGGGGGGGGGGGGGGGGGGGGGGGGGGGGGGGGGGGGGGGGGGGGGGGGATGAGGATAATGGGGAAGCTGTGCCTGCAGGGGACATGATATACATGGGAAATCTTGGTTGTGGCCTTTTCTCTTGCATTGAACCTAAAGCTGTTCTAAAAGATAAGTTCAGATATCTGTTTGCATGCAACATATATAGTTTTTATGTATATAGCCTTTGGAGGGAGGGAAGAAAGTGAAGGAACAGAGGTAGAACACTGTAGGAAGGCAAGAGGTACATGACGGCTTCAGCCCCAGTATTTATTACAGTACTACTTCTCAGTAGACCAATTTAACATAATTTTAACTGAAAACAGATAGGATTTATATATCATCTTTACCAAAGTCAGTCATTACTCCAGGGACTCAGTTTTGCAAATTTTCAAAAATACAAAGTGTGATCAAAATACACACCGAATATATAAATTTTTAAAAATTATTACAATAAAAGACACATTGCCATTAATCTCTCTAAAAATCTTCCCCCTTGCTTCAAACAGTTACTTCATCATTCTTAACAATTTCAGAAGCAGTTCTGGAAGTCTTTTACCATGAGTCTCCTTATGAGGTATGATTAAAAGGAATATTAATACAATGAACCGTGATACTGAGTACCATCCAGTGGAAAAGCAGTCTAGTAAAAACATTATGGTGTATTGTCATTCACCTTATTCACAGGATCAGCATCATGACAACTTCAGGCTTTTCCCGGGAGTCAGGAGGACTTTCCAAAATGATACAGAAAGTGGCAAAATGGTGGATAAACATGGTTAATGAAAGATGGTTATATTGAAGGAGATTAATGGCAATGTGCCTTTAATTCTAATCTTTATAGCATAAGCACTCACTGTATTTTTCAATAATACTACATAACTTCTTCAGTACATCTTTCTTGTTTCAGTATTGGAAAGGCAAACCAAGTATTAACTTATAAAAACTCTGTGGAAGACATATGATACTTGTTGTGGTTTGTATCTGGAATATCTTCCAATGTCTCATGTATTACTTTGGAGGTTGTAGAATATCTATGGATTTCATGTGCTGTTAGAGGTGCGGCCTGAAGGGATTCATCATTGGAGCTTGACCCAGGAAAGAAAGAACACTGGGACCTGACCTGAAAGGATACATGCCAGCTCCAGCCTTCCTTATGCACTCAGCTTCCTATCTGCTTTACCATGAACAGCTTTCCTCTGACTAGGCCTTTGCCATGTGCTTCCACCATTGCTGCCACCCACAAATGGACTGAAATCTTCTGAAACTAGAGCTAAAATAAATCTCTTCTCCCTTAAGTTGTGGATATTGGGTATTTTGTCCCAGCAGCGAAAAAGTGCTAAGACAATGTTCTAAAGCTACAAAGCAAGAAAGAGGGTAGTGAATGTGACAAGCCTAGATCAACAGTGAGAAGTGAAAATATATTTTTGGTTTTTGATAATGCAGGAATCACGGGAACTTCCTTTTCTTTTGGTTAGTGTATCATAAAAATGAGAAACACAGAAAGGAAATGGTAAGAGTATTAGAATGGCTATAATAAACTACCTAATTAGAACATAAACCATTTATATGAAAATTCCCATGTCTTTGTCTTCATATTTTTACTTACTGGGATATTTATGCATTTGTAACAATGGAACTTTAAGTATTTAGTTGGAATTTCTATTTCTAGAATGTATTCATCTTCATATTTTCAGTTTGATAGCTCCTATCTGTAAACACTGAATAAAGAAAGCTGGGCTTGGTTACACTGAACTATAATGACAAGACTCCGGGAAGCTGAGGCAGGAGAATTCCAAATCAAATCCCAATCTTTGCAAGACCTTCTCTCAAAATCAAATAATAATAATAATAATAATAATAATAATAATAAGTGGGCTGAGGATCTAGCTACGTGTGAAGTTCCTGGTATTGATCCCTAGTACCACACAGACACACGCACACAACACACAAGTATACACTCCAAGCACTGATATTCCATTGTCTGGATGTTTCACAGTTTATGTATTCATTCACCTACTAAAGAGCATTTGACAACATTCAAGTTTTGGCAATTAAAAATAAAATTGCCACAAACAACTAACTTCCAGTCTTCCCTTGGACATTAAGTTTTCGTTTCCTTCAGATAAATACTATGGAGTTCAATTGCTAGATTTTGTCATAAAAGTATGATTTGTTCTGTAAGAAACTGCAAATTGTCTTCCAAAAAAGACTAAGAGTTTTGCATTCTCATAGGCAGTAACTGAACATGTTTCCTTCGTTCCACATCCTTACCAGCATATGGTATTCTCAGTGTTTTGAATTTTTACCACCTGAACAGGTGGATAGTAGTATCTCATTATTACAATTTGCATTTCTCTGATGACTTGTGATATGAAGCATATGTTTATTTGCCATCTGCCCATCTTATTGAGTGAGGTGCTTGTTAATGGCTTTGGCTTATTTTAAATTGGGTTTTCTTATTTTTTATGTCTTCTTTATATATTTTGGAAAACTCATATATCAAATATTAATTTTGAAATACTTTCTCCTGTTCTATGATTTGTCTTCTTCTTCTTCTTCTTCTTATTATTATTATTATTATTTGGTCTTTACACTGTCCCTTAAAGAGAAGAAAATGTTTGACATTAAGTCCAACTTGTTCATTCTTTTCTTTATAGCTTGTGTCTTTGTAGTTGTAGCTAAAAACTATTCTTAAAATTCAAAGTTCTCTATTTTTCCTGCTATATTGCCTTCATTAGCTTTGTATTCCAAAAATAGGTCCAAATTAATTTTTGTGAGCCATGTAGAGTGTATGTCTGGGGTTTTTTCTCTTTGGCCTATGATGTCAAGCCATTCCAATACAAATTATTATAAAAACTACCTCAGTTTCACTGTACTGCCTTTGCTTCTCTGTCAAATATCACTTAGGAGTCTTTCTGTTCTGTTTCAATGAGCTGACTCCTTATTCTTTTGTGAACACTGCACTGTTTTGATTACTCTAGCTTTCTAGGAAGTCTTGAAGCCAGGTAGTGTCAGTCCTCTAACTTGGTTCTTCTCCTTTGATGCTGTGTTGGTTATTGGGGGTGTTTTGCCTCTTCCTATAAATTTCAGCTCATTGATAGCCACAAAATAACTTACTGGGATTTTGTTTTGGATTATAGTGAATCTATGGATCAAGATGGGAAGAACACACAATATTATATCATCCTATGGTTGAATATGGACTGCCTCTTCAACATTTATGTTACAAAATATGTTTCAAATACATGCCTGCCTACTAAATATCTGTGTAATGTATGGACAGACTACAAAATTTATCTCAATTTTAGCACTTGTTAAATTTGATTTTATTTACCAACTGCTATGATTTGGATCTGCAGTATCTCCTAACAGCCTCGTGTACTTAGATGTAGTGGAATGGCTGTGGAATTGTGTGCTACTGGGAGGGAGAGCCTGCCTGGAAAGGACACGTTTGGGGTTTGACCAGGAGAGCTGGTATCAATTTGTTGTGATTAGGGGAGAGGAACGCCAAGGACAGAGCTTTCAGAAGCGTGTTGTTGACTTGTGGTCCAGGAAATGAGGAAGGGACACCTACCCTGCATGTGGGGGGCTCAACAGTAGGCTAGTGCCAAATAAAAGCAAGCTCTCGCCCCGCCTGAGTCTGTAGACTTCTTTTCGCTCCAGCTTCACTTAGCTTTAGCCTGAGATACTGTGAGCAGCCTCCTCTCTCTACCACATGCCTTCACTGCTGCCAGTTGCCCTGTGAATGGGCTGTATGAGACGTTCCGAAACTGAGCTAGAAAAAATGTCTGCTCTCCTAAGTTGTGGATGTGGGTGTTGTGTCACACCATTGAACGAGTAACTAAGATACCTACATTTTAGCACTGAAGCTGGCCCCAGACCTAGAAACCCAGAAGGAAGAATGGGAGTCCTAAGTGGGTTTTCACCAGCTCCAGGCAGAGTGGAGAAGGAAAACATCAGCAACTGTGAAGTTCCTGAAAGTAGGATTTCATCACAAAGATTTACTTGGTGTTGTCATTGGCAACTTTGATTCCATACTAGGTCACGAAAGCCCAAATTCTGGCTTTTTCTCTTTAAGAATTTTTTGTGAGTTTTCTAGAGAACTTGAGTGCTTACTTCCGTAGCTGGGGGAATTTTAACCAAAGATTTCTGGAAATGAGTGCCATCTCTCTGCACTGGCAGCTTCATCTCAGAGCGTGCCCTTGTCACAGTCACCTTGGCCTGGCAAGCAGGTAGCCTTCATGGACAATACCATTTCAGAGAGTCTTTGCATGGCTATTTTTTTTTGCATCCGCTTGGCCTACGGCAGAAAACTTAGCATCTGGCTTCATATCCCACCCCTCGATTCCATGAATGGAGGCAGCTCCATACAGGCCTCTCTCTTGGCTCTGCATTTCTGGGTCATTTCTGGGTCTCATTTGTACTTCTCTGTTCCCTATGCCTTTGTACTCTAGGGAAGATGTTCTCCTATGGGTCTATTTAAACCCATCACATTCTGTCAGAAGTAGAGATGGGAGACATGTGATGCTTAACAAAGCATCCAGCAACTTGCTTTAAAGAAACACTCACCCACCTCCTCTGACCCTGTGCCTCTACTCTGTCGGTGGAAGACAGTGAATGGCCAGGTTTTCTGAGATGCTGGTAGTAGGCTGAGAGCACTGGAATGGCCACATTCCGTCTTGAGAATATGTAGGCTTTTTACACTGCTATTCTCAGCTTGCAAACCTTAGCCTAACCTTCAAGGCGACAAGAAAACCTACATCTAAGACCCTATTCCATAAGGGTAGAACAGTCGGGCACCTCCCTCTGTGTGTCTGTCTTTTGTTTCTCTGTCAGGCACAAGGTATATAACCAGTCAACAATTGTGTCTGTTCCAGATATTTAAGAAATGATTAAAGGAATACTAGTAGATTACAACCTTTCGAGAACTAGTCATTACAGGAAATGAAATAAATGACATTTATTTAAAATCCTTTAAGCTAGCAGCATTCCTGGACCAAGTAGGACTGCCTGACAGGCTGGTCAGAGCAACAACAATCAAACAAGGATGTGGGTGTTACCCCCAAGGTCAAAGCTATTGGAGTGGAATGGTTGGTGGTGATATGACATCTGACAAGATGGCTCTGGCCTGTTCTTGTATAAAAATCAGTGGTGCCCTCAGGCAACATGGAGACATGGGTGATTTTTCAGAATTATTCTCACCATCTTCCCCGAAGGTGGATTTGAATAAACCTTTTTCCTATTTACTGTAATGAATAGCCTCCATTGATTTTGTCTTTACAGTAAGAAGATGAATCTGCACATTATGGCCTTTGAGAGGCTGGTCACCCTTGGTCACAGAATAGTCTTTAAAAATCCCCAAGGCAACACCACAGAGGACAAAGGCTGGAAACATGGAAGGAGTGAGGTATGAGAAAGTAAAGCAGGCTTTGTCCAGCTGTGCCTGTAAATAAGAGTGTGCAGTTACGGGAAGCCTCTACCTCTTAGCAAGTCCAGCAGCCACTGGGTCGCAGCCACCTGGCACAGTCCATACCCTCAAAGGATAGTCTTCCTCAGTCAGAAGTAGCCTAAGAAAGCTAACATAGGTCCAGTGTCTGAGGAAAGTAAACACAAAAGTGTAGCTTTGGAAAGGAGACAGACAGGCAAGGGAGAGAAAGAGACAGAGAGAGACAGAGATAGAGACAGAGACAGAACTTGAGGAAAATAATCTTTTTGGATGCTGGACTGTGTTTTTGAGCAACCAGTTGCTGAGATTTGGATCTGGAGTATCTTCCAAAAGCCTGACATATTTGGATATAGTGGGATACCTGTGGAACCATGTGCTGTTGGGTGGTAGGGCCTGGCTGGAAGGGGCAGATGCTTGGTGTTTGGCCAGGAGGGACTGTGTCAACTCATTGAGACTGGGGTTGGGTGGGGTAGGTGCCGAGGGCAGAGCTTCTGGATGTGTGTTATTAACTTGTGGGTTAGCAAGTGAGAGAGTGTCACCCACTCTGTGTGTGAGCTGCCCAACTGCCAGCTTGCACTAAATAAAAGATGGAAGAAGAAACATTGTTAAAGCTTCTTCCTGAGAAGGACCTAGCCTTTCTTAAGTCTCCAGATATCAACTGCTCCTCACTCACATGGCTTTCTGTCTGCGATGCTGCTGAGTTACCAGCTTCACTAAAATGGACTGTGTAAGACCCTCTGAAACTTTGAGCTGAAGTAGATCTTCCCTCCCTTAAGCCATGGATGTCAGGTATTTTGTTACAGCAACGAACAAGTAACTAAAAACTAAGACACCACTTTTTTTTTTTTTCCTTTATTGCAGTACTCAAGATTGCAAATGCTAGGCAATCGCTCTACCCCTGAGCTGCATTCCCAGTCTTGAGCTTGTGTTTCTTTGATTGCATGAGGTTAGAAAATATTGGTCAGGGGTTATAAATCTCAAGTGTAAACGATTAGGAAGATAATACAGTACTAAACAGAATAATGATTATTATGAGCACAATAGAAACTCCTCAGAGAAAGCTGATAAGGGTAGGCTGGAATGGACGAGGACAGATTCCCGGGGTTTGGAGGACCTTCAGAGAGCTGGGTGGGCAAAGGAGGGCAGGGTGAGAATGCAGTAGAAGAGAAGATAGCTTCAGCAACTACAAAACCATCCGCTGAAAATCCTAGAACCAGTGAATACAAACACTTTTATACTGCGTCTTTGTTTTGCTCAATCTTGGCCTCAGAAGCCCTTTTTTGGTTACTTTTTCATCACTGTGACTCAAAACACAACATGGACAAATTAGGGGAGGAAAAGTTTGCTTTAGCTCACAGCTTCAGAAGGTCACAGACTGTTCAAGGCGACCAGCAACAGTGAAAGCACATAGCAGAGGTGGAGGTAGCTCCACATGGCATAGCAAACAGGAAGCCAAGTCAAGTTCTGGAAGGAAGGAAGGAAGGAAGGAAGGAAGGAAGGAAGGAAGGAAGCAACATATACCCTTCCACATCCTGTCCCAGTGATCTGCCTCTTCTGGGTCCAGCCTCAGTGTTCTGCCCCTTCCAGGTTTAAGCCTCACCACACACTGGCAGTCCAATCCATATCTCCTAATAGTACATGGTCCCATAGATGATCCACAACACCAAAACGCACAAGGCTTTTGGGAGACATTCCAAATCCACACCACAATAAGCCCTTTTCTGGACTGATCGTTGTAGCTGAAGTCTTCTAATACGTTCCAGTTAAGAAGCAGAGCATCCCTCCACTTTCTCCACTGCACATCTGTCCCCTCCTATCTGGCTATATCCTTGCGATTCATTTTTAAAAGTTGTCCTGGGTTTTCCTGCCCAGGTCCATCTTTGTGGGACAGCAGGCCAGAGATGCCTAGACTGGCACTTTATTTATCTTCATGATTTATACTCATTTGCCTTGTGCCCCCTTGAAAGGAATCAAATTATTCATCTCCTAGACATCTGTGCTCTAGCTTGAGTAGGGGCAGAATTATCTTGCCTCTCATTTACTCTGTATTTGTTTCTACTTTCATGAGTTCATGGGAAGAATGGGCTAGTGGATCATGGTAGGCAGTAACAGACAGCATTCCTACTTTGTCAAAACCTTGCACCAGGACAGCCTTGCTGGGGCTTCAGTCACAGCATATGTCTAAAGAAAAAATGTAGATGCCAGTTCCATTCTTTCCGCCATGTTGTCAAAAAGGAATTGCAGTAGCATCACGTACAGGATTTGTTTCTTGACTAATTCCTCATTTTCCTTGCCCTGTCCCTTTCCTTATCTTTCTCTCTTCGCCCACTCTATTTTCCTTTCTCCTCCGTTCTTTCCCTCCTCTGTCCTTCTGACACCAACAGTATAGCATTTAAATGTAAAAGTTGTATTTTTGAGGCTGGGCTTATAGCTCAGTAGTTAAAATGCTTACCTAGCATGTGTGAAATGTGGGTTTGATTCACCAGCACTATATAAACTGAGCACGGTGGAGTGTGCCTGTAATCACAGTACTTGGGAGGTTGATGCAGGAGGATTGCTATGTATCTGAGTCTACTCTGGATGACAGAGCCAGTCCCTGTCTCAAAACAAAAGTCCTATTTTCC
Organism: Ctenodactylus gundi; assembly: GCA_004027205.1. Taxonomy (NCBI): domain Eukaryota; kingdom Metazoa; phylum Chordata; class Mammalia; order Rodentia; family Ctenodactylidae; genus Ctenodactylus; species Ctenodactylus gundi. The sequence goes on along the minus strand of PVKB01001841.1, from coordinate 195,125 downwards.
AAGTAATGCTTTATATGAAGCAGTGTTTTCCTCACCATCTCCCAGATATCAATGGTCCCTACATGTGTAGTGTCGAGGACTGAAAACTCCAAGATGACTGACTCACTCTCCTTAAGATGGAGTTACAGACTTTGAGGAAAGGTAGAGAGGGCAACAAAGAATCCCAGGTGCAAAGGCAGACAAGCGTTGGTGATCAGAGCACTCCTCACCAGACTGCAGCAAACTGTACATTTCCTACTTAACTGATAAAAGTTGAATCTGTGGCTTCCTTTTTCCTCTTGCACATTCTTCTATTAAAAAAAAAAAATGGTACCCTGGAGTGACTCAGAGATATGGGCGATTTTGGAGAACTTTCTTGCCCTCTCCCCTAATGCTAGCTTTGAATAATCCTTTCTATTACTGACCTTAATGAGTAGCTTCCTTCATTTTTGGCTATGCAGTGAGCTAAATGACCTTAACTTATGGCCTGTATGTAGCCAGTAATCCTTCCTTCTTCCTTTCAGCCCTTTCCTTCTTTAAAAAGTTATTTTTTGAAGATATGACTTGCCTTAGTTACTTTTTTATTGCTGAGACAAAATATACAACATCCACATCCACAAATGAAGCAAGGGAAGATTTGTTTTAGCACCATTTCAGAAGGTTTTCGTTAAGTCACTGGCAGCTGACAGTGGCAGGAGGGTCACTCTGGTAACAGCTACTCAGAAGAAGCTGAGGTAGGGGTTTGTATCCTTCCAGGTCATACACCTGTAATCTAACCTGCCACATGCCTGTCCTCCACCACATCCCTGTAATCCACCCCTCCTGACTAGGTCCCACTTCTTAATAGCACATAAAATCCATAACATTTAAATACATGAGGTTTTCTGGAGGGATTCCAGATCCAAAACACAACATAATTTATGTATCAGAATTTGGCCCTTTTGAGTGCCAGATATGATGAATTTTGACAGATATATAATCAGGTAACCCACTCTAAAATCATAATATGGAACCCATCCATCACTCCAAATATTCCTTTTGTACCTGGTTGTCCATCCCCCGTCCTACCACCATCCTTGACATGCTTGGGTCCTTTCCTAAGTATAAAGAGAGATATTAGCGTTTGAAGAAAGGAAGACCACATAAATATTTCCTAAGGTTTCTTGCACTTAATGTACAGTGATTGAACTTCTGTCGGGCATTTCCCAGCTGGCATTTGAAGGAATCAGAAATTACTAAAATCTATCTTTGCCCATGTATTTGAAGCCACCAGCTACACTCATCATCTTAATTGAATACTCCTTTGATATCAAAGATATGTGTGTCTCATGTTCCCAAAAATAGGTCACACTAACTGGCATTTCCTCCAAAAGAGGAGCGCATTCTGAGCTTAAAGAGAAAAGTATGTACAAGGGTGACTAAAAGTAGTATACTTGAACTTCCACTGCTTTTGGCATTATTTTTCAGCTAGATTTTGATAAGGCTTTGTGGGAGATTGTCACCCTTATTCTATTAACCTTTGGAAAGAGACAGGAAGAGATAAAAAGACAAGATTAAGATGAGAAGACATGAGAAATCTGGCAGACGGACAACGGCAGCATAAATATGGAAAGATGAGCAAAATGTTCTGTAAGTCATTGGCTGAGAATGTGCCAAGCACAGCACAGGGTTCTGGGGAGCTAAACCAAAAGCCACTGTGAGTCTTGCCCACAAACTCACTGGCAAAGGAGGTAAGAAAACACCAATGGATCCGGGAAAACAGGAGATGTGATTCATTCAATTGCAAAACAGTCAAGGAGAGTGCACAAAGGAAATGAAGCCAGTCTGTGAGTCTGTGGCTAGGAGAACTGCCTGGAGATTGCAGGAAACCAAGCTTGCAAACGTGAGTATTAAACCTGAATTTTATTGTCAGTGTTGACCTGGTGATAAATGATTCATAAGGCAGAAATAGGAGAACATTTAAAATTAAGTATATCATTCAGAAACATTCAAGAAGAATTTTTAATTAAAAATTTGCCAGTGACTCCAATCAGAGCACATGCAGACCTTAAGTATTCAAATTTTAAAAACAATTAGAGAGTGCAGGAGATTGTCATGGGGTACGGGGCTGTGACAGGGGCCCCAAATGCAGTTTCTGTGTTTGAGAGGCTAAGTAAGGCCTTGTCCCCATTCTGAGGAGGAGGATGTCATTCACATTAGAGCATTTGATGAAAACTGGGTGCAATACTTAGAGGGAGACCTGGAATAATCTCCTCCTCCTTCTTTTTCTCTTTCTTCTTCTCGTATTAGAGATTAAACCCAGGGCCTTCATTCTTAATTACAACCCTGGCCATTTTTTATTTTTTATTTTGAGACAAGCTGAGTTTCAGCTTGCAATCCTACTGGTCCAGCATCTCAGAGCACTGGGATTACATGTGTGTGTTACCACACCTGGCATTACAGACGAGGATTCTTGGTGTGTGTGGTTCAGCCAGCGCAGAACTTAGTTTACACACATAAGAAAATTAAGCAGGGAGTAAAATTCTCTACAATGCTCTAATCTCCATACGTTTCTGATTTGATTTGGATTTGGCAAGTGTTTGTGGCTTTGTCACAGATAAAAGACTGTCAAAGTACCCAAGTGGCTCCTCTCAGCAACAAGAAGAACAGCAGGACTCTGCTGAAAGCCATCTTGCCAGCTTGTATCAAAGGGTTCTGAGACAATGTGCCAACACCAACCAGAAACTACACAAGATCAAACATTTGATGCAAGACACATTTTGATGTGTCCAAACTTTTGATGCAAGACCAAATGAAGCAAATGGACTTGTGAAATTACAACTTGTAACTTGGAGTTTCAGACATAATTCAGCCATCACTGATGCTCCCTAAAGATATATAAGATAGTAAAAAACATTCTTTGCCTAATCTCATTTACTGCCTCTGTCCTTCTGCCACATCCTCACATTCCTATAAAACCATCCAACTCTCACATTAACTACATGATTCATCTTTTAGCATTCACCTGCTGCCTTTCTTGACCATGTACTCTGACCTAAATAAACTCTTATCACTATCATTACCTCCCTAATAAAATTTACAAGACACCACCCTCAGTACATCATCTCACACAGTAATTATTACCTGAAATACTTTATTAGGTGGAAAGTGATGGCTATATCTGCACATGCTCCTCTACAAATTAGATACTTTTCTTCAAACTGTTATCACTTTTCCTACATATGGATGTCAAATGAAACTAATCCTGCCTCTCTAGCAGAAATGACCCTGCCAGCCTCAGAGACACTTAAGTAAATGTGAAAAATACAGCATGACGAGAAATTTAGTGTGAAACAAGGTCTGTAAGCGACCCAACCAGAGCTCTTTGGGCTAATAATACACGGAAGATGAAGTGGGTCAGTGAAGCTGCTTTTGTAGTCTCCATGCTTGTGAGTCATTCTTGAAACACTCCAGGATCTGGTGAACACGCCAGATTTAGAAGTGCTGAGGTAACATGACTCTAGAGTTGCTGGGTATGTTCTTGCAGTTCCAATTACTGCAGATATCTGTGCTTACCCCTATCATGCAGAACAATCTGGTGTCTCACTAATGTATCAAATCTCTCTGAACCATGAAGACCCCTGGGGCTGGCAGGAGGCTGTCTCTGTTGGAACAAGGCTCCTAGATAAAGTCAGAAAAGAAGCAGAGTTCTGCTTAAAGAAAAGAGTAGTCAGCAAGGCACGTTGGAGCATAGCACTGTGATAACAAGTTGATGCTGCAGAAAAAGTTGGTCCTCTGTATCTATGAATTCTGCACCTGGGGAGTTAACCAACATTAGGTGAAAAGTGTTAAAAAATTCCAAAAAGTTTCAAAAATCAGTGTTTGAATTTTCCACTCATCAAGCACGAGGAGAGGAACCCAGACTTTAGAAAATACTACAAAACAACAATGATTAAATCTGCATGGTACTGGTATAAGAATCCGACAAGAGGAACACGGGAACAGAACTGAGGATACTGAAACAAACCCAAACACCCTTAGTCACCTGATCATTGACAAAGAGGCCCAAATAATACACTGGAGAAAAGACAGCATCGTCTATAAAAAGTGCTAGGAAAACTGGATCTCCACGTGGAAGAGAATGAAAGTAGACCCATATCTGCCACCACACACTAAACCCAAATCAAAATGGATCAAAGAACTGGACATCAAAACAGAGAAACATACTGCACACAATGGAAGACAAAACAGGCAAAACCCTAGAAGACACAGTGACAGGAAAGGATCTTCTGAACAGATTGCCTGCTGCCCAAGAAATCTCAGCGAGAATCAACAAATCAACTACTTAAAATTAAAAAGCTTTTGTACAGTAAAAGAAACAATCTGCAAGGGGAAGAGAGAACCCAGAGACTAGGAAAAGATATTCAACAGTATCATTTCAGACAAAAGATTAATATGTAGATACACAAGGTACTGAAAAGCATAAAACCCCCTAAAATAAATGATCCCATCAAGAAGTGGGCCACTGAAATGAAGAGAAACCTCTTAGAAGAAGTACAAATGGCCAACAAGCATATGAAAACGTGTTCCTCATCACTGGCCATAAGAGAAACGCAAATTAAAACAACGTGGAGGTTTCATCACACTTCAGTAGTAATGGCCTACATCAAGGCCTCAAAAACAGCAATTGTAGGTAAGGGTGCAAGAAAAAAGGAACTCTACTCCACTGCTGGTGGAAACACAAGCTGGTACAACCATTATGGAAAGCAGTCAGGAGGTTCTTTAGAAGGCTGAAAGTGGAAATTCCATTTGATCTAGCTACTGCTCTACTGGGCATGTTCCCTAAAGAAATAAAGTCAGCATGCAAACAGATACATGTGTATCACCGTTTATAACAGTACAGTTCATAATAGCCAAATCCTGGAAACAACCTACCTGCCCATTCATAAAAAAAAAAAAATGTTTAAAGAAGATGTAGTACCTATACACAATGGAATACGATGGCGCCATAAAGACAGATATGAAGTGTTTGACTGAAAACGGGGCCACCCAGAGTCAATAATGCTCAATGAAATGGACCAAACATAAAAGACTACTCTAGTTGGGTGTCCCTCTTAGGAAATGCATAAAAATAATGACATAGCAAGGCCCCAACATGAATGACATGGTAGAAAGACAGGCAATGGTCAGATAGGAAAGGGGTGAACCTCTGATAAAGGGGTGGACATAGACATTCACTGATTCCCAAGACCCATGGTTCTAATGTGATACAGAACTTGAAATTCATGTATTTATGAAAAAAATTTAATTATATGTCCTGTGATTTTTGTTACCACAATAAAATTATTGTAAAAAATTTCAAAAAGCAACACTTGGATTTGCCACTCACCAAGCACTAGAAGAAGTCCCCCAATGCTTGTTGGGACACAGCCTCCCACTTTTCACAGGCACTCATTCTTCCTCTAGTACTTACCTGGTGTTGTTCTCCTTGAGTCTCATCAGTGCACCTTGTAGTTAGGTCTATGTGATTATATCTTTGCTGAGCATGTGCAGAATTTTGTCCTGCCATTCGTCTCTAAATAATACAAGCTAGCAGCTGCCTACATACTAGATACTATAAGTAATCTACAGATGAATTAAGATACATAGGAGGATATGTTTAGGCTACATAAGGGAATTACACATTGGTGGTTTTGGTATCCGTAGGTAATCCTAGAACTGATTCCTCACAGATACCGAGGGAAAATTACAAGTGTAATTCTATGTGCCTTAGAACTAAGATGAAACCAAAATGAAAAACTGGCTTTATGGTTTATTTAAGTTGTGCTTTATTAATTGACTTCTGATTAGAATTTTCATCAAAATCATAAAAGCAAAAAGACTGGGTTTGGCTATTGAAATAACTAGCTTTGTTACTGATCCTTTGTTAATAACAACTATGAACATTAACATGGCATGTGACCAATTACATATATATTGTATAGATTAAATTGGCTTAAAAATTACAGAGTTGGGAGGGAATGATTTCAATTTTTCTCCATTTACTATGATATTTGCAGTAGGTTCAGCATATATGCCTTCTATGAGCTTTAGGTAGGGCCCTTCTATGCTTATTTTTTTCAGTGTTTTTATCATGAAGGGGTGCTGGATTTTGTCAAAGGCTTTTTCTGCATCAATAGAAATGATCATGTGATCTTTGTTTTTGCTGTCGTTGATATGGAGTATTACATTGATTGATTTACGTATGTTGAACCAGCCTTGCATCTCAGGGATGAAGCCCACTTGATCATGGTGTATGATCTTTCTGATTACTTGTTGGATTCTGTTTGCCAGAATCTTACTGAGGATTTTCACATCTATGTTCATTAAGGATGTTGGTCTATAATTTTCCTTCCTGGTTAAGTCTCAGTCTGGTTTTAGGACTAGTGTGATGCTAGCCTCAACAAATGAGTTTGGTGGTATTCCTTCACTTTATGCTTTATGAAATAGTTTGAGGAGGATTGGAGTTAGTTCTTCCCTAAAGTACTGAAAAAATTCTGCTGTGAATCCATCTGGGTCTGGACTTTAATTTGAAGGTAGAGATTTTATTACTGCTTCAATTTCTGTGTGTGTGATGGGGTTCTTCAAGATTTTTATGTCTTCCTCATTTAATTTTGGTATTTTATAAGTATCTAGGAAGTTGTCCATTTATTCCCAGTTCTCAAATTTGTTAGAATATAGGTGTTCAACGTAATTTCTCATACTATTCTGAATTTCTGAAGAGTCTATTGTAATTTCACCCTTTTCATTTCTAAGTGTGCTAATCTGTGCCTTTTCTTTCCTTTTCTTAATGAGTTTAGCAAGAGGTTTGTCAATTTTGTCAATTCTTTCAAAGAACCAGCTCTTTGACTCATTAATCTTTTTTATTGTCTTTTTAATTTCAATCTCATTTATTTCAGATCTGATCTTCATAATTTCTTCTCTTCTACTGCCTTTTGGGTTAAGTTGGTCTTGCTTCTCTAGATATTTAAGGTGCATCATTAGCGAATTTATTTGTGACTGTTCTGTTTTTTGATGAGTGCATTTATAGCTATGAATTTTCCTCTAAGGACTGCGTTCAATGTGTCCCACAGACTTTGATATGATGTACATTCATCATCATTTAACTCTATGAAGTGTTTAACTTCTTCTCTAATTTCTTCTGTGATCCATTGTTTGGTCAGTAGTAACTTATTAAGTCTCCATCTATTTGTGTATTTTCTTCTGTTTCTGCTGCTGTTAAGCTCCAGTTTTATTCCACTATGGTCTGAGAGTATGCAGGGAATTTTTTCTATCCATTTGTACTTTTTTAAGGATGACTTTTGCCCTAGGATGTGATCTATTTTAGAAAATTTTCCATGTGCTGCTGAGAAGAACATATAATCAGCTGATGTTTGTTGGAAAACTCTGTAAACATCTGTTATGACCAAGTTTTCTATAGTGTCTTGCAGCAGTAGTATATCTTTGTGGATTATTTTTTTTTTTTGGCTGGTTGATCTATCTATTTGTGATAGAGAAGTAGTAAAGTCCTCTACCATAATTCTATTGGGGCCTATGTGTCCTTTCAGGTCTAGTAATTTTTGGTTTACATAATTGGATGCTCTAGAGTTGGGCACATATATATTGATAATTGTGATTTCTTCCTGTTCTACTGTTCCTTTAACCAGTATATTTCACCACTCTTATTCAACATAGTCCTTGAAAAACTGGCCATAGCAATCAGACAAGAAAATGAAATAAAGGGAATCTGCATTGGAAAGGAAGAGGTTAAACCTTTCTTATTTGCAGACGATATGATTATCTACATGGAAGACCCTAAAAACTCCACTACGAAACTCCTGGAAATAATAAAAAAAATTAGCAAAGTCACAGGCTACAAAATTAACTCTAATAAATCAATAGTTTTCTCTACACTAACAGTGAACTTATTGAGCAAGAACTCAGAAAAACAATTCCATTCTCAATAGCTCAGCAAAAAATTATAAACCAAGGAGTATACCTAACCAAGGAAGTGAAGGACCTATATAAAGAAAACTATGTTACACTGAAGAAAGAAGTTACAGGAGACATTAGAAAATGGAAAGGCATCCCCTGCTCTTGGATAGGCAAAATTAATATAGTCAAAATGACTATACTACCTAAACTGATATACAGATTCAATGCAATTCCTATCAAAATATCTATAAGTTTCTTCAAAGAACGTGAAACAATTCCTAAATTCATATGGAATCAAAAGAGACCAAGACTAGCCAAAGCAATCTTGAGCAACAAGACCAAGGCAGGAGGCATTACAGTTCCAGACATCAGGCTGTACTATAAAGCCATAGTTGTAAAAACAATTTGGTACTGTCACAAAAACAGACAGATAGACCAGTGGAACAGCATTGAAGATGCAGAGACAAACCCAAATACCCATAATTACTTAATCTTCGACAAAGGAGCCAAATGCATACAATGGAAAAAGGACAGCCTGTTCAACAAATGGTGCTGGGAAAACTGGACAGCCACATGCAGAAGGATGAATCTAGTCACACACCTATCAACATGCAACAAAATCAAACCAAAGTGGATCAAAGACCTAAACATGAAAAGTGAAACACTGAACCTCCTCGAAGACATATAAGGCAATTATCTAAAAGACATAGGGGTAGGTAAAGACTTCCTTGACAAGACACCAAAAGCAAAAGAAATTATCCCCATTATTAACCAATGGGATCTTGTCAAATTAAAAAGTTTCTGCACAGCAAAAGAAACCATCAGCATTGTAAAAAGAGAAACAACAGACTGGAAAAAATTATTCATTACCATCATCTCAGATAGGAAGCTCATAACTAGAATATACAGGGAGCTGAACAAAAGTAAGCCTACCAAAACAAAGGATCCTATTGAAAAGTGGGCAAATGAAATGAAGAGGCAGTTCTCTCATGAATAAGTACAAATGGCCAATAAATACATGAAAAGATGTTCAACATCTCTAGCCATAAAAGAAATGCAAATCAAAAGAATGTAAGATACCATCTCACTCCAAAGGAAATGACCTATATCAACAAGTCAAATAGTTATCAGTGCTGGGCAAGGCTGTGGGGAGAAAGGAACCCTCCTGCACTGCTGGTAGGAATGTGAATTCATACAACCACTTTGTAAGCAGTATGGAGATCTCTCAAAAGACTAGAAATAAATATCCCCTTCTATCCAGCAACACCCCTCCTGGAAATATTCTCAAGAGAGGTAAAAACAACACATGACAGAGATACATGTATAACCATGTTCATAGCAGCACAACTAACAATAGCTAAAATGTGGAAGACACAAAAATACCCATCAACAGACCAATGGATATCTAAACTGTAGTATTTGTACAAAATGGAATACTATGCATCTATAAAGTCCAACAGCATGGAGGCTTTTGCAGGCAAATGGAAGAAACTTGAGAACATCATGCTTAGTGAAGTGAGTCAGAAGCAGAAAGTGAAACATCCAATGGTCTCTCTGACTTAAGAAACCCAGATCACAACTATCTCATGGAACTTAAAACGAAAAACAAAGTGAACCAGAGGGTTAGGGTGGGGAGGGAGGGAGGAGTGCATTGGGGGAAGGACAAAAGGAGAGTGGGAAAACCCTTGTCACCTTGACAAGATACGTATGTGCACAAAATGCTCAACTTCATTGTAAACCTTAAATTTTGCACTTATATATATACCAATAACATGGGAAATTGAAAAACAAAAAAATACCCCCAAAATTACAGAGTTTGGAAAATATAAGAAACACCTGAAAAGTGGGCAAATGAAATGAAGAGACAGTTCACTCATGAAGAAATGCAAAAGGTCAACAGATACATGAAAAGATGTTCAACATCTCTAGCCATAAGAGAAATGCAAATCAAAACATTGCTAAGATACCATCTCACCCCAGAGAGAATGGCCTACATCAACAAGTCAAATAATAATCAGTGCTGGCGTGGCTGCAGGGAGAAAGGAACCCTCTTGCACTGCTGGTGGGAATGTAAATTCATACAACCACTTTGGAAAACAGTATGGAGATCTCTTAAAAGACTAGAAATTAATATCCCCTTCGATCCAGGGACACCCCTCCTGGGAATATATCCAAAAGAGACCAAAACAACACATAACAGAGATATGTGTGTACCCATGTTCATAGCAGCACAACTAACAACAGCAAAAATATGGAAGGCACCAAAATACCCATCAACAGACCAGTGGATACACAAAATGTGACATTTATACACAATGGAATACTATGCATCAATAAAGTCCAACAGCATGGAGGCTTTGCAGGCAAATGGAAGAAACTAGAGAACATCATGTTTAGTGAAGTAAGTCAGAAGCAGAAGGTGAAACATCGAATGGTCTCTCTGATATGAGAGTCCCAGATCACAACTCCTATGGAACTTAAGAGGAAAGACAAAGTGAAAGAGGGGAGTAGGGTGGGGGAGGAGGAAGGGAGGAGTGGCTAGAAGGAGAGACAAAAGGAAAGTGGGAAAGCCCTTGTCACCTTGACAAGATACATATGTGCACAAAATACTCAACTCCTTGAGCATTGCAACCTTGAATTTTGCACGTATACATATCAATAAAATGTGGGGAAAAAAGAAATATCTGAAAAATTTGGATTTGTTTTCAAACATATATTCTCTATCATGTGATTATTCTTTAATTTTTTTCTTTTTTATATTTAACTGGAGGGCAGAGTGAAATTTCAATGGGAACAAGATTAAAATTTCAGAAAAATAGAATTAATAGTTTTGACTAGGTTAGCTTATACAGTCAGCAGCAGTGTTCCCAGTAGTTCTCAGTGAGAACAGAGAAGAGAGGCCACAATGGCTGTCTGCAAGCAGGAGAGCTGGAAATCTAGCAGCTGTTGAAAGAAAGTGGAGACTGTGGAAGGTGGGGGCTCCAGGGTGGTGTGGAAACTCCCAGTAGAGCAGCAGGTGCTGGTCCATACTACAGATTGCTGTCCAGAGGCTGATGGCAAGGAATGAAGCTCCTGGAGAGAAAGGGAGGCATTTCTTCTTTCTTTTAATTTGGTTCAAGCTACCAATCCATTGGTTGGTGCCACCGACATCTGGGTTAGGTCTTTCTCCCTTAGTTTTCTGTCCTATATGTCAGTCACCCTACAGACACACCCAAAACCCTGCCCTACTCACTGAGACTGGCAGAACATGATTTTCTTATTCTATGGTCAAATTGCTTAAAAATTACAGATATTTTTGAAAATTCTAAGTTATCTCTGAAAAAGTCTACATTTTGTTTTCAAACTTGTGCTCTTCCTTCCTCAATCTTTTAAATGCTAGGATTACAAGCATATGCCACCTCAGCAGATCATATGTGGTAACACATACATTTTTACACAATGAAAAAATTCATTGAGAGTGGATTTTTTGTTGTTGTTGTTGTTTAAATCCCAGTGTCATACCGAGTTCATATTATGCGCAAAAGATCTGAGTTAGATTAGTGGATACAAAGATATATGAAATACCTACCTGGTCATGTGTTATACATGGGACAACTTAAAGAGCTGATACTATAACCAGTCTTCTATTGTACATACCTATAGCATTGCTTCTATTTACCAAGAATTCACAACTTCTGCTAAATTCTGGGCCACAGTACAATGCTACAGTGCTAGCATAATTCTTTTACATTAGTGGAAAAAATATTTAGTTGTTTATTTCTAAATATTGGAGAGAAAAGATATTAACAGTGTATGAAAATCAGATTTTAGAAAGACAGAAATAGACTGTCCAGAATCTTAACATACAAAAGCTACTGTTCCAGAATCATACTACCCGTGTAAGAGAGAATTCTAAGGACAGACTCAAACACCATAGCATTGCATATATAGAAAAGTAGAAACATAATTGTTGTTTCTATATGATAAAATCACTTTTTAAAGAAAAATATGCAAAAACATTCTTCTTGGGAATTTTATGATTTATGAACAAAGTCTCATGAATTTGTTGTTTTGTTTTCTTTCCTTAATTATATGTCCCTCCTGCAATGCACTGTTTAGAGGAAAACATTTAAAAAAAACAAGAAAACTAAATGGCAGATATTACTTTTTTAAATTCTAGAGTGAAATTGGGAGTCCAGAATCAATTGGCCCATCTGGCTATTTTTTATTTCAAGCCAAATGCACAACAAGATGCACTGTCCAAAATTCTGCCCATTGTGAAGATTTTCCTTTACTGCTGTCCTTTGGGATGTCCTGGGAAGTGGCTGCAGTGCTGCATCTATTCAGTTCCATGTGCTGCCTGTATAAACTTTAGAACCATCTATAAATCAGGCCCCTGTTTTCTTGTTCTCTGTCAACTTACAGCAGAACATACTTCATGAAGCCGCAAGTGCATGCTGTGGGATGGAAGGCAGTACAGTAGGAGTAGACACTATGAACTTTTGGGCCACTTCTTCACTTTTGCTTGTGCCTTCTGTACCAAGTCAGGCCAAATAACATATATACCAATTTCATTTGATGGTAGATCATTGTTGTGTTTGTTCAACTTTATAATTCAGTGGCTGAGATAGCACCCAGTTCATAATGGGCAGTTCAGGTTGCATGATAACCTGGTGTCCCATGGTCAAGTGTTCAGTTTCCACTAAAGCCCAGAAGCAGGCAAGGAGCCGTTTTTCAAATGTAGAGTTGTTATGTGCAGATAACAGTAGAGCCTTGCTCCAAAATACCAAGAACCTATGATGTAACTATAAGGGCTCGCCAGAGTCTCCAAACAGCATGCCTATCTACAACTGACACGTCAAGTACCATTGGCCATACTGAATCATATGGCATAGTGGCACAGCACCCTGGACCTATTGCATCTCTTATTCTAGGACCCACTCAAAACTAGTAGCTAAGTGATTCAGTGAATTGGCTAGAGTAATATACTCAGGTGAGGAATATGTTACCTCCAAAATCCAAACAGGTCCATTAGGCAGTGTGCTTCTTTCTTTGTTGTAGGAGAGGCCAGAAATGATAACTTGCACACGCTATACCACTACACTCCTAGAAATTTTGCTGAGGTGGAGGAGGGCCCTTGAACTTTAGTGGGATTCATTTCCCAGCCTCTAACATACAAATGATTCACCAGCAAGTCCAGAATAATTGCTAGTGCCTATTTACTTGGTCTAATTAGCATAATGTCATCAATGTAATAAACCAGTGGAAGAGCAAGATGACCCAGATCCTTAGAGACTAAACTGTGCTGTGACAGGGCTGGAAAGCTGACATATCCCTGGTGCGGCACTATACAGGCGAACTGCTGACACTGTCAGCCAAAGCAAATTGCTTCTGGTGGGCTTTACAATTAGGTATAGAGAAAACAGTATTATCCAAACCAAGAGCTTAACAGGTACTGGGAGGTGTGTTATTCTGCTCAAGCAAGGAAACTGTATCTGGTACAGTAGTTATAACTACAATCACCACTTGATGAAGTTAATGATAATTCACTGTCATCCTTTTATATCCACCTATTGATATCCTCTGTACCAGACAAACAGGAGAATTGAAAGAGGATGTAGTGGCAAATACCACCCCTACATCCATCAAGAGCTTTATGGGGACACTAACCTCCACAATCTCTTCAGGGATGCAATACTCTTTTGATTTAGTATTTTCTTTGGTAGAGACAACTTCAGTGGCTTCTATTTGGCCTCTGCCACCACAATAGCTCTCACATTGTAGGCTAGGGAACCAATATGAGGATCCTGTCAAGTACTATACATCTCCATTCTGATTACGCACGCATTCTGGAACTGGGAACATGACCACAGGATGAACTTAGGGATGCATGGGACCCACTGTGTGTTGGCCCTTGGCTAATACTCCATCAATTACCTTATATAAATCCAATAAAAATTAAGTAGGCTTCCCATCTATTTCACTTCTGCGAATACCACAACTGATTAGAGAATGCCACAAATTACATGTGTCAGACCATTCCTGTCTCTGGTTTGCCTCTGCAATATATTATGATAAATAAGTCCATCCTATCTTTGGTGGTAAGTCCTATCACTTGACCCCTGCCACTTCAAGATTCAATCATACAGCATTTAATTGTCCTATTTGGGTGACTGTTAACCCCACAGTAAAGTCAGGCATACAGAGACAGGACAATTCAAATATGCTGGTGCCTCCCTCACCAATCTTAATGTCACAGTAAAGAATATGGGACACTCCCAGTGCAGTAGAGTAGGTTTCATCTGGTAAAGCCACCTACTCCAGCACCCACTGTTCTGAGTCTTTGAATAGCCTCCTCAACAGTAAGCATCCCCAGCTCACACACCGTGGGAGTGGGCTATCTTCTCACCCATATTTCTGCCAACTGTTTACACCTTAAAAAAAAAAAAAAACTTCATGTGCTGCAACATTAAATCCAGAACTCCTGCTCAATGGGCCCATATCCACAAACTCAGCCTGAACCAGATGTATACTTCTTCCACCATTATCCCCCCACTCTTAAAATCCAGGCCCACACCTGTTTCCTAGATATCGGCTTGTAAGAATTAGAAAATTCAAGAAGTTCTTTGAGAGTATATTATACCTTCTCAGGAATGGTCCTCTGGACCTCACCCTTAGGGGCTTTCTGAGACTTGAACCTCGTTATAGGCCTACAGGCAAAGGTGGGTCGTAAGGCTGGATCCCAAGAAGCATCACCATTGTGCTTCAGAGGGTCACTGCTGTTTTCCTAAGTAGCGGTAATATTATTTCTGTGTTAAATATATTTCTAATAGTGCAGTCAGAGAGCCTTCATTGACTCAAAGGCTGTGCATTTCAGATCTACTATTTCCAGTAAGTGTTCAAATGATTTTTGTCAGGCAATTCCCTTCTCGCAACCTCTGCCAGGAGGGCATGGGTAAAACATCCTTGGAAAGGAGAGAAGCTCTTTGTTACAAATGCCCAGGATCCAGGTGTGGTTTTCAGGTCCTCCACGGTGGTATACTCTGGCAGACTGAGCCAAGGAAAAGCCATATGTGCAGACAAAAGCATTTAGATCACAATAAGGAGGTTGGCAGAAGGAGGAGCCTAATAAAATTCCTCTTTTCACCGCCCAGATCCCCATCCTGGCCTGGAAA
The DNA here is from genome assembly GCA_004027205.1 of Ctenodactylus gundi. Lineage (NCBI taxonomy): Eukaryota > Metazoa > Chordata > Mammalia > Rodentia > Ctenodactylidae > Ctenodactylus > Ctenodactylus gundi. Next base: position 180,060 of record PVKB01001841.1, on the reverse strand, counting down.
AGCGCGGAAAGGTGATTTAAAGCTACAGGCTCCTAAGGCAAAAAAAAAAAAGTTACAGTGCTCTGTTTTGAAATGGCTTATTGTCTTTTCTTGTTACTCAATAATACGAGGTGACAGGTCACACGGAGGCTTATTTCAGCCACGAAAAATAGTCCAAAGGGCGATTCACTTAAGCGTCCGCACGATCCTCAGTAACCTTTCCACCACGGAAAGCAGCTGGCTGCCTCCCAGCCGCATCCCGCGCCGCGCGGACCCCCGGCAGCGCGGACCCCGCAGCGCCCCACCGGCGGCCCGCCGCGGCCCGGGGCGCGGGAGGGCGGCGCCCGCTCGCCCCGCCCCGGCGTAACCCGGATACGCACCCACGCTCCCCTTTCACCTCGCGGGCGTCGGCTAACGTGGGGGCGGCGCCGCCGGCTGGCTGGGCACCCGCGGCCGCGCCACCGGGGCGGGCGGCGACGGCGGAGCGCGCGGCGGAGCGGCAGCCATGGGGCGCGCGGGCGCGCGGCGGCGGGCGCCGGTGTAGCCCCGCGCGGCGGCCCGGAAGCCCGCGGGGCAGGCCCGCCTCGCCATGGCGCCCATGGGCATCCGCCTGTCCCCGCTGGGGGTGGCCGTGTTCGGCCTGCTGGGCCTCGGCGTGCTCTACCACCTCTACTCCGGCTTCCTGGCCGGCCGCTTCAGCCTCTTCGGCGCGGGCGGCGAGCCGGGGGGCGGCGCGGCGGGGCCGGCGGGGGCCGCGGACGGGGGCGCCGTGGACCTGCGCGAGATGCTGGCGGTGGCGGTGCTGGCCGCCGCGCGCGGCGGCGACGAGGTGAGGCGCGTCCGCGAGAGCAACGCCCTCCACGAGAAGTCTAAGGGGAAGACGCGCGAGGGGGCCGAGGACAAGATGACCAGCGGCGACGTGCTGTCCAACCGCAAGATGTTCCACCTGCTCAAGAACGCCTTCCCCAGCGTGCAGGTGGGGGCCGCGCGCGGCGGGCGCGGGTGCGGGCGCTCCGGGCCCCGGAAGGAGTTGTGGGAACGGCGGGGTGAGGGGCGCGCGGAATACGGCGGGGACAGCGAAGCCTGAGTCGGAGGCCTGCCCGCTACGAGGTGCTCCTCTGGGAAGGGGTTTGAGCTCGAACCTGACAGGCCTCACCTTTGTGGCACCCTGGCCCGTAGCCAACCAAAAGGCCGGGAATGTGCAAGTCTGTTGCAGAGTTCTTAGCATCCAGGGCATTGAGGGCTAAGGGGTTTGTTCTGAATTTGACTCTGGTTGTATTAAGACCCTTCTAGTGCTGTATACTTTGGGGCCCTTCAAGGAAATACTGGGAAATGTGTTTGCCAATGACTTCATTTTAGCGATGTGGCCTACGTGGCATTGGGTTGGAGATTAATATTTACATCAGAATAAGAACTGAATAGCATTTACCTTTTCTCTCTGGAGGAGTTGACATTTTCTTAAGGAAATTCAGACACTTTGGGCTCATTATTAGTCATTTTGGAATTCATTTCAGTAGAACTGCTTTTGAATTTGAATATATTGTAAAACTTTTGAATTTATTACAGTTCCTGAGGAAAAGCTCTAGTTACAATTGGAGTTTCTCAGCCAACAGTAAGTTTTGGCTATTAGGAAAAAAATCTTTTCAATGGAATTTTCTTAATTAGATAAACAGTGATAATTAAACCCAGGATTCTTTGGAAGGGTCTGACCTTTCACTATTTTTCTTAGAAGAGTTGAGTATTGGCATTGTAAAGTTGTAACTTTTCTTTCAGTCTTCGACTTGTTTGTCTGCCTCTCTTTTTTCTTCCCTCCACTTTTTTTTGCATGAAACATTACTAAGTTCTATGCGAAATGTGATTGACAATTTTTTTCCAAATGTCTACTCAAACGCTGAATACTGTCATTTTTTCTTTACCCCTACTGTGCCCTGTCATCACTTCGCTTGCCTCTAGATGGAGGATGTGCTTGTGAAATACCTGCCTTGCCTGAAATATGTGTACTTTCCTAACAGTTTAGAAGAAACAGAAGTTTCAGAGAAGTTAATGTTTGGTAGTTACAACAGTACTAATAGTAATCACACTTTGAATATATCATTTGGTGCCCAGATACTTGCCAAACAACACTTCATTTTATCCTCACAGCAACGGTAAGAAGTAAATTTTATTTACTTTTGCTGTACAGAAATCTGAAGCTTATGATGCCCCACAACTTATATGAATATCTAACTGTTCATTTTAGCTAAAACTTTGAAAGGTGACTGAAATATGACTTTCTTGGGGATGGGGTACAACTGTAAAAACTTAAAAGCAATAGAGTTGAAACAGTATTTTTAAAAGGTCAAGTCAAAAGAATGTTAAGTACTAAAAACAGACATTATGTTAATGTGTAGGCCTGTGCTGGCACTTTCACTTCTTACTAGACAATGAAGGACTTAGCTGCTGAGAATAGTGAGAGGCATTGCATTAAACACAAAAGCTACGTTTTTGGATTTGTAGATTTTCAAGTCTTGCTTTAATAGAAAATAAAGATTCGGGCTTTTTGCAAGTGAATGTTTGCCTGTACATCGTTAGTGTTAAAGTTGACTGTTGATTGGTGGAATAGAAGAGGTTGTGTTCATTTATACTATATCACAGTAGGGGTAGTGTCACATAGAGCTGTCTCCTTTTACCATGTTTTATTAGACTACAGGCTAAATGGAACATGTAAGAAGTAGAGACTCAGCCCTAGATTTTTTTTTCTTGTCCTTCTCTTTCATAAAGCATAGTGTTAAAGGTGTGGTTGCTTTTGAAACCTGACCTAAATATTTTCTGTAAGAAACTTTGTTACTTACTCATTGCTGGGACAGAATACCTACCACCTATAATTTAAGGCAGGAAAGATTTGTTTTAGGTCACAATTTTAGAAGTTCTCAAACAGTCCATTCATGGGCTTCCACAGGCAACAGTGGAAGCATATGGCAGAGGTCTAGTCAGAGAAAAACTTCATAACATGGCAGACAGAAAACCAAGTGAATGAGGAAGGAGTTTATGTCTAAAGACTAAGGCAAAGGCCAGAGTTTTCCCAGGAAGAGGCTGTATCAGTGTTTCTTCTTTCCTTTATTTAAACTGCTAGTTGGGTGGCCCATACCTAGGATGGCTACTGTTCTCTCATCTCCTGGCTCACCAGTTAATCACACATATGTGGAATTTCTGCTCTGGGCATTTTCCAACCTTAGCAAAGTGACATAATCCTTTCAAGTCAGGCTCAAGGATCCACCTTTTCCATTCAGGTCCCACCTCCCAACAACACGTGCTTCCTAAGTGTCTCACTACATCCAAATACATGAAACTTTTGGGTTCATTCTAGATTCAAACTATAACAGAAACTTAAATCATTACTCTCAGTTCACTTTCCTACTGCAGTTGACTGTTGAGAAGCCTCAACTAGTCTATTTTTAAAAATAATATTAAATGTAGAGAGGCACTTTTGTCTTTTTACGACTTTCCTGTTTAGTGTCTGAGGCGTGAGCTTTCTTATCAAGCGTTCCTGATCATTAAAATACTATGCCAGGAATCATTCTAGAGCATACACCTGGGAACAGTTTTGCTCTTTAAGAGACTGCTTTTTTACAACTGGGAGTAGAATGTGATTGACATAAAATATGTGAAAGTAAACATCGTACAATGTAGAAGAATACACCGTACAAAGAATTAACTGGCCCAGGTTTCAGTTACCGGTTGTCAGTTGATGTCTAGGTTGACATACTGCATTCCAGAAAAGTGTGAGCTGTACTAACAGGACTCAGGTTTGGTCTAAGATTGTTGGACAACTTTTTTTCTTTAATCTTTCTCAAGTTACATATGTTGATAGAGTCCTTAGGGTAGTTATTCTTCTCTCACTAAACATGTTGGCAGTGCTTGATTTTACTGAGTCAAAGTAGTATTAACTGCAGCCATTCCTGTGAAGTGATTTATGATTATATCCTTGTGGATAATGATGAAAATAGACAAATCTTGGAAGAAGCCAGTATGCCCAACTACAGATGACTCAATGAAGAAGGTTTGGTGTATGTACACAGTGGAGTATTACTCTGTGATAAAGAGTGACAAACTTGAGTGATTTTGTAGGTAAATTGACACACGTTATTGAGACCATTATGCTGAGGAGATGAATCTGACCTGAAAGTTAAATATTACGTGCTTTCTCTAATATGCGAAAACCAAACCATAAGAAAGGAACAGATAGAGAAGAAAGTAAGAGAATGGATTTTGTGGAGAGGGAAAGGGAAAGTTGGGAACAGTAGGAAAGAACATGGGAAGGGGGAAGGATGCAATACATAAATTTAAAAAATTTGGAAAGAAAAAGTAAATGAAATAGATGTCTGGAGTGTACTTTCAGTGACAAATCTAGGTTTGTAGTTTTATTTAATATACAAAGGATTTTATTTGAGGGGCTTCTCCCTTTAACTTAAGTTTAAAATTTAGACGATCACTTATTTGTAGATGAAGCATAGTGCTCCAAGCTAGTAGCAACATTGGATCCAGGCCTTTCTTGACCTCTAAGATGGGAATTAACAGTGGTCTCTTTGAACGTAAGTGCTCACTGGGAAAGCTTTAGGTGTACTAATTTAACACAGAAAACGCTTGTTTTGCCATCTTGACTCACCACACAGTCTAGGTTATCATGGCCGTTCACTTCTTTGAACCAATTTTTTTCTCCTTAAAATCTAGGATAACAGTAATTGGTGCAAACATAGGCACAGTAGGCAGAAAAAGCTCTTTCAGAGTTACATCATCTGACTTAAGAGGATGCCAGTTACTGGGCTTAGAAGGGGGAAGCTCAGCAAAGGCAGTGAAGTTTTGTCTGTTCTGTTCTCTGTTATATTCTAGTGCCCAAACCAGGTCATTGTAAGCTAAATTGCTACTGAATAAATGAGTATACGAGTATATGATAGAAAACAATAATCACAAGGGTATAATAGAATTCCGTGAGAGAGATCCTTAATCTAGCATTTTCCTGGTAGACACGAAAACACATATTTAAAATTGGGAAGTAGAATTTTCAAGACTGACACAGAATGTGGAGAAGACTTAATGAAGACTTTGAGGTTTTCAATTTAGCCACTGTTTACAAGGCTGGGTAATGGATTTTTCACAGTGTTGGGTAGTAGATTTATTAAATTGATAGGCATGCAGTGGTAGTGGTAGGTCATGAAAACCCATGGTGCAAAAGCAGATTGGCGCTTTGTAATGCTATTTTTCCCCAGTTACATTCGTTTCTCCCTGACTTGATTCTCAATGAAGGTCTGTGTCAGTCAGTTTTTTATAGCTAGAACACAGTATCTTGCACCTTCAACTTATTTTTTTTTTCCTGAGGTTTTCTCTTTTTAAAATTTCTCTTATTAACGTGCTTGTGACACATAATGATGTCAACCTTGAGAAATGGGTGTATTTACATATTGCATCTTGATCATTTTTACCTACCTTTTCCCTTTCTCCCCCGTAACCCTCGTCTTTCTTTTCCCTCTCCAAAAAGTCTATCTTCTTATATTCTTTAATCTCTCTTTAATTTTTTTTTTGTGGTTTGGTTTTTTCATATTAGAGAAACCATGCAATACTGCATGATGTTTTGCTACGTTCATTGATCTGATGTAGCCTAAAGTCATTAAGGGGGCGTGCTCTGCTGCCAACATAACTTCACTGGTGTCTCATTGTCTTAATAGTTATAGTATTAAAATAAGACTTCATGTGTGATAGGGAAAGTTGCCTTACCATTGATGTTGATGTTGTGGCTTTTATTGGCTTTGTGGTCTGTCGTGTTATTTTCCAGAATGGCTTGACTAATTCTAAAAAGCTTAAAAAAAAAAAAAAACTATAGGAAGTTTATTTGGATTTGCATTGGTCCATAGTTTACTGGTGGGAGAGTTGACATTTTTAAAAAGTCTTTCTATATTAACATGAAATTTCTCTCTAGGTAGGTTTTTGTTAATGCTTTTTAGTTTAGTTTGCTTCTTGTCTTAGCTATATTTGGGTGCACTTCTTCTTGCATGTATGTATCATGATTTAATAGTCTTCTAATTGACCCAGTATTTGAGTTGACAGGTTTATTAATTTAATTCTTAAAGTACAATTGATTATTAGATTTGCTTTACAGGTGTACCCTGATTTCTGAAAGTAAATAGTTTTAAAACATCTTTAAACCTTTAATTTGTAAATAAGACTGAATTTTAAGCATGCATTTACAAGCAGACTAATTAAAAGCAGTAATTCTGAATGTAGGATGGGGCAGGGGCATATTTGATAATGTCTGGGGATATCTTTGGTTGTCAAAACTAAGTGGTGCTGTTTCTGGCATCTGGTAGGTTCTACATTGTAGGATGTTTTGCAGCATCTAGCTAGGGATGTCATTTAAATATCCTACACTGCACAGGATAGGACCATAGTCAGGAATTACCCAGCCCACATCCAAACTGTCAGGATAGCCAAGGTTTAAGAGTCTATTTAAAGGAATCTATACTTTTTCTTCTTTTTTTTAGTAGATTATTGTTATGTGGTAATACATATACGCATATATATGATGACTTATTAAAAAGAGTAGCTCTGAAGATACATGTACACACAGACACATCTACGCATGTGAGGTGATTGAAAAATATAGTGAATGTTAAATTTTTAAACATATATTACAGTAAAAGATAACATTGACAATAATTTCCCTTAGTATACCCCCCTTCAATTCAGACACAATTCATTATTCTTGACACTTTCTGAAATGGTCCTGGAAGTCCTTTTTGCTGAATTTCTTCGGTTGACCTTTGGAAAAACTGGAAGTTTTATGGTGCCATGTTTGGTAGATAAGGTGGGTGAGGACACATAGGGTTTTGGTGGTGGTGTTGCTGCTGCTGCTGTTAATTAAACTTACTTTTCTCTTACGTGGCTGTTGTGGTTTGCATTTGGAGTAGCCCCCAAAAGCCTCATCTACTGTGTTCTGTTGGGAAGTCGACCTGCCCGTCTGGAAGAGGTTGATGCTTGGGGCTTAACCTGGAGGGCTGAGTGCTGATTTCAGCCCTCCTCCCGGACTTGGCTCTCTTCTTCGTGCTGTAAGGGTCTCTGTCTCCAGAGCACCCTCGCTGGCTTTGACGCTAGCTCCAGCTCCTCTATGTGGTTCTACTATTTCGAGCTGCCCATCTGTGAATGGATTGTGACCTTCTGAAATTGTGTGCTAAAAATAAGCTTTTACTCCTCTAATATGTGCGTGTAAGGTGTTGACTCATAATGACAAAAGTACGAAGCCATAGGCCCTTAGCAGCAGAATTCACCATTTTTTGATCAAACCCTGTGAAGACACCAAGGCTTCCAGAATGGCCTGAGTAAATGGCAAGAATGATACAAGTTTTTTTGAAGTAAGAGAGAATATTTTCAGGGAGATTAATTCTTTTGTTATCTACTGTAATAATGTTCTTAAAATTTAAATACTCATTTTAAGTTTTGATCCCTCCTTGTATACTTCGTTCTGTCTATATTTTTATATATATGAATAATAAATAAGGTTTATGTTTTACTTTTAATCTTTAATAAAGTAGAAAATGATTTTTCACTCTTCAGCCTGTGATACATGTTAGATGTATGACGAAATGTAGACAGATCATTTTTATTCCCCTATTGATTATTTATGTCACCATTATTTAGGTTTCATAATATATTAGCTTATTATCTGTTTTATAATTACCAGGCTTCCTTTTTCTTACTGGTTAAAGAGATTTTAGATGATCACTTTTCCTAGGAAATATTATCTCTTAGCATTCATAATTTTTAAGACTTAACTGCTGCTTTGTATGTACATTGTCACTTCTAACTATTTGCATTTAATTCCTAAATGTAGTTCTTGTGTTCAGAGTTTTGTGTTATTTGATTTCTTGCTTTGGAGCCATTATTTTTCACAGGCCATCATTAAGGTTTAATTTACTTTTTTTTTTTTTTACTAGCTTCTCTAGTTTGTCTGCATATGAATTCACAATCTTGATTAACTGCAAAAGTAAACCTCAGTGGTAGATTGGAAATTTTGAACTGAGATTTTTTTAAAAACATACTTTCATTTTGCAGTGAGTGCCTTGAAATTAAACTAAGGGTTTAGTAACAATTCTTACACTTTTATCTGAAACATTTTTGTGTGTTTATGTGCTTTATCAAATAGTAATGTTTCCTCTCTCTCTTTTTTTTTTTTTTTTGCTATTAACTCTTTTGGGTACAGATAAATACTGAGGAACACGTGGATGCAACTGATAAGGAAGTTATCTCCTGGGATCACAAGATTCCTGAGGATATCCTGAAGGAAGTAACTACCCCTAAAGAAGTACCAGCCGAAAGTGTTACTGTTTGGATTGATCCACTTGATGCTACACAGGAATACACAGGTATCTTTAAAATCGATCTCAAACTTTAAATTGCCATATATGTTGGTATATGTTCTACAAATCTAAGAAATTTTCCAGTTACATTTTAAGAGAAGAAAGCTGGGATAGTACAGTGTTGTATGAAACATTTGGACAGGATCTATATTAATCACACCTTTTTTGTTATTCTCAAATTCCATGTTATAGCGTCCTCTTCCAGGTGAAGTAATGCACTCAGAATTAGTAGCTTTCTGATTCTTCAGTAAAGGAGCAGCAAAATAGTTTCTGTTGAACACCTGTTATTGAGGAAATTTATTTAACCTAAGTATAATAGTTACTTGAGATATTGGGAATTTAAGTTTTATTCATCTTGACAGTGGAATTCAAAGTAGTAAACCTTAGGTACCCAAGAGCCCAAAAGCAACTTATTTCTTACGAAAGATATCTGATTCTTGTTGTTCCTCTTTTCTTGGTAAATGCATTGAGAGTCAGTTGTTTCTCTATTAGTCCTACTTTGTTAAGTGTCCAACCTGCAGCCCACAGTTATTTTTCCCTTGTTTTTTGAATGAAGCGAAACTATCTTGGGCTACATATAAAATACATAATGTATTTACTGTGCATAAGTAAGGACTGTAGCTTTGTTTTTAAAGTTTTTCATTATAACTTTATATAAATGGCCAAAAAGGGTGGAGTACATGGTAGACATACCTGTAAGTAGTAAGTTGTCTGAGTATAAGCCTTCTGCTTTTTAGACTTTGTATTGTAATGCTTATGCACTGACGACTTTGTATTGTAATGCTTATGCACTGACCTTGAACTAATAAATACTTGATAATTATTTGGAGGATAGGGAGAAGTCCTAGATGTATATATCTAATAGTAACTGAAGTTATGAGATAATCTCTATGAGTAATTATAGAAATGTGGAATAGTGAGGAATGAATTTATAGTTTTCCTAAACTGAACTTTCCAAATCACATAAGAATAACACTTAGTAAATACATCTCTTATACAGGGACCTTTTTAACCAACTAACTTGATTTTTAAATTTCATGTTAAAATTTATTTTAATTTACACCTAATCTGTATGTACATGTGGTATTATACAAATGTGAAAATTGAATTTAACTAATTTGCCCGAAGACATACAGTTAACAGAGTGGTAGATTGGGAGAATAACCCAGCTGATCTGCTTTCAGAAACAGAACCTTAGCTAGTCCCTATAACTCGTCCTCATCCTTGGACTCACCTTGCTTGAGAAGATTATTACTTTTCAAAAACATTTTACATCTACAAATTTTAATAAAATTTAATACTATATTCTGGTCTTACGTGACAATTTTTGGTTCTTTTTCTTACAGAGGATCTTCGGCAGTATGTCACTACTATGGTGTGTGTGGCTGTAAATGGTAAACCAGTGTTAGGAGTTATACATAAGCCATTTTCTGAGTATACAGGTATGAAATATGTGTGAACTGTGAACTTTCAGAAGTTATTACTGATTTATTACTGTTTGTCTTTGGTATTCACCATTGTGTTAGAATCTTATCTGTAGCTTAATATTATTAAAGTCTACTGCCTTAGGGATATGATACCACTTTGTTGGATACAATATTTTATGGTTGGTACTAATAATATATGGCAAAAACAGGCTTTCTAACTATAAAGGGATACACATTATTGCAGAGAAATGAAAAGTTGCACTGTTGGGCAGACTCTCGCTAGTATCTAAGTTCTCTGTTTCTCTCATGCGGATGCTAGGATGAAGCTTAGGGCTCTTATACTGGGTTTTGAGGTCCATTGTTCAGTTACCCTAGCATAATCTGTTCTCATTTAGAGAGATAGGGTAGTACTTTAAGAAAGTGCCATCTTAACGACAGAAATGGAGGAACATATGTCACTGTGATAGTCTCGGGAGTTCGACTACTTCTGAATAGCACTGAGTGTTGTTCAGGCTCTTGCTTGCCCACTGTCTTGATGGAGTCATTTTTCTTAGTGTCTTGTGGATGGCAGGACAGACCATTGTGAATAAGAAGGATGCACTGGAAAGCCAACCAGGGAGTTCTGCATTTGCTCAAGACTCACTATATTTTTGCCAGTGTCAGTGGATGTAGGATGATATTTTGGAGTAATTGAAGACATTAATCAGAGAGGCGATCCTTGTCCTTCCAGGTAGCTGTTTTGGAATGAAATGTAGTTAAGAATTTGCTGTGACAACTTAGGTTGTCTTGGCAGAGTAGGAGGTGAATAGTTTTTGTAAGCAACATTGACCGCCTTAGGAATATTTTACTTTCATTGGTAACTCCTATCATCATAACAAGAAAGATTACGGCCCTTTGGCTCTACCCCTTCCAAAATGATAAGATTCTTGATGGTCAGTATCCGCTGTACAATTATTAAAAACAACTCTAATGACAAAGTAAAATGAATTATGTAGTGTCCTCCTCAAATTTGTACCACCTCTGTATTAGTCACTTTCATCTTTGAGGTGAAATATATTATCTTCACAACTTGAAGTAGGAGAGGTTTGTTTGGCTTATGGTTTCAGCCTTCCTTGGTAGCTGATATATAAACAGCACATAGATCTGTCCTGCTACTTTACTCTCATAACATTTTTTGCCTTCCTCAGCATGAATGAGGGTGCCTCACTCCTTCAACTGTGTGCTACCAGTGGAGAGGGTGGAAATGAAGCTTATTTCCCAATAAGAGTTTCTCTTATAAGTTGTATGTCTTACTTCCCACGTAACAATGAGGCCACACAGACTGAACAGGAGAAAAGTCCCAGAGATAATCAAGAGCAAGGCAGTCCTGAGACAGACAGAAAGGCAGGCAGGCAGGCAGACAGAGATCCTGAAAGAATACTAGAGAAATGAGTCCCCAGAGACAACTATAGCAGACCTGGAAAGTGAGTATTCCTAGGAGGCAGATGAAGATTCCATAAGGTGTCGTCTTGACTGGGAAGGCTTTTCAGTGATGGGACTGCTTTTTAAGTAACCCATTAGCCTGTAATTCCTCACCCCACGTTTCTAAAAGAAATCCTAATACTGTGTTGTAGTGGTTACTTAGTTACTTTGGTCTGTTGGATGAGTAGATGATTGTGTTTGTTTTCCCAGGAAAAGTCTCATGCAACATATTCATGGCCACATATTTAATGTGGGAAATGTCTCATTAATCAAAACCTAGCTAAACCCAGTCACAAGGAATGCTAAGAAGTGTAGTGTTTTCAGTGATCATCCAAATAAAAATTTAGGAATTCATTCAACAACACAGGAAAGTAGATATTGACATGCAGTTTAGTGGTGCTATGATCTTAGTGCAGGGGAGAGAGATATCATTACTTAGCATTAATACTCCCACTTAAAGACATGAAAATGAGATTCAGAAATTAAGTGTATTTTTCAAGGTCATACAGCTTGATTATAGAGTCAGCCGTGGGAATTTTGTATGAATTCGTATATCACAAAACTTTTATAATACTAACTCCACAATTCTTATATTCATATTGTGGTTTAACAGCTTGCAATATACGTACGATATTTAATTTGAGTCTTGATAGGTCTTCCTGACAAGTACATCCTTTGGTATTATATTTTGTTATAGATAAGAAAGTAGGCTTAGCAGCTCCTATCGTGAAAATCAGGTAGCTCCTGTAAGAGGTCGCCACTCCTTATTAGTACCTTGCAATTATTTAGTATTTTCATAGTTGATACAGTTGATAAAGTACATTCACATTGATTATTACAGCCTTAGAAATCAAGAATTAAAACAAGAATTTTAGTGACTTTTTATATTGAAAAAAAACAAGAAATGGACATATAAAGGTTCAGTACAGAATGTTGTGAAATCTGTTTCTTTTGGCACTGTACCTCATTGCCTCTGTCTACACCAGTTAGAGTTGCACTTAGCTGATGACACTGGTTCTCATCTGACAGGAAGGCCAACAAGTAAAGATACTTCAGTGACGTAGACCCTATTCTACTCTCTCTTTTCTTTGTTAGATGGTAGCTTTCCGACTGCATGTTCATGGAGGTGAGTCTTTTCATTTTCCATGACTTACTTTCTAGGTCAGTAGAAAGGGGAAAGAAGAGAGATAAAAGGTCTGTGCCAGAATCTTTTGGTTCGAAAGAATAACTTGAAGCCCTAATTCCTGTTCATTAAATCTGTGCTTCGTCACAGTGACTGTCACATGGCACATTCACTATAAATGCTGCTAATCCAGAGAAAATTGAATTTTAATAAAGGAAATGAAAAGCAGTTGACAGTAGATAGACAAATAAATTCACATACTCTGGGCCTCTTGTTTCCACATCTATTCTTATTAGGGGGAAGGATAGTGATAATAAGTGCTCGTTTGGAAAACTTTTAGACCATAATAGTGTGTATCCTTTTCCCAGTAGTCTTACCTCAAAATAAAAAAGCCAAAAATCTAACTTAAGAACAAACTGTTTCCAAAAGTGTTTATGTAGGTTAGTAATAAAGTAGTTCAGTGCTCATTGATGCAGCTTACTACTTACCCAGATGTGTTGGAATACGGAAGTGCTTGCCAGTTAGTCAGTGCCCTGATGGAATCAGAATACCCTACGTGTGTGAGTGTCCTTCCGTTCTCCAGTGGCGGTTTATTTGCGTGTGTCCTTATTTTCAGATCCAGACTCTGCGTTGTTGTTGGCAGAGTACCAGCTATAAGGGATGGCATGCTTACCAGAGTTCAGCAGTATTTACTATAAAGAGAACTGGATATTGTTGATCCCATTACAGCATCATTTGGAGTACAGCTAGTCAACATTCTTACTGGCCTTAATCATTATTGAGTTTTATATTTTTTAGAAGCAAAAATACTTGGAGTATTTTAATGAAGTATCACTTAATATACACATAAATGTACTATATATACAAGTGAAAGTATGTACTATATATATGAGTGAAAGTATGTACCTGTTAAAAAGATAAATTATGTCAAAAGTATCAACCGTTTCAATTTTCCACTCAGCCTTTTAGCTTGTTTAACCAGTTAGTCTGTGACTGCTGCTTTACCTTATCACTGTTACCTCATCATTTATTTAAGCACTTACTATACTCGTTTGGAAAGTGTCCATAATGTTTACAAATAACTTGAGTTTGTGGAAATTGTTAAAATCCCAAAATTAGTAATTCTTTTCCAGTTTATACAGAATTATTCTGGTATTTTCTGACGTGCTGTTTTTATTCACTTACACAATACTGACCTCTAGAGACGTAGCATTGTAATAGGTTCACTAAGAAATAAATTTGAATAAAGAGTATAAAGGATTTTTAGCTTTTTTCTCTCATTGTTTACTTTTATTGTGAATATTTTCAAGCACAAATTACATGAGTATTCATGTACTCCGTCTAGATTCAACATTTAGTAAGTACTCTTTTTGTTTTGTTTTTAACATATGCATACTCAGAAAAATTATGAAGATTATAACAACGATTTATTCCTGTATGCTTGAGTATGTATCTCTAGGATATTTTTCTACAAAAGAATGGTACTCATAGCATAATTAAATTAGTAACTATTTTCTAATGTCCACATACCCACAAGTTGTTCTTTAGACAGAGTCTTGCTCTGTAGTCCAGGTTGGTCCTGAACTAACAGTGTAGCCCAGGCCAGTTTCGAACTCAGGGAAATCCTCCTGCCTCAGCCTCCTGAGTGCTGGATGCAGGCATGCATCACCTTGCCTGGGGTCTGTGGTTCTGGGGAATTGAACCCAGAGCCTTATGCTTGCTATTCAGTTACTTTAAGCTACTGTGCTATGCCCCAGCCCCTCCCCACATTTTGCGAATAATTGCCTCAGACCAAGACCTAGTCAGTAATAAGTATTTCTTCTAGTTAAATTTTCTTAATCTAGAATAACCTCCATTTTCCTCTACCCCATGCCATTGATTTGAGCCCAGCTCGTTTCTTCTGTAGAATAATCTCTTTTTAGGATTTGTCTCATTATTTTCTAGAAGTGTCATTTCACTTGTTTCTTAAAATGTCTTTTTCTTATAAAATGAATATTAGCTCTAAGGCCTTGATTGGACTGAAGGTTGTACATTCTTATCAAGAGTCATTGTGGGTGTTCTCCTTGTACTTATACAACATCACATGATTGTGTCTCTGTCTCACCATTAATAATATTCAGGTAAAGTGATCATGGCCATACTCTTAATTATAAAATTTTCTGGTTTTCTTGGTACCAACACGCAAAGAGATTTTTGGCATTGTTTGAGAAGTATTTCTCATTTAAATCCTTCAGCAATAGTTGGTGTGCTACAGATTTTATAAAATGAGATTTTCTAATTATGTTCAATTTTTTACATAGAATATTGAGAACTTCCATCAAGTAGAGCTGTTTATTGTGAACTGATTTTCTTTTAGAAATGCAGCATAAATTAAACATTTCTGGGTATGGCGGTGGGGGGGTGATAATTAGAATCCAGCATAGGGACTTTGCACTGAGTTACATCCCAAACCCATATATTTTAGTTTTTAATTTTGAGATAGGGTCTTGCTAAGTCACCAAATTGCCCAGGCTGATTTTGAATTTGCAGTCCTCCTGCTTCCATCTCCCAGAGTGTTGGGAGTATAGACCTGTGCTTCCAGGCCTAGCTGATTATTTTCTTTCATTTACCAATTTTCAGAGAAGCATTTAGGGTATATGCTACTCACAGATATGGGCAGTTTTTTTTAAAAACATCTTTGCATAATAATTATGAACTTGTATATTTAATACTATTCACACAGTATAATTATTATCTTTAAGTTAAGCATTTTTCCCTTACTTTTCCTAATGTACCTTTTGTCCTGATAAACTACTATATAGTCTTTTTCTTTTGGTCTTTGTCTTAGTTACTTCTTTGTCGTTGGGACAGAATACTCAGCATCCACAATTTAAGGGAGGAAGGGTTTATTTTCACAATATCTCAGTCCAGTCATGGGTGGCTGGCAATGGCAGGCAGGAACAGTCTAGCAGAGAACAGCTGCTCACAGAATCACAAGAGAATTGGGCCTCCAGAAGACGCTGGGGTAAAAGTTTATGTATCCCTCCAGGTCACATGCCTGTTATAGGCCACACACCCATATCCCATCCCTCTTGGCTGGGCCCCACCTTCTATCAGCATATGAAATCTCTAGATAATCAAAAGCATCCAAATACATGAGATGTTTGGGGTACATTCCAGATCCAAATCCTATTAGTATTATCTGCTAGTTTGCTAGTACAAACTGCTTAGCTCATTTTAGCTTCAGGCTTGAACACTGTTCCCTCTTGTAGCTAATTCATATTTCTTTTTAATATTCACTTTTCAATTCTGCTGTTTACCTTATCAAACTTAAATGGATTCTTAGGCTGTCAGCAACTAGCTGTGAGATAACATTCGTACCCTTCGATTCTTCTACCTTATTCCCATCTTTGGTCTTTTAGATCCATAGTTAATGTTTATTCAGTGACAGCCAAGAATGCTTTTGCTCATGTTTTCCCAGTCAGCCTTTGGTTGGATAAAACTTGTCTTCTAATAGATTACTTGTAGCAGCTCATAAGTTTAGTGTTACCTGAGTACATGCTGTGTGTGTCCCCCCCCCCCCCCCCCCCCGCGATAGCCTTGATACTTGAAAGACTACTTGACTACTTACATACGCTTTGTCTTTACTGTGTTAGTGTCTTAGGGCAGCCAGAACAATTTGTCGCAGAAGTAGGGGACTTAAAATAATAGAAAGTTATGCTGTTGCAGTCAGCAGGACCTTGCTGTGCTGCCTCTGTGGATAAGGAACAGAATCCCTCCTTTCCTCTTCTAGTCTGTTCCTTCTAGAAATTCTTGACATTCCTTGGATGTAGGTGTGCCACTCTGATCTGCATCTCAGTCTCCACACAGTGGTCTCTTTTATCTGTCCGCCCTGTTCTTATTAGAACATTAATCATTAGATTTGGGGCCCATCTTAGTTCTATGTTATCTCAACTAATTACACCTTTAAAGATTCTGCTTCCAAATGAGGTCACATTCTAAAGGTCCCAGGCAGAGGTGTTTTGTTAGGACACACTTCATCCACTATATGCCTATTTTTCTTGATTAACTTACAGAAACTGTTGAACACGATTGTGCATCTGTGTGTGTTAAATATTGTTGGAGGAAAGACTGGCATGTCCCTCATTTTCTTTCCTTGGTATGTGATTTAGTCTTTTTTCTTAGTGTAAGTACAAAAGAATTTTATCTTTAAAATCTAATAATGTAACTATGGTATGTTTCAGAATTAGCATTCTGGGCAGATTTCCAGGTATTCAGATTATCTGTTGGTATAGGAATTTAGGTCCTTTTTAAATTTCAGAGACATTTTCTGGAATTAGAATTTTGAAGATTTCATTGCTAGTCAGAGTAGACTTTTATCCCATAGTCAGTGAATACTAGAAAAACAGTATTGGTATAATTGAGTGATTTTTGTTACCTTGCATAGTTCGATAGGCAATGAAAAACAACTCTAAACCTCTAAACCAAGAAAAACATCTTCAGCCATTTCTTAGGTCTTCTATTCTTTTTACCTGTTTTATCTTGAATTCTAAGGCTTTTTCATTTTTATATTCCCTGATAAAACAGACATATAATTGCTAATGCATTTTCTTTTTTCACTGTTTTCTACTTATAATATTGAGCCAATATAAGAATAAATGAAACCATGAATAGGTCAAAACTGGAGATGATATAAGAGAAAATCATTTTTAAAATTTGTGTTATTCACAGAAGTTATCTCACAGGTTGAACTTCTCAGGAATGAGCCTTAGAGGGACTAGCATACAAGATGTTTATGAGGGAGTATTAGATCAGGCCTGTGAAGGGAGCAAAGGAAGCAGGATAGGTACAGAACAGTTGAGCTGCCATGCCACCTAAGCAGAAGCTCAGCCAGCACCTGGGAGAGCCCAGGAGCATGGGGCCCTTAAATGTTTGGTAGCCATTCATCCTGACTGTGCAGTATTAACCCAGCCTCCTTTGCTTTGTTTTCATACATTTGTATGTAGAAGAAAAACGTTCTCTTTGGGAAATGATACCTATAATCTGTAGTGTAGGGCATTTTTTCAGTCACTTCGTACTCTTTAATTTTGAAGAGTATAACTTTTTGTTCTGAGCCTTCTGTGCCGTTAATGGATATTATATTTGCTTTTCAGCTTGGGCAATGGTAGATGGTGGTTCAAATGTGAAGGCCCGCTCTTCTTACAATGAGAAGACCCCAAGGATCATTGTGTCTCGCTCCCATTCAGGGATGGTCAAACAGGTTGCTCTTCAGACCTTTGGAAACCAGACTACAGTCATCCCGGCTGGTGGTGCTGGTATGTTTCCCCTCCTCTGTGTTTCTAGAGAGTGTCCTCCTCACTATGGGTAAGTCGATGTGAGGAGACTAATTGGATTGTCCCATGCTTGGGAAGAAAGTGAGAAGGAACTGTGTACTCCCAAAGCAGGCTTGATTTCCTTCTTCATGATCTGTAGTGTGGGGTTTCAGTGGCATTAGTCTTGTAAAAAGAAAACAGTCTCACAATAGTGATCTATCTTTCTCCAATGCTGAAAGGCATCTTAACCATCCATGACATAGCATCAGAGGCTGCTTTTTATATACGCTGACTTCACTAGGTTAACAGTGGGGTTTATCCAGGAGAGGAGGAAAGACCAAGGACATGAAGGCAAAACAGAGCCAAGAATTAGCCTAGGTGTTAGTGGAGTACCTTGTGTGTGGGGAGCGCAAGAAAGGCTGGTGCCACCCAGCTGCTGGTGTTCTCCATATTATTGTATTACCTAGATATAGATCAGAGATCAGTCCATTATTAAAAGAGCCAGATAGTTAATATTTCAGACTTGTGAGCCATGTATACTCTCTGTAACACACTATTCTTTGATTTTTAAACCACCTTTAAAAATTTTTGTTTTTTAATTCTTATTGTTGAGTTATGTACAAAAGCAGACCATGATCCAGATTTGGCTCCAGGGGCCATTTGATAACTCCTGTTAGGAATGTTGTTTCATGTGTCATAATTGTGTAATTTAGGTAAAGAGCAAATTGTGGTCAGAGAATAGTTGAGTTGGAATACCTTCTCAGCACAGTAGTAAAGAAAGAAGTAATGTTTACTAACTTTTAAGCCTGATAGTTTTAACTTGCTGATTGCATGTATTTGCCTTCCTTAATATTTACTTACAGGTTCTTTTGGGTTAGGTTAGGAAAGATAATACAGATGGTAGACCCACGTACTTCTGCATTTGTTTTGTTTTTTATTCAAGTCTTTCCTTATTATAGAAAAAATGTAGTGTGTTAGTGTTAATTTTCATTCTGTGAAAATCAGGCCCACCTAAATGTTTAAGTGAAGCATGTAGGTGCTTAGCTTCAGTTTAATATGCACAGAAAATGGCACACAATGGAGTACTACTTTTCTATAAAGACAGATAAATGTGAGGTTTTTGTAGGTGAGTGGACACAACTTGAGCCAATCATACTTAGCGAAGTAAATTAAACTCAGAGTATAAAATATCACATTGTTTCTCCGAGAAACCCAGAATACCGGCGTTTTATAAATTCAAATGAGGGTGATAGGGGGACAATAAGAAAACAGTAAAGTAGTTGTGATATATACGTGCACAATATTTTCAAGTTTAGTGTAACCATTGTATATCTCTCACACACACACGCACACGCACACGCACACATAAAGAGAGAAAAGAAAATGGGACATAATGTGTCATTCCACAGAAAACAAACACAAAGTTTAAAAAATTGATAGGCATATATTTGGTTACACTTGAGACTTAATAAGATAGTTTATATTTAGCTTAGTTTATATTTAGCTTAATAAGATGGTTTATATTTTTGCTCCGTTGAGTTTAATGTTAGCACTATTACGTGTAGAACATTTTTATTTGGAAACAATTTTAGACTTCAAGAGTATTTGCAAAGACAGTGCAGTGAGTTCTTGAATACTTGTTCTATTCTTATCGACAGTGTACCTAATGAAAAACATGCTCTACTTTTTAGATCTTTTTGGTAATAACCTAAATTCTGTTTATCTTTTAGGTTATAAAGTTTTAGCACTCTTGGATGTGCCTGATACAAGCCAAGAAAAAGCTGATCTGTATATTCATGTGACATACATTAAAAAGTGGGATATATGTGCTGGCAATGCCATCTTAAAAGCCCTTGGGGGCCATATGACTACCTTGAATGGTGAAGAAATCAGTTACACTGGATCAGATGGCATTGAAGGGGGACTCCTTGCTAGCATCAGAATGAACCACCAAGCTGTGGTCAGAAAACTCCCAGACCTAGAAAAAACAGGACATAAATAAGACTGATTACAGGGTGAAACTCTTCCAGAGCCGAAATGGTTAGCCTGAAATGCTGGAAGCTTCGGAGGATTGGTGGAGACTATGCATGGTTAAGGCCATCTCAGACTTTTTCAAGTATTTATGAAGCATTATTTTCCCTATAATAGGATGCAAGATTAGGGAAGATATGCTGCTTCATGTCTCAAGTATTGTCTTTATTTTTGAGACTATTTTCATACAGTTGTCATACACAAGGCACATATATATTTGTGAATTACAATCTATAGCTGAGTCTACATTGTTATATGAGCCACCATTTTCATACAATATCATGAATCTTCAATATTTGTTAATACTTTCATATGGAACTGGGTTGAAGGAAGGATTGATTTTGTGTAGATGTTTCATATAACTTTACAATTATATCTCTTTGAAAATAAAGTAATTTGGGATTTTTACTCCTCATTCAGATGGAAAGCACAAGAAGCCACTCAGTCATTAACATACAACAAATGCTATATTTATGTTACTGAATATTTATGGATTGAACTAGAAAATAGCTTAAGTTGATTTTTTTTTCTTTGGAATTTTACTAACAACTCACCAACTAGTAGAAAATTTGAGTGTGATAGTCTTCATTTTATTCATACCTTTCTGCCTGTGTATTTTGTTCATTTTTATAAGGAAAAGTATGTTTGTACCTATGGATTCCACATTTCTGTCATCTGGCTGTTGATTGTCCCCTTTTCTGTGGGAGGTGCACGGTTCCATCCTTTTCCTCCTGACCAGCATTTTGTCTTTAACTTGTAAGGTCTTGTTTTAGGTTTCAGGGTTAGAACCATGATTTTGATACATTTTCATGTGAGGGATAATGTGTTGTAAGGGACTGTAAGACTATACATGACTCTATTATAATTGAAGGATGCTTAACATTACTTAGTGTGAAGTAATTTTCATTGTCTTCAGAACTTTGTCCTAATAAGTTTTTAAAGATTGGTCAGGTTTATGTAGAGATAGTCTCAGTATCAAGAATGAATGTGGTTGCTTTTGCCACGGTTTGGCTTTTACTAGTAACAAATGTACCTAACCCAAGCAGAATCTCAAAACAGTGACTTTTGAGATGCTCTGTAGTTTCAGTTATAATAATGAAAATTAAAGTTCCTTGTTTTTTTTTTCTTTTCTTTTTTTTTAATCCCCCTCCCCACCCCCCCACCCCCCTTTTTTTTTCTTTTTGTGATGGTGGTGCTGGGGAAAGAACCTAAGGCTTCTGTCTTGGTAGGGAAATGCTTTACCACTGACTTACCTCTGTGGCCCAAAGGTTAATTTTTGATGAAATTTCTTTATTTTCAGGGCAGAATGTGATGGGGGAAAAGGGGAGTGACTATTCATTGTGTAGCCATAACTACAACTTTACTCTGTGTGGTTTCATTGTAAACTGTAGTTTCTGTCCGTGTACTATCAAGAAACTTTGTGTAAACAAACTGTACTCATTTCGTGGGGCTTTGATGCCTTTGTATTTTATAACACACTGGTAAGGAAAGAGGTTTCTCATGTTTTCTTTTTCTTTTTTCTTTTTCCACTTTTACCCTATGGCAACTTCGTTTATTTCCTGTCTTAGAAGTAATATTACTGAACAAATAATATACATTCTAGCCTGGTAGAAGTGCATTCCTTGGGTTTGCGTGTTACACTGCAAGCCCTTTAGTTTCTCATTAGTCTAGTATAATCCAAGTGTTTCCATTCAGTATCTAGCACCTGATCACAAAATCACTAGTTTAGCCTTTGTTCAGAGTTGCAGCATTTGGAACATTTGCTATTTAAACAGGACTTGGGAATGTTGAAGAGTATCGGAGACCTCATCATTTTACTTCACAATAAGCCAATTTTTCCCCCTTCAGGAAAGATGACGAGGGTGTATAGTGTTACCAGAATCCTGTGGTATAAGCGTTTGTTTAATTATAATAAGACAAAATTAGAAAAATGGGACTAGCAAGTAGGAAATGGAATTTAATTGGAGTTAAAAAGTTATTATGTGGAAATGTTTTGTTTCTATGGAACCAAAATTAGTTGATAGTAGCAAGCATAATTGCTTGAGTGTCATTTTGAAGAGTTTGTATCTCAGATTAGCTGCAGCCTCGAAGGGTTTGTATTATTAGTCTTCATCTTCATAATGAAAGGGGTGAAGGACATATGTGTTATGTGCAAAAATCATGGTATTGGCTGAGAATAAAATGCATTATTTTTGTAATTTTGGGGTATAGTTTACTTACTAATGATTTTTATAGAAAGCTCATTTTAAAATTATTTCTATGAGCCATTATACATGTCAAGGAATAGTATTTATATTTATTTATGTTTAACATTATTGTGCTAGAAAATACCAGTAAAACACCTTCATAAGCGAGGCATGTAGTAGCTCCTAGGTTTACATGAAATTATTTTTGAAACTTAGCAGAGTAAGTACATTTTTTTTAGTAAATTCTACATCTTCAACTCCTGGGCTTCCCTTTCCTTCATCTTTGCATAGGATAGTGTTTTCCTAAAGCTGAGTTACATGCACATCACAGGTAGTGAAAACAGTGGCCTCGATAAGCTCTGCCTCCAGTAGCCATCCCTCTTGTACTCCTCATCTCTGCTTGTTGCCTGCCACTTTTGCCCATTAGCGCTCTTTTGCTTCAGCCCTTTTTTTTTCAGAGCTAGTATACCTTACCCTCCCGTGTCACCACCAAATTCTTTTGTGTAGCCATTTCTGTCAAGATTGGTCACTGAAAACATACTGTGGAAGTAAGGCTGTGCTCAGGTTCCCAGACAGGGAGATAAGTATCAGTGGAGGTCAAACTGATCACCACTTTTCAAAGACTCCATAGAAGATAAAGGAAAAGCGGCTTGCTTCAGAACCGAATCACATTGTCAAATCTAATTCAGCACTAAATTGAATACACAAAGCATTTTTTTCTACCAAATCTCAAGCATATAAACAGACCACAAGGGTGTTGGATAGATAAGCCTGTTCGGGGGAAACTTGCCTTCCTGTTAGTTTTCATACTTGACTCCCCTAGTTGGTTGAATTTGCAGGTTTTATAAGAGGCTCATATTTGATTTTGCTTTGTGTTTGCCCCTCCCCCAATTTTAGTGTTTATTTCTTGATTTTAAATCAGTAATAAGCAAATGACTTGTTTATAATGTGTACTGAAAAAAACCAAAAACATTTTGGTTTATATGTTTTAGGTACTCATTGTGTAAATTTTTGTTTGCCGGGTGCTCCTTTTTACTCTTAGGACTTGTGTCAGAACAGGTGAGTCAGGGCCATGCTTGGAAAGAAGATGGGAGAGGAGGTAGAAGCAGCAGCTCTTGGGGGTGGCAGCTGAGGGAGGCAGCAAAGCTAGCATCTGCCCTCAGCCCTAGGGTCAGCAGACAGACCCTTGTTACTAATGTTGAATTCAGAAATTGAAGTTCAATCTGGCAGCGAGGATGACAGCTACCTCTGCAGGCCCTAGTATAAGTAAGCAGGAGTGGGGCACAACTGCAGTAAATACTCAACTTCACTAGCATGCCACCCGGATGGTCTTCTTGAGACAGGTTGACAGGTTCAAATAGACTGTTCTGGTGATTCTAGATGGAACTACCTATCAGAGCTATGTGCTGATTGCTCATAGAAATGATTTTTTTAAATTTTAGATCTTGGTTTAAAATATATTTAAGTATATGCCTACAAAAGTCTGTCTTATGACTGTTGTGTAAAATAAATCTGATACATATTTTCATTTTTATTCTAAAAAAAGTTGTGCCTTAATTTTAGGGCATTATGTGTTAATAAAGACAAAACTTTTTTTTTAAATGGGGAAAATAAGAACTTTTGCCATTGAAATTTAAGTTTGTTTGATGTTTTTAATATTAGAGTTGGGGGAACTTCGTTCAAGTTAAATAAAATTGATATGAAATTATTTTTGCATAATCTAGCATTTACAACTAAGGTACACTTTTATAATAAGTGGCATCTTGATGTATATAGGTCTGAAATATTTCATCTTTTGATTTTAAAATTAATATAAGACCAGAACAAATTTCATTTAATGAACTTTACTTTTAAATATATCGTTTCGGTGTGCTAATAATATATCTGCTCTAGTATTCTAGAGTCATTTTGGTTAAAAATAACTTTATCCACGGTAGCATGTCAGTTGTTTAATAATGTTAAATCATACTGTTTATCATGTGACATAACAGTTCCTAAGGGGGAGAGAGTCCAGTTCTGACCAGCTGTTAGTAAGACAGCAAAAAGAATCATATACTGTGTTCTTCAAAAGGTCTTTTGGTTTTATGAGGTACTGGTTATATAACTTCTTTATTTTTAATCCTATCAAAGGCAGGCGGGTGTAAGCATTTTAGTTTACCAGTGATAAAGCTTCTTCTTCTTCTTTTTTTTTTTTTTAGGTAAGTGGTGAGTTAATTTTGTGGAAAACTAGATTTGTGATTTTTCCTTTAAGACAGTACAAGCCAGGGGCTGGAGGAATGGCACTTTAAGCAAGCTCTAAGTACCTGAATTTGATTCCCCAGCACCACAGAAGCTGGGTGTGGTGTTGCACACCTGTAATCTCCGCATTCAGGGAGCTGAGACAGGAGGATTGTTGTGAGTCAAAGGCCAGCCTGGGCTCCACAGTGAGTTCAGGACCAGCCTGGGCTACAGAGCGAGACCCTGTCTCAAAAAAAAAAGAATTTAAAAAATAATACAAGCTAAATTTTAAGAAGGATGATGAATGTGGTATGTTTATGGGTTCCCTAAAATATTATAATTAACATGATTCATTAATTGAAGAAGAAACTGATATTTTGTTTGTGTTATGTTCCATTAAAATTATTTTTGAGATACAGTACACATAATACATTCTTACTCAGAAACAACTCTTGTATTTTTTTCAAAAGGAAAATCACTAAGTTATTAGGATATCAGTTAACTTACTTAAAAAGGGATTTTTACCTCTTCTAATGATCTCATCTAGCCTTCCTCATCATTCATGTAGTGCTAAGGAGGGAATATTTATGGACATGTAATTTTCATGTACTCTTACTGTCCTCTCCGGGCAGGAGCTGAAGCTGGCTCTTGTAGCCTAATGGTAGAGACCGTGTTCTGCCATGATGAACAGGGGCACTGCAGGGCTCATTTTTCTCTTTGCCAGTGTTAACTTGAGGTACTACACATGTATATACGGGTTGGATTTACACTGAAACTATGAAATTGTGTTTCCTGTCTGTCTTGTCCTTCCCTCTTCAAATGTGCTTCTTTTTTTTAATCTTTAACTCCTATGAAAGAAAAATTAAAAGTACCTCCAAATACTCCTTCCCCTTCCACAGTTTTAAAGCCATGGAGGAGCTAGCCTTGACTTTTGTGGAGATGTGTTTTGCCACCATTTTTCTTATGCTACCAAGTTGGTTCTCCGACACCACCAAATTTGAGTGGGTCCTAACTTTAGCCTTTATCAGGAATTAAACTGCCCTCCGTGGCTCTAGAGCCTTGTTTTCCTTTTGTACCTCACTTAACAGCACAGTTTTTAAATGTGCTGTTGTTACTACAAATGTAGAGATTGCACCTTGGTGACTTTTGTGTTTTCATGTGAACCCCAACACTTGTCCCAGTGTCTGTGCATCAAACTAAATTGACAGGTTAATACTAGCATTATCACGTTTCATGTATTATAAGAATTTTTTGTTTCTTTTGCAAATATTTATGACTGTCACCTCTCACACACTAAGTTATTTTAAAAAGTTTTGCTTTCCCTCCAGATACTGTGTATGACCAATAAACTGTAGAAATTGTGATTGCTTTTAATGACATAGTTATCGTAAACCATACCCCTGAATATACTTTGCCAAATGAAATTTGAATTCTTTGAATAAATTGGCCATGTCTGAAGAAATGGTGTATTGCATCTATTTTTTTCTATTAGAATAAAGCAAAAATTTGTCATTTTACTTATTTAGAAATGTGCAATTCAGTGGCACTGAGTACACTATGTGCAGTCGTCACTACTATCCACCTCCACGTTTCCCAGACTGTGCATTGAAGAATGACTGCCCGTTTTTGCCCCACTTCGTCAACACTGATTATTACACTCTTGACTCTGAATACATCTGCTTTTGAGCTCCTCATCTCATGAGATTCTCTGTCTCCTCACAATGTTCATAAATTTCATCTGAGACTGAATATATATTTATGTAATATATGTTATAGGTATACATATATATATGCAAAACTATTGATTCCCTTTTATCCATATTTTTAAACATGGAGGATAAGGAATGAAGAACAAAAAAATTATAGAAAGCATTATTATTTTTCTGCACTGTAAGAAAATTGCTGATAGCTAGGTAACTATAAGGAAATTATTTAGCTCTGTGTGATTAGCCCAGGTTCTGGAGGCTCAAGGGCAAGTGTTGCTTTTGTTGGGCTCTAGTGACTGGCATCATGGGAATGAGATCATATAGCCAGAGGAGCCAGAACATCGTTCAGGGCTAGGCGGAACAGTCCGCTCTCCAAGAACTGACGGGGTGTGAGAAGAGAAGACCGTCTACTCTTCTGATGGCAGTGCTCGGGGATGTTCCACTCTGCACCTCTTGTAGTTCTAGCATCTCACATCATATACTGCAAACCAAGCCCCCAACACAAGCCACATCCAAGCGTAACAGGTAGTAGTATAAAAAGTTTAATGAAAAAGCTATCTTTAATTTCGTTCCCAAGCCTTGGTAGTAAACTCATATACCTAGCCTCTACTCCTAGTTTTTGCTTTTGTTCTGAGGTCAGAAATACAACTTTGTTCAGAATGGCAAGACCTTTCATTCTGTCAACAATAAACTCATCTCCTTAATGCTTTTAAGAGCTGCTTTTTGTGAATGAAATCAAACATGGAAGATTAAGTATCACAAGGTTTATGAGAAATGAAAAACATTATAGCAAAAGAGATGGTAGGGAACTGGTAGGTTTTGGAAGATGGGAATGGAAGAGTGAGAAAAGTGAAATAAAAGTGGTTAGTGTTTGATATCTATATGCACCACCTCCCCAAGTCAAATGTATTATGTATCGCAAATGCATACCAATAAAAAGAAATTTGGGAAGAAACTACTTTTTGTTACCTACACCATTGTCTTAATTCTTGAGCTACCCTTCTTAAAGGTAAATTGACTGCATTTTAAAGGTACATTTTTCCCAAAATTTCCTTTTAAATTTTCTAAGGATTTTGTTGCACACTGAATGTAGATTTTAATTTAAAAACAATATGAACAAAACACTAAAATCACAAATATTTGGCAAGTCATCATTGAAAGAGACTTTTGGGCCTTATGAAAAGTTTAATTTTTTGAAAAAAAAAGCTTACTTTGGACAGTTTGTTCATAAATGAGTTTAAACACATTGAAAAGTACTTGACAAATCAGTTTTTACCCTGAAATAATCAGGTGTGAAACAACATAATGTCCTGAAGCTGAGTAGGTAAAAGTGAGCTAATCTTCAATGTATTTTTCTTCACTGAAAAAGACTACACAAAGAATATCGGTGGATGCTTCAGAGAACAGCACAGAAGAGGAATGACTCCAAATGGGAGTTCCTGCTGCGGGACATAGGGGTAACTACATGAACCAGAATCCTTATTGTTACTGCGACTGCTAGTGAAGTCAGTATGGAATAATCTCAAACCAAGTTACTTTTCTGAAAAGCTATGGAGACACTTTAGCTAAACTACACTTGGATATATTATATATGATAGTTTCTATATTTTCTTGTCAGCTCATCTTCAGATAGTTGTAAGACTAGCAGAGTCCTAAATTTTTTTTTCTACCAATTACATAGCATTTAAAACCCTTCTTTATTAAAACCACATAAAATGAATACTTAGTAAAGTTTAGAGATAAGTTTTCTCTTTCAGAGTGTTTAATGATTAGCAGCACAGATAGTAGTATAAAATACACTACTTGTACATGTTTATATACTATGCACAGACCACCAGTCAGCAGCCTGTCCCTGAAAGGTTTTGAATTAGTGATGTGTTACCTTGGGAAATCCCAAAATAGGTTGTTAAAATAGGCAACTGCTCTGAGTTTATATACAAAGTAAATTTATTTTCCTTTATCTGAAATAAAAGTACATGATATGTTCTATAAACAATAGTTTGTAAAGCTGTTTAAGCTATAATAAGTTCCTGCATCATGCTGAGATGGATTTTATATTGTCCAGGTCATTTGTAGTTGGGTTCAGGACTATTAAAATATACCATAATAAGTATGTTTATTATTCCCTGCTGAGGAAAGGAATAGGAAATGTATTTTATCTTGTTTCCTTTTGCCTTTTCATTCCTTTTTATAAAAACCACAACTGCTGAGAATAAGAGTAAGGTAAATTCTTGACATTCACTTAAAATTTATGCCATCTATTCAGAAAACATTGGGTGTTCCAGTGGTTGCTGGTGAGCTTTCTGAGCAGTGTATTTTATTTGATGGACTTAAAAAGATCACTTAGTCTCTCCTTTGGTGATTGTGCTGCTGTGCAAGTCATGTGTCCTGGCAAGAAAGCATTTCCTTTTCCTTGAAAGTCTGTAAGTTAGCAACGTCACGTGGTTTGGATGTCTGCCTTTACCAAAGTATCAGTATCTTGTATTAGAATAGCTTTTGTTATGGGTGATGTGACAGTGACTGGTATGTGGAGGAGTCAAGATCGAGGAAGATGCAGTGGTAACAGCACGGAAGAGCATAGTGGATATTCATTAATTACTGAGGAAGGTGAGTGTGTTCACATAGGGGGAGTGTTGCATCATGTCCGTATAAGGATGCACAATTTGTATAAAATGTTTACATCTTATTTCAGTTTTCTGGAACTTCATTAAGAGAAAGGCAGATAGTATCATTTAGAGATAAGAGATGGCTGCTCACGACTTCCCAAACTGTCAGGTGCAAATGCCTGCTTGGCTGGAGTTTTGCTGTAGTTGTAGTTGATGGAAGTTTTTGTCTTTCCTTCTTTAATTTCAGTGATCTTACTCTGATTTTCCTCCTTTTTGTCTACTTTTTAGGGTTTTTTTGCAGGGTACGTTTTTATCTACCCCAAATATTTTTTTTTTGTTTCCAGAGGCTTTACTCATAACGTCCATTCATAACATTTATTATATTCTTCATTGACAAGTTGAGCCACCACCTATGTACAAATAACACCCAATTTATATCTTCCTGCTTTGAATTTCTTGTACACCTTAGATCCATATTTCCAAGTAGGTATATTTAATTAACTATATTGAGTGCTGCTCAAATTTAGCATGTTCAGGTATGAAGTAATTATATTTCAGTACCCAATTTCTGATTTTCTAAATCAATAGCCCCCAAAAGTCTTCCAAAACAAATCCTCAGTGATGTTTTTACCAACTTTTGTTATTTGTTTGCCCTTGTTTTTACCTTGTCTTTAAAAAAACTTATTATGCCCACAAACTGTCTTTGCAGTCTCTTTTTTTCATTTCCCTGAAAAATTTTAGACTCCAGCATGAAGCTAGT
Organism: Ctenodactylus gundi; assembly: GCA_004027205.1. Classification (NCBI taxonomy): domain Eukaryota; kingdom Metazoa; phylum Chordata; class Mammalia; order Rodentia; family Ctenodactylidae; genus Ctenodactylus; species Ctenodactylus gundi. Next base: position 150,886 of record PVKB01001841.1, on the reverse strand, counting down.
TGGAGAGATTTCAGAATTTATTTTGGGATTAGTACTGGAAACAGCTTTTAAGAAGGGTTTCTCCCTATTTAAAATGATGCATGCTCACAAAGAGTAAAATGCAGATAAGTGAGAGAATAAAAATCACCGTAACCTTGCTTCTTAAAGATAACCATGATTTACATTTGATATGTGGTTCTCCCCATTTTTATGGGAATAAAAATTATATATGCATATTTTAACAACAGTAGGTAAACATACATACTAATATTTTACTCTTTTTCCCCGTAGCAATATAGTGGTGGCTTTATGTAAGTAGGTATGTTTTAGTATTTCCCATATTTAACTATACAGACACGTGATTTACATACTGTTCTTGTTACATATTTAGTTTCTATTTTATTAGTTTCAAAAACCACCATAAGAATCACTCATGATTACTTCCTTAAACTTTTTATATCAAATTATACATGCATGTAAAAGAATAAACCAGTGAAACCAGACTCCCATGTGGACACCTAAATACCACATGCTGACTGTAGATTTAAGAGATCTCCAAGACCACCCTTAAAGCTCAAAAATTCACCAGAAAAGATTGCAACACAATGATTACATTCACAGTTATTGTTTACTACACCAAAAGGATATAGATTAAGATCAACCATGTAAAAGAGCCCCAGGCACAGCTTTCAGTTGTCCCTGGTTCCCTGTCAATCAAGGAGACATACCCAAAACTTGGTTCCAGTTTTTATTGGAACCACAAAATAATGACTGACTTCAAACATGACTGGCTTTTAGTGTCCTACACATGCAGAGGTCAGGCTGATACCACATGACCCCAAAACCCCCCACCACAATTCTTACTATTGAAGACCCACAATTAAGTCCTCTGGTAAGACGGTCTTAAACGGGAGGACATTCCAAGGCCTTAAATGTTACTTGCAAATTTGGTCAAGAGCAAAGTATTACTGATGAAGGTTAACTCTTCAGGGTGCATTGGTGTATGTACCTATAGCCTGTATCTCTTTGTGTGTCTATTTACATATATTTCCTTTCACAGTTACTGGATTATCCTGCGGCCCTAGCTATTTGTCTATTAATATGCAACTAAATTATGTTTTATAGTTATGCAATAGTATTCTGGCATAAATATTAAGTTTATTTCTATTTTTTTGTATTATGAGTAGTACAGTGACTATCTTAGCTGCATGCTTTGTTTATATTCGTTATTAGATCATTAGCATAATGTTCCAGAAATGAAATTGCTAATTCCAAGACTTCATTTTTCAAGAACGTTTATATATGGATATGGATGTGTGCGTGTATGTACGTGAATCTATATACGTATACATATACATACATATCATCTCCAGAAAATGCTGTTAATTTATACTTCTACCAAAAGAGAATGTGTGTATTTACTTACTCTTCCAACATCATCTTCCAAAAACAAAATGACTATTTGATAGACAAAAAATGTCCTCATTTCAGTATACATTCATGTGATAAATAAGTTTAATATTTAATTACATGCCATTCGTTCGTGTTTCATTTGTGAATTAGGTATGCTTCTTGTCTTCTGTATTGCTTTTGTGTGTATGTTCATGACACATTTTTTCCGTGTGTGATTACTTTATGAAATTTGCTATTCCAATACACATTTCTGTCCTTCCTGTAGGTTTTTGGTTTCCACTGCCTTTAACACAAAGTCAGCAGTCATGCTTCACTTCATTTACCTGTATATCACATGTACTTCTCTGCTTTCCGTGTTTTCCTTGACAGGGAACTTCATCAATTTAATTATGAATGCCTTATTTGTGTTTCATTGATCTTGGATTGAAAACACAAATATGAAAAATATGCATTTATTATTTCTTTAAGTATTACCCTTCTCCATTTTTCTCTTTCTGATACTGTTCTTACTTTTGAATTAGATGCTCAATAGTGGCCCCAGATTCTGTCTAGATTCTGCTTGTTGTTGTTTATCCTTGTGCTTTGGAGAAGTTTTACTGCCATGTTTTCTAATTTATTCCTGTTGTTTTGTGCTACTCTTGTGGTATCAAATTTATTTTAAAGTTCATCAAGGAAATTATTCTGATATTGTGACTTGTAGCTTTTAAGTTTACCATTGATTATTTTTTATAGTTTCCATTTTCCTCTTCATTTTATTCATGTTTACTTTAAATCCTTGAATATATTTATAATTTTTCTCAAGTACAGTATTTTAATAATACACGTTGAAGTCTTGCCTGATCATTCCATCAATTCTTGCCATTTCTGCATCTTTTCATTTGGCTCATTTTTTTGCTTTAATTAAGAAATGACTTTGTTGACTTATTGCATGCAGGGTCTTTTGATTTTATAAAGTGAACTGTTGAGCAAAGAGGTTCTGATAAAATTCTAAACTAGTTTAAGAGGAATGCATCCTGTAGAAGACAATATTTTAATTCCTACTAATCATTGTGTCAATATCATTTTCATGCCTCTTGGTTATTAAAGACATCAGAAAAGGAAGAGAAAATAAATCATGATCCATCACTGCACTATTCTTCTTACAATTTTTCTTGTCTTTAAGATTGTGTATTATTGGGAAAGTTATAATGAGTAAAAGTTGATGATCACTTTTGAGAATTAATATTGTACTTTGAGATATGTCATCTAATTAAATTGTTACGTTTTATTATAATACACATTTAAATTACTTGATCATTGGAATGTAAGAAATGTTTCTAAAAGATAGACATCTATTTTTATAATTTGCATAAGTTTCAGTTACATAATGAATTTTAAAGCTGTTTACATGGTAATAAAAGCAAAGCAAAAATTAAGTGAGACCGTTTTCTTTATTGTGTAGATTATATAGTTTTCGACCTAGAAATAATAAATTTATTTTTACTCAAAAATAATGTTTTTTTTTAAATCTTCATCTTATTTGGGGATATTATTTAAAGATTCAAAGGGCCCGGTGTAGATGATCAAGATTCAGTGTGGTTACTGTTTTTTAATGTTCTGATTCCTCGGAGCCCTATCTGTTGACCCCACATAGTCCATACTCAACAACAGTAAGAACTACTGTTCCTCTGAATTTGTTTCTCTTCTGGAACTAGCAAGCGTTTACTTTTTCTCAGAATGCGAGTTATCAAACGCCAGCTAAAAAAGGAGGTAGCCTTTCTCCAGCTACAGTTCTGCCCGCTGCTTCTCATTGCTGTTGGGATGGTTTCCTTTCATTTTTTCAATCTGTGCCTTTTGTTTCACTTTGATATTTCCCCTTTTCCATCTTTCATTCTTTAGAATTCATTTTTAGCTTTATTATCAGCACAAAAGGGAAATTTTTATCTCTTTGTGGGGAACAACAATGTTCTTATACTGGTTGCAAATGATCCCCTCTTAATAAAGATATGGATACTATGGGGAATGGGATTAAAGGCCCATTAACATGGTTAAATCTGCTGCAGGTCAGCTCAAAATATGTTATTACATAATTTTACACACATAATCACAAAGGGAAAATACATTATGCAAGAGGCCTGAATGTGTAAGAAAAGTGATCAGTAATGCAAAATCATAATATATTTTCTATAAACAATTAGGCTTGAAAATTAAGGACTATGCCAGAAATGTATTTACATGTAAAGTTGCCTATATATCCATTAACTCAAAACAGTTCTCATTAATGCATACTGTTTAGGCTTCTTATTCATTCAAGTATCTACCCTATGTTTTTATTCCATTTCAAAGGAAGTCTTAGGAACTTTACTGTGACAAAATACCCAACATCTGCAACTTAAGAAAAGATTTATTTTAGCTGACACTTTCAGAAGGTCTCAGTCTGTTCATGGCTGGCTGGCCATGGTGTAAGCACATTGCAGAGGCATAGCTGGAGGAAGCGCTGCTCACAGCATGGCAGAGAGAAAGCCAAGTCAACAAGGAAGGCCAGAGCTAGGTCACGTTTCAGTAATCCATCCCTTCAGAGTCAAGCTCCAGCGATCTGCCCCTTCCTGAGAGGTGCCACCTCTTAGAGTACATGGTTCCATAGGTATTCCGCAACTTCCAAGTAAATGAGGCTATTGGGGGACATCCCAGATCTAAACCGTAACAGTATTCAATAGTCTCATGAAGCTAAATCAAGATAACTTTGAGCCATCTTCACCTTGTGTTTTCAGTGTCTGCTTGTCTTTTCTGGTAGTTTGTGAGATGAATGTCTAGTGGGTAAAAGAACATTAAATCTGAAAAATATGCAATAATCTATGTTAGTCAGCTCTGGCGACTATAACAAAATGCTAGACTAGTGACTTAAATGCCTGTGTATTTCTCACAGTTGTGAAGGCTAAAAGGCCAAGATCCAGGGGCAAGCAGGAGCAGTTTCATAGGGATTACCCCTTTTCTGGTTTTTACACAGCTGTCTTTTTGCTGTGCTCTCAAATAGAAAAAAAAAAAAAAAAGAAAGAAATTTATTTAGCTTTCTGGCCTCTTCTTTTAAGAGCAATAATCGTAATCATGAAGGTTTTGCTCTCTGGACCTAATTACCTCCAAATGCATCACATCTAGATATTGTAACATTTGGATTAAAGTTTCAACATACAAATTTTTGGGTAATCCAAAATCATATGGTCCATTGTATAGACCACTCATATATTCCGACTCTTTTTTTTTCAGACACAACATAATTAGTGCCTTCCTTTCAGAAAGCAGTACAAGGAGAGCATCTAATAAAAGAAAGGGCCCCTGGGTTAGGTGGTATTAACACTAGCTTTCTGGTCTTGCGGAAGGTTCAAGGTCTCAGGACTCTGCCCTTGTGGCTTCTTGCTCTGACCTCCCCACCCACACTGTGCCTGGGCCCTTAATGCCACCTCTCAGATGAAGCCATCTGATGGCTACCACGCCACATGAGATTGGTAGGAAATGTGGAGAATTATGGAAATGATAAATTACTTCAAATACTTGTGGGAAATAGCAGCCTGAACAGTGTCAACATCAAGAGTATAAAGGGTCTGAATGTTCTTCATGTAGTGATTTTATAATTTATCACACAGGGAAAACCCAAAGCTATTTATTTAAAATTTTTTAATTTCTAGATTTTATATGAAGCCTCTTCAGAAGTATTAAGTTCAACAAATGCACAGTCAGTAGAAACTAAGCACCAAATGTTGTTTTCTCAGGAAAGTTGATGAATATCGTTATGTGCATTACATATCATTATTTTAACATGAAACTGTTAAAGAAATAGCTGTCAACAAACATCAGCATCTCCTTCAAAACTTAGTAGTTACTTTAGGGAAACAGCTAATGGGCTGAGAGTGTTGAGGTAGAAAACTTCCTACACATGTACTTAAGCCTGAGTTCTATCCGTAGCATTGTAAACCAAACAGAAACACAGCTAAAAATGACATTGCAACACATATCAAATTGAAAGTGCAATCATATGTCTATGAAGTGCATTCATGTCAGTCAGCATCCAGTGATTCATCCTAATTTTTCTGTTTTTTTAAAATTTCTTTGGTGTATTTAAGTAGAATAATGTACTGGATACAAAACCTTCTGGTAGAAGAATTTTTTAAGCAGTTTGATGAAATCAGTATAAAGTCATTGTTATATATTTAAAATAGAAAGCCATTTCAAATAATGTTAGTCACCTTTTCTCAATACATGCAACCAAAACACGGTTCTAGTAAGGCGAAATATCAGGCATCTATGCTAATGAGTCTTTAAAGATTGAAAACCTTTATTTTGTACATTTAAAATCTGGTACAGTGTCTTTGTTCAGCATATTTTAAGTCACTGTGGACCTGAGAGGTCAGCAGACTTCAAGTTCTTTTACTCTTTATTCACACGGGGAAAAAAATTAGAAGTCATATAAAATTATCTTGTTTTTTTGTTATTACGAATGTGAGAATATGTCTCAACCACTTGCTTTAATAAATATATGCATGACCATTAGAGAAATTATGTCCAGTTGGGATTAGAATTATGTCTGTTAGGATTAGAAACCACATCCAGTGTAGAGTTTAGGTATGTGTGAGTGATTTGTGGGCTAGTGAATGAGGGAAAAACCCCCACCCAGGATGTGGAAGGCCCAACTGGCAACTTAAACTATATAAGAGGAAGGAAAAAGATTGTTAACAGCTTTTTTCTTCTGGCCTTTGCAATTGTTCAAGGACTCCAACTTGCTGCACATCAACTTTCTACACACTGCAGCCAGTCGGTACAGATTCTCTCCAGTCTTGTCTTGCGCCTGCTTACACATTGCTGGTCTTCAGGGTACAGTCTTCACCACTGTTCTTCGAACAACTGAGATCCACAGCAGACTCTCACCTCACCGGCTGGCTGTCCTGCGATCCTGGATGGGTGTTCTACCTTACAGCTGAGCAGGTATTGAAAGATCCAAGCTGAACAGACTTCAGGACAAGTTTCAAAGTTACTCTAAAAGTTACTGGATCTAAGCCTCAGCTTCTTCAGATTGTAAAATGACGCCCAAGGCCAGGATAGCCTTGTTGCACTTGGTTATCTAGTTACAGCAAATCAGAAAGAAAAACTAATCTGGCTTTCCTGGGCCTGGGGCAAAGAGTAAACCAACCTGGCATTCCTGGGCCTGGGGCAGAGTCAAGAAATCATAAATAAGTTGCCCAGTGACAACTGACCAATCACTCAACCCCCCTTTAGACCCTACCCAGGCCACTGAAACACCACACTGGGTTGGTTACATCCAAAAGACTCCTAAAAGGTCATGATTGGGTTATAACAAAAGTTATGGCCACTCTGCCTCTTTAAGTGGTCAGCATCGCCATCACAAAAGCTGTGTACTTACGATTGGTTCTATGCAAATAATGACATACCTGTGTCCCATCTCCTGAGACCACCCCTACCCCTACCCCATAAAAACCCTGCTCATCCTTTGTTCTGGGCCCTCTGCACAGATCCACTGCGTTGGTGATGTCTGAGAGGCCGAGCTTAAGCCCGAATAAAGACTCCTTGTTCTTGCAAGCGTGACTGGTTCTCTGGTTATTTGAGTCTCCCCAAAATCTGGGCACAACAGTGTCAGACTCTTCAGCACTTGCACACGTAGGCCACCATCTTGGCCTATTTCCTCAGACTTGTAAGCCCTCCAAATAGATCCCTTTTTTCTTATAATTTCTGTCAATTCTGCCTCTTGGAGAACCCAAACCAACGCAATATGAAAATGATTCTATGGTAAGTTAACTGACAGAGATTAAGGTAGATGAAAGAGCATAGAATATTAAGTGATAGATTTAGATACAGCAAAGATGCAGCACAGTCACGCAGAGGAAGTTTTATGCTACGTGAGACATGCGGTGCCTCCCCACTACCGCGAAGGCACAGAGAGCAAAAGCACTGAGATTCAGTGGGATACTCGCCGAGTTTTGCTTAATGCGATTGTGGGGATGGTTGAGTAGACTTTATGAGGCTGTGGCTTTGTGTCCGAGCCTGGAGCTTGCAGTCTGCAGGGTAGAAAAATTGGTTGTAAGGCAGGAGCAGACTTTTTTCTAGTCACGATGTGCCAAACAATACTTCATAGTATAATGATTAGTTACATGACACTTGAATTTTATAGTAATCTAAAGATAATTCGACATATACAGGAGGATGTACACAGGTTATATGCAAATAATACACTAGTTTATGTAAGGTTATATGTAAGAAGCTTGAGCATCTGTGGGTTCTGGCATCTGTAGGAGTCTGGAACCAATACACAAGAATACCAGGAATGATTGCACGTACGCACACACACAGACACACATTCAGTCACTACTAACTTATCTTCTCAAAATAAGGAAGATTTATTCATAACAAGTGAGGTATTTCTGTTATCAGTTTCATGATTGTAGCTGGTAGCTAATATTTAAAACTTGATTAGACATCTCATGCGACATTTCATGTCCCCCTGCCCTCATTTAGCATTCCAGTGTGGTGTGATTCTTGCCTGATGGGTGACCCATGCTTTCGTTCCTGAAAGGTTAGAACTATTAGCAACATTGCCTTAATTGCATTGCTTTAGTTGTCCATTGACTTTAATCACAGGACATGATCATGTGCTTACCAGTTGAAGTGTTCATTCCTTTGCAACAAGGTCCTCTAGGCCAATAGAAGCTAAAGCTGTGAGGCTATAAAAAGCAAAGCTTTTGTTGGTAGATACAAGGTTTTTATGAGTGGTGCCCCTCCCATTTCCGTCTCCTGATTCTCAGAAGAGTGAATCCTGGATTTTGGAGAAGCACCGTATGTTAAAGGCGGACTTAGTGTATCTGCTGCATCCAGGGGGCCATTCTGGGCCCCAGATATCAAGATGCTGTTGCCTAACTCGTGCCATAATTGAGCCCACAAATAAGCCACTTCCAATCAGCTACTCCACGGGGTTTGGGGCACCATAAGGTCAGTGAATTCCATGAAGCGTGAGTTCATTGCTGCACTTCATTTGCCATGAAAAAAAATTCCTTGGTCAGAAGCAAAGCTGTGTGGGACACCACGAAAATGGATATGATACTCTGGAAGTTTATGGATGGTGATTTAAAGAGAAGGGGAGGGAAGGCAAACATACATTCAGAACGTGTACACATTTTAATGATAATAAAACATTGACTTTTCCACAACAGAAGCCATCTTATATAATTGGTCTACCAAGATAGCCTGCTGATACCCTGAGGGAATAGTAGCCTATGAATGTTGTTGCCATATTGGAAACTGAGTGGTGACTGTAGCCAAACCAGCCCAGTGTCCCAATGTTATGTGAATACGTTTCCTGGGGGAAAAGAGCAGAGCAGATAAATCAAAGTAGTGATTATACCAATTCTCAATTTGATGAACTAATGAGTTTGTCAAGAGGACTTGCAGGACTATGGGTGAGGAATTCCCTACAGAGTCTAGATTAAAACTTTTTACAGGAGCATGGGTGAAGGATCACTTACAGGCCTATGGGTGACTCAAAAGACAGTTGCATAGCCCACTCAGCATAGATGAGGAGCAACAGAATTTGCATACTGCCTGCCCTTGGGACTCACCAGTTGCAACTTTTCTTTGATTACTGCAGTTTCGCTTTGGTTCTTGCTTATTCTTGCTTCCTGTGCTCCTCGACCCTGGCGCTTGCCCTCTAAGTTAGACCCATGACCTCAGCACCCTTAAACACCCTAAAACTCAGGCATAGTATTCCTATACCAGGCCAAAATATGCACTGCATGCCAGAGCACAAGCGCACCAAGCCAGAGCACCAGAAATGTATTTGCCAAGGTTTTTGTAAAAAGGTTCCCTGGACTTCCGCATCGTGGTAAAGGAGTCGGTGAGCTACTTCCTTATATGATACAGGAAGTGCTGGCGTTCCATCACTGCTTAGTTAAGGTCACTCAGGTTGCATATTTCAGTCAACCAAAGACTTCTGGAGGCAGTCCCAGGCCTTCAGACTAGCACATTCAGTCTTACTAGGTCTAAATCAAAAGATTTAGACTCATCAAACTACTTCTGCCACTCGTGATACTTTTAAGATTAATTTCCACAAATATTTCCCAGGTTTCTCGCAATAAAAATTGGCAAATTATTCAATTGTTTTTGTGCATATTGCGTCTCCTTCAGGTCTCATTCTATGCTACTTTCGTTAAGGCTATGGGGGCCTGAATGTAGTTGTGCATCTCAGAGGAAAGAGTGGGAATACAAGCACATTGTAGAAAGCACCAGCACTTCCTCTAATAGAAGTTAATTCAGAGAAAATTAGCCCAACTATCTTCCACTATCCCCACCTCTTAAAAGCTCTACCATCAACATCACAATACTGAGAATCCAGCTGGGAGTATATGAGCCTTTGGAGGACAAACTCAGTAATAACACCAACCAATTCCCTAGTAAAAAGATGATATAAGGTTAAGTATTCAATCTGTCTTGTATTTCAACTGCCTGCAAGATTGCACTTTTAATCTGGTCTTGAAAATTCAGTTCTACAGTCACAGGATATAAGAAATTGTGTGTGTGTGTGTGTGTGTGAGAGAGAGAGAGAGAGAGAGAGAGAGAGAGAGAGAGAGAGAGAGCGCACACGTATGTTTTAAGGCAACCAAAGAAGATTTGCAGGTCTCTGATGCAGACTTTATCCTGGGAATGTAAAACATTAAACCTACTATTTTCCTTCCCACAAGTCCCGCAACACACTTTGGAGCAAACAACTTACTCTATTTTATTTTTTATTTTCACTAAAATGTTTGGGAGTAATAAATACTTTATCATCCTATCCAGAGAATCCCCGACCCTTTAGGTATTTGTAGGTTATAATTTGTGTAAGTTTTACCACTGCTACCATGTTATCCCAAGTGACCATTTTACCGCATTTTACCATTTATGTTTATGTCTTTAAATTACTCAGACTGATTAATAAGTCCATACAGTATAGAATTATTTTGATGAATTCACCCTTAAGATACTCTTCTAGAACTCCAATTGATACTGAATGCTGTATCGATTTATGTTCGAATAGAGAAGCAAAATGTTCATGCATGTATATATATCATAAGTATATAAAGTATGGATCTTCTTAATAGAATTTGATCTTATGTAAGTGTGAGTGTTGCTTACACATTGTTCCTAAAGTGATTGTGTCTGTGTTGGTGCTGAGAAACAGGAACCCACCCTGGCCTAGATACACAGCACCTAAAACTGTGGAAATCAACAATACCATTAGCGTATGACCTTTACTCAAAAAACCCAAGGTGAAATAGGGTCTAAGGAAGCAACTAAGAGAAGAAGGCGAATGTTTTACAGGGCTACAGCAAAAGGTGCCTAGTGAAGTTTAATTACTTTAGGAATGGTTGATTATGAATGGTTTATTAAGAGAAAGGGATTGTTTTTGTAAATGTGCAGTTATCACTTGAGAAATTAAGACTTTATTGACCAGCTGTGGGGCAAAGAGATGCATGAGCCACAGTGAAAAAATTCTCTCTTCAGCACGTCAGAAGCCAATGAGGAGTCCTATCCCACCTGAAAAGACCGCACACCTTCTCACTGGGGGCAGTGATGCACATGGCTCTTTTTATTCCCAGTGAGTCGTACGGAGTTGGACGCAGAAGAGGGGCTTTGTCAGTATGTGTTGATCTGAAATACCTTGATGATAGAAGATGAAAACATGATGAAGAAAAGAAGGAAGAATGGTAGAATAAGACCCCAAAGGTGAAAGAGCTATGCAGAGCACAGGCGAAGGAAAGAGAGGAAGCCATTCTGCCATCTGAGACTAGGAAGGAGAAAATTTGTGTAAGTAGAAAAGTGTTTAAATTATGAAGAAAGCAACAGCTTTGGCATTTCCACTTCTTGTAGAACAAGAACAGGACAAGATATTTTAGGGACAATGATGGCAATGTTATTTTAAATGTTAGAGTGGGAAAGATGTCTCTGGGAAAGGGCACTGTAGGTTATGTGCAGGGAATTCTGTGGTCCTGTTTGGGAGACCTGTTCTACACAGCTCCCTTTGATGCAGATTACAGTGTTCAAAGAGCCCTTCGACCTGGATGAGCCTGATTACGGTTCTGTCTCATACTGTGTGGTCAGCTCTCACCCAGGCTGGGGAAATTGGTAAAATGGGCTTAGCATCTGTAACCATAAATCTACTATCTGAGAAAGTTTATTTTTATCAGAGCTCAACTCAGAATATCTTTTTCTGATTAATGGGGAAAAAGAAAAGTCAAACTTGTAAGTGACTGAATATAAGATAATGGCAAGACTCTATACGAAGTGGAACGGTGACCCAAACCTGCAGTAATTTTCCCAGGACACCAACATGTCACTTATAATAACCTATCCATGAAGTAAGCCTGCTATAAATCAGATTTACTAGAAGTCTGATTGTTAATCACTAAGGATGATTTAGGAAGCAAAACAACAGTTTCTGTAATAGCCCCAAATTGCCATGATTTAGTCAATAACTGGCAACTTCCTTGATTTTTGTTTCTTCTCCTAACAGAATCAATCAGAAAAAGCCATATATGTACTTTAGCCCATCACATGGGATGTCCTCCCTGAAGTCAGTGACCCCCAGCTCCGGGGCAGGCAGCCTACATCACGGATCACCGGGAGCCTTCCCTTCTCCCCCACTACAGCTTCCTCGCTCCTCTGCCTGGGTTGAGTCTCTGTCAAAACAAAGTGATGGTGGCAGACTCTCCAGTCTCAGCTGCCTACAGGAAGCAGATTGTGCTTTCCTTACTTGTTTGGTCTTTATTGCTACACTGAAACTCCAGGTCATACATCTTGTGACTTAAGATATAGGATCTGAGTTTGTTGAGGTCCATTTGTCTTCACACTTAGAGCCTCTTCCTCTTCTATTTTTCTTCCCCCAGGGTGGCCCAAGAAACTTGTGTTATCACCTTGCCACTGAGAAAGGACATCTTTTCTGGACACCATTCTCTGCTCCAGTGTGACTCCCTTTCTTTCTTGTTGTGTCCATGGTTGAAGTGTCCCAACAGCACTATGGGCGCTGGTGTTGAGGGTCTGGGCTCACACTCCCCTTCTGGCCGGTCCATTTGGATCTACTAGCTTTCTATATGTGTCTGTGCCCACAGCGAGGCTTGTACAACCACCGGGATCTTTCTGATCACTTCACTGGGTATTCGAGGAACTCTGGAAGTCTATGCTAATCAGTGTTGTGTCACCATGACAAAATACGTGGGGGAAAAAGCAATTTAAAAGAGGAAATATTTACCTGGACTCGTGGTTTCATAGGTTTCAGTTCATAGTTTTAGTTAATGGTTCAGTTTATAATTTCTTGTCCTTTTCTGTAGTTCATTGTTTTTAGGCCTATGGCAAAGAAGCACCATGAGTGCTCACCAAGTGTTAGCTGGGAGGCAGAGAGGAAGAGATGGAGTCCAATCCAGAGAAGAGGAGCCCAGGGAGAAAATGTGGCCCCCAAGGTCATGCTCCCATGATCCACTTCCTTCAACAAGGCCCCACCTCCTGTTTCTATCACTTCCAATAATATGATCACATCAGTGTATGAAATCAGAACCCTTATGATCTAATTATTTCCTAAAAAAGCTCATCAGTTAGCCAATATTTTAGCACTAGCATTTTGAGGAGCAACTCAAATCTAAACCATAACAAAGGCTGTCCTTGAGCTCATACACCTGTAGGGGTATTTGTTTTGAGTCTTTGCGGCCCCAAACTCTCCATGTTTATGGCTTCCTCTTTACATGACAGAAGTAGAAACTTTTATTTCTAGTCTTTGTTACCAGAACACCTATAAGTGTCTCAGGCTATGCAAACGTCCCACATAGCTCCCACCTGGATGACAGAGACATGAAGGAGACAGGGACGAAAGTGAGTTACAGTGAAATAACAAGCAAGCCAAGGATTTGTGAAAAGCTTTGAAAATTTGCATCTGATGGGTGGGCTGCATGGGCCATGACCTGTGTCCCGTGGTCAGGGTGCATGGGTCTGTCTTGAATGTTCCTCAGTATAATTAGGGTATTATTTCTGGCTTCTATTCTCTGCCTTTCCAAGAGTGTGGGAGCTCTTTATCAGAGATTAGTACATTTTTAAGTGAAGGTGGATTCAGTTATTTGTAGCTAAAAAATCCTATAAAATACTTTCTCCATCATTATTCATCTGTTCATCTGGAGCCCATGGATCCACTGAACAGGCAAGATGAGCTACTGATGGCTCAGGGCATCCTGTCCTCCACCTCAACTCAAAGACAGAAAGCACAGTAGGCAGAGCAGGGAAGTACAGAGAGGAAAGGACACAAGTCACCAGCAGATGACCCAGACACAGCAAGAGATGACAAGTGCCAAGCCAGAGTGACTTAAAGAACAGGTGTGCTTTCCTCTGATGATGGGAACTATCTTTTGAACTTTTCTTTACAGGCACCCAGGGTGGGAGTATATCTGCTAACTGAGTAGTAAAAACAGGATTACAAATCTCTGATATGGGGATTTGAGGCAATTCACGTCCTACGAGACTACACTGGGGACATTCTCCATCTCATTTAATTTTTCTGCCAGCACTCAGGATTCATATTATACTATCGCCATAGAGATAAGAAAATTGAAGTTTAACCATGTGAAGGTCCAGGCCGTGTAGCTGATAAGCTATAGAACCATGACACAAACAGAGAGAAAAGTGGGGTCGGGGAGAAAATGAGAGAGCAAAAAAGAAGGGACAGAGAAAATTCAAAATGTCTGACATTCTTTAACATTCTCAATATATATATTTTTTGCAGCTAAGAATGTCTCTTTGGGTACAGGGAAAAATATACTAGTTAAGTAAAAGCTGTAATGGGGTTGCAAGAAAAGTCCATTCTGACGTTTACCTGGAAGAAAAATGACACTGAGTGAAGCATCGGTGGGCTTCCTTCAGGTGGTCAGCTCTCACAAGCACAGCGCCTCTCTGAAGCTGGGTCTGTTCTCCCCATCCTCCGGACCAGTGACGGCAGAGTCCTACCCGCGGTTGTGGGTTAACAGCTCCTGGATCCGACCTCCTTCTGGGAAGTATGAGGCAAGGGCGGCGTGACCTGGCTCATTTGCTTCTTCCGGTTCTTTGGTCGCCTTGAGCATCAGCCACAGGATCCTCCGGCTCTGCAAAAATGACAGGCAGGATACTGTTTGTAGTGAGGGAGAGCTTATCTCGCTTCAAAAATTTGTTGTTTTGGAGCAGTTATTCTCGTAGCGTGGCCCGGAGACCGCCGCATCAGAGCTTTCTGGAAACAGCGCAGGCGCACGTTGTAGCAAGGCCCAAGAACGACTGACTTACAAGCAAAGAGGGGGACGTCCCGCAGATCAGCCGGTATCTCCGGGGAGTGCTGAGGTTCGTGCAAAACACCACCGGTTTAGAGTCAAATAATCCATATTTTTATTAATGAATAGAAACATTTTCACAAACTACTGGCTCTTTCAGCGGATGTGTATGTGCATATTACCTACTTTAACCATCGTTCCCCCACTGCAGGCACCCTCTGTCCCTTACCTGCCCTCTACCTTCGCAATTTTGGGGGTTATTCCGTGACAATGTACACAGCGTATTTTGATCATACTCATGTCCCCTGTGGCCCATTATTACAACCCCATCCCACTTGTCCATTTCCAGTTGTCTAGTAATAGTCTCCCTTCCTTTTTCTTGTCATTTTTTTTTCTGACTCCACATATTAGGGCAAACGTGGGCTATTTGTCTTTCTGAGCCAGTTTTTCTTCCCCTTGGCGTGATGATCTCCACTCCAATTCACATGCTAGAGCTACCGTCCCATCGTGTTGATGGTAGCATATCCACAGAGTTGTGCCCTCACCTCCACAATCACCTTTAAACATTGCCACCCTTCCCAAAAGAGCGAGTGCCTGCTGGCAGTGACTCCTGCTTCCCCGTGTACCACGGGCTCTCCGCAGCTCTACGCAACCACCAACTTGTTCTCTTCCTTTTCTTGTATGTTTGCCCACTCTGAACATTTGATATAAATGAGATTACATTTTATGTGGCATTTGGGCTAGATTTTTTTTTTTTCTATTTAGCATGGGTTTTCAAGATTTATCATATTGTAGCATAGATCTCTCTTTGGGGCCAAACAATGTATCGTCATGGAGACACACAACATGTTTTTCATCTGTTATCAGTTCACGCACACTTGGGCTCTTATTTAGATCTGAGCTCAGATCTGTAGAGCAAGTGCCCTTCTTTGATTCAAATATCCATATGCACATTCATATTCTTAATTATTTTGTACCACCATCTCAGGAGGATTATGAAGCTTCTAATTACATAATCTTCATTCCTTTAAAGACCTAGAGTTTATAAGCTGATTATAATGCAAATATTACATACACTGTGGTAGAATAAATTAAATGTGAGATTTGACCTGATCCTTGTACCAGGAATTCTTCACTGTGACCATTAGCAGATGTGGCCTCCTCTATCCGAGGGGTTGATGTACAGCTGCTACTCAGTTCTTGGTGCTGGCTTCAGTGCTCTGGTATGGAGTACATGTGCACGACCTGCCTGGGCATAGAGCCTCCTATACCTGCCTTGCACCACATCACTTCTTGTGATTTTGTGTCACCGTATGTTTGCCTTAAATAGTACAATACGTTTTCCCCTAGTGCCTCTCTACTATACCACGTCAACAGGGAGCTTGAAACTTATAGGATGGATATACATATCTTACAGATAAACCAGGGATTCTGGTGTTGGGGAGAAAATGTTGAGAACTTTCACTTCCACACTGCATGGCTACATGGACCCTGGCTGGAGCCAGGTGAGTAATCTGCTTCCACTAGTTGAGATTACTCAGTGGAGTGACCACAAAAGCATTTTTTTTCTTCAACTAGACAAACTACTTATTTTTAAGTAACAAGTGACAAAGAGTGCTTCCAGGAATTTATAATTATGTACGTGAAACTCGACCCAATGTGGTTCTGCAATTTAGAGATTTATGAGTATAGAAAATACTGATAAAAATGTCATTACACCCTGACCTTTCCTGATATCTATAAAATTCTGAACTACAACATTTCCCAGATAGAAATTTTTAGAAAAATATTATTACCAATAATTATCAGAGAAATACCTCATGAATAAGAAAAACTACAGTGATAAGCTTTAAGGATAAACAGCCAACAAATACTTTTTAAGGTGAACTTGTTATCTAAATAAAGAATTAATGAGAAAAAGAGGATATATAAAACAGATCCATACTTGTGCTTTTAAAACTATTTCATTTTTCATAGAAATAATTGATAGCAAATTCCATCCCTAGGATTAAGATATAGACCATTATTTAAAAATTATTTCCAAAATGTTAATGTTTTGAAAACATAGCTTTTTTATTATGTGACAGAATACCTGACACCCATAATTTAAGTAGAAGAGGCTTAATTTGATTCACTTTCAGAAGGTTCAGCCCATGGTTGACTGGCTCTGAGTCAGGAACATTATGGCTAAAGGGCTTGGTAGAAGAACATTGCTCCATTCTTGGTGGCCCAAAATTAGAACAGGGAAATAGTACCAGAAAGAAAGGGGCCAGGGACCAAATTTCAATCCCAAGGGCAGGCCTCTATGACCACCCAGACATATCCAGAAGTGTGCTGCACTAATCCTCTGTATCTTATTTACTCTTTTGTTGGTGGGACAGGATACCTGACATCCATAACTTTAGGGAGGAAAGATTTAATTTAGCTCACAGTTTCAGAAGGTCCATTCATGGGTGAGCAGCTAAAAATGTTGTAATCACATGGTAGGGCCAGAGTGGGAGCTAGAGGCAGAGCGTGGTAGCATGGCGGGACAGAGCCAGGAGGAAGGGCTGAACCAGTGCTCACTCAGGCTTCGAGGATCCGCCCCTTCCAGGCGGGCCCCACCTCCAAACAGTACACAGTATCCATAGATACATGAGGCTTTTGAGTGACACTCCAGATCCAAACCACAATGTCCCGAGCAGCTCCTTCCAAGCCAACCAAGTTGACAATCAGTTTACCTTTCGTGCACAGAAACATTTTCCCATGGCTAGGCTCTTTTGTAATCTCAAAAACTGTTTTCTTCCTCCTTTGAACTGTTTTATGGCCTTTATCAGGAATATCATTTCACAGCTTTCAAAGAGTTTCAACATGGATTCAAGTTTTATTAAGAATGCCAAGTACCACCCACCTGGTAGTTCAGAGATCTTCACTTTTTTTCAATCTTTTGTAATTTCCCAACATTTGATTTGGCTTGCTGAAGCAGTTTGGAATTGAGACGAGAAGGAAAAAACTCCTAACCCACAGTAAATTCGCTGATGGAGGCCAGCATCTCACATGGTGTCTATTTCCTCTCAGATCTTTCATCCCTCCTTCCCAACCAGAGAAGTTTGCCAGCCAATCGTGCTTTGGGGATTAACATGAGAACATCAGGAAACGAAGGATTCTGTCTCGTCAGACAGACAGGCAGAGCGGTTTCATTCTCAAACCAGATTTCCTTTCATGAAGCAAGATTTCCCCCCGTGCTGGTGGGAGCTCTTCCCAGATCTGCGCTGGGTCAGATCTTATTTCACAGTAGGAATGCAAACAGCACACTTGCCCTGGTTTCTCTTTCTGTTTTCAGTAAATTTAGTTCCCTAGCTGGATTAAGATCTTTGGTTACATCAAACCTGCACTTGGCAGAGAACCAGATGTAATTTTTCAAAGAGAACATTGTCATGGAAAATAGTTGAAAAAGTGAATGTAATTTTGTCCATAGCAGCTGTTGGGGGTGGCACAGAGTAAGAAGAAGCGATCTTTACTGAGTGCACTTTTTATTCTCTGGAGAACTAACAACAACAACAAAAAATTCTCCAGTGTGTCACACAGTTGTTTTGGACTTCAAGCCAAAAACATCCTGGAAACCAGAGCAGATTACACATCTCAAGAAAACATATGGAACCGTAAGTT
The DNA here is from genome assembly GCA_004027205.1 of Ctenodactylus gundi. NCBI lineage: Eukaryota > Metazoa > Chordata > Mammalia > Rodentia > Ctenodactylidae > Ctenodactylus > Ctenodactylus gundi. Next base: position 132,554 of record PVKB01001841.1, on the reverse strand, counting down.
CTGTCAACAAACAAAATGATACTGCCACTGATAGAAGGGGCCAGGTTCCCAGTAATGATAAGGGTCCCTCAGCTCTGCTGAGCAAAGGTGCGGGCTGCAGAGACAATGGCCAGTGTCCAAGCCAACAAGTCAAGGGGCGAGCAGGTGGGGAGCCAGGTCAGAGGCTGAAGTTTGAGGAGGCGAGGGCAGAGCACGGGTACCCAGGAGAGGGCAGGCTGCCAGCTGCCATGTCTGTCCTCTGCCTCTTTTCCAGCTGCGTGGTATTTGGAAGCTACTCAGCTGGAAACAGGCTGAAAGCAGTCTACGTTGTGGTGAGTATAAAATGAGAACAATCTCAGAACAGTGTCATAAACCTGGAGGATGCATGCTTTCTCCCCTCTGAGGCTTTGTTTACGTTTGTTTGATCCGTAGGCCCCACCTATTTCTAGAGACAGTAAGAAATTCAAGTTTATCTAGGCATAAAATGATTCACTAAAGTGTCTTGAAGGGATAAAAGGGTAGAAGGTTAGGACGATGCTGCTGTTCCCTCTCACTCTTCACCGTCTCTCCTGCTTCTGGCTTCTCTCCTTATGCATTTCTTCTTCCATAGATTTTTTTTTTTTTTTCACTAAACGGGGAACATGCCTTTCATAGAGTCAAGATACACTTTCTTCCAACTGATATCACATGCATGGAATAATCTCTTGCACTAACATTACAGAAGGTTCTGGAAAAAATTGTGGTTAGTCTGGTTGGGACACTTGTTGGTACCTGCCCAAAGGGGCAGGCAGCATCTGTTAAGGAAAGCAAGAAGTGTGTGTGTGTGTGTGGGGGGGGGGGATCAAGGAAGCAACATCTACTAACACCCAACACAGATTGCTCTGTAAGGATGAGGCAAAGGACCCCCACCCACCCCCCGTCAGTGTTCTTCTATAAAGATGAGGGGAAGGACTCCCACCCAACACCAGTCAGGACCTGGGCTAGTTTGAATCTGAGAAGACCTCCGCGGCCCATATCATAAAGGCTTGGTTGCCTGCCTGAGCCAGTATCAGCAGGTAGTGGAACTTTTAATTCGTGGAGGCGAGTGGCAGGAAGTTAGGTCAGTGGGGCCATAGCTGAAAAAGGTGTTTTAGAATGCCAGGCTCTTCTTGCCATTCACTTCCCCGTGTGCCATGAGGTGAGCATTTGGCTCCCACCTCGTATCCCTGCCATGATGTACTGCCTCGGCACAGGCCCAAAAGCAATGTGGCCAACCGAGCCGCAACGGAAACCTCTGAAACTTTCAGCCAAGGTAGCTTTTCTTCTTTTTAGGTTGATTGATCTCAAGTATTGGTTAGATTAATACAAAGCTAACTAACCTAGGGCCAGTCTGTGAGGATGAAGCGAGGGGTCTCTACTCACTACCACTCAGTGCTGACCTAACCCGCATCACCGCCTCAAGTCTCTGAAGCCATCTTGCTTCCTGGAGGCCTAGGTCTCAATTGCGACCCTGCTGTCAGCCATGGGTCACTTTCTCTGCTGCTGTCACCATACGGGCCCCTTATAGGTGTTTGCTCCTTAGTGCTGGCTGGGCTGGTGCGGGGTGGGATGTTCCCTCCCCATGACTAGACTGAATCCTGTTCCCAGGTTGAGAATCTGTATTCCTACCATCCTTTCTGACTCTTTTTTGGTGGACTTCCATAGTTCCAGGCAACGCTTTTTACCCTGTTAGTCCTGCTGCCGCCTGCGATGTTCTTCCTGGCATATGGATGTGTATAGTACCTGGCTAAAGGCAGATGCACAGTCACAATTTAGCAGTGAAATAGCAAATAGAGAAGCCCAGGTCCACGGCTTTTGTCCCTTATCCATAGCGCTGGCACGAGTTGGCCCATCTTCACAAGAGCAGCATGTGAGACCCCGTGTCCTCTCGCAGGCTGTGCAGATGGAGGCCTTGGTATCAACGACCAGAAGAGACACCGCAATTTCAATAAACCAAATAAACCAAGACTGAGCATCCTGATTTGACCTTTCTCAGAATCATGCCAATTTTCATACTTGGCTACGTTTGGCAGCTGAGGCACTCAGAATAACTAACTTTTACAAGAAAATCGGGGTTGTAAGAGTATAAACATTCCTGTTTTGTTAGGTATAATAATCTAAATAACTTTTAATTCGAAGTCAAAATATAATCCCCTGAGATCCTGTGAAGATGGGTAGAGGATCTGGGCCAGAAATACCCAGGAGGCTCCCTGCTCTTCTTCAGGAAAGCTGCAGTCCAAAGTGAGGCATATGGGAAACCTCAGGATGATGATCCTTGTAAGAACCGTCTACAAATTAAAAAGGAAGTCCTTGGATTTATTAAGAAATTAAAATGTTGAACTTAAAGTGTTTTTGGTGCTTTCAAAGTACCAAAATTTTAGAAATGATATTTTAAAAAATAATTGTCTATATGCTAAAATTTTCTATTACTATTAGCAAACAAAATGGCATCTAAACAAACCCAGTTACAAATTTGTGAAGGATTCTCTATTAGAATGAGAACATAAAAAAGCATTTAAACAAACCTGGTTATGAATTTGTTTCTTATCTTTGACTTCTTCACTAGTGGTTTCTACGGTAACAAGCCTCCAAAGTGCAGACAATAAGGTGAGCTTCAGAACCACAACCAACACATCTAGGCGGTCATTGCCCACTCTCTGGGCTTAAGACATAGTATTTTTTTTTTTTTTTGAGTTCTGTGGACTCAAACATCCGTTTTCAATTGGTACTGAATGTCCTGGTTGGTTTGTCTTAGTTGAGGTCTCTCTGCATAAAATAAAAAAGTTTTACTTTCATTGATTTCTACAGATACTTTAATTGAGGTTCACAATCTCGATGGCTTAAACACCTCTTACAATTCTGAAGGCCATATGTCTAGAATCAGAGGGTCACCAAGGCTTGCCCCCTCTCATGACTGTCAAAAAAATATCTCTCTCCTAGTTCCTGCTGGTATGATTGGTAGAGTTTTCAGTTGTTCCTGTACTCTTTGTCCCAGAATCATTTGAACATAATTATTTAAGACATGTAGACTAGTGTACCTACCTTACCCACCATTACTAGTAATCGGCTTTGAAATTTGGGATGCTCCATTTTAATATACTTCTCAGGACATACTACATATACTCTATGAGAATTGCCTTGCTGGTTTCATATATGTCCTGCATACTTTCTCTTCTTGGGTCAGGGACAGTATTAATCTCACTGCACTCTACTTTCACTATCTCAAATATTATTAGGATGCTTCAACTAAATACACATAAAAACTATGCACTTAGGGTCAAGCAAAGCTAAGTGCTTGTAAGATGCCCGAGATATTAATGCTGGTACTACTATTATTCTTACAATGACTTCTACCTGATTTGTTTATCTAGCTTACTCAGCAAAACTAATCCTCATCACTGGATAAATGCATTCCTGTTGCCACTACCCTGGAAGTCACCATGTTCTCATCGTCAGGCTGGCAGCACAGCATTACCTGCGGTTTGGGTGCCTGCCTACCTCTGTCTCTCTTAATGGCCGAGAACCTGTGCACTAAGCTACATCCCAGCCCGAAGCCCATTTTTTAGTTTTGATTTTGAAGCAGGATCTTGTGAAGTTACTAAACTGCCTAGGATGGGATGGAATTGTAATCCTTCGGCTTCAGCCTCTCAAGGGCTGGGGTTACAGGTCTGTCCCATCAGACTCAATGGGGATTGTTGTTTCATGCAGAGTCTGGGTCTGTAGGTGTTAGGTGGGGGCTCAGTACTGCATCTCTAAGATTCTGGGAGACGCTGAGCTGCCAGTCCAGGAAAGCCCCCCAGAGAAGCAAAGCGCTGGGCATTTGTGCATCTTTGTGGTCTCAGCGATGTGCTACATTAAGTGCTACTCTTTCCACATAAATTTCCCCTCAGATTAGGTCCCACGGGACCCTCCATCCTGCCCTCAGTCGCAGGGAGTCTGAGAATAGATTTTCTGGGTGGGTGTGTTGTCCCTGTCAACTCCAGTATTATGCATGTTATGTAAAAATAGTCTCCAATGTCAATGGTCTCATTTTTTTAAATTTTAAGATGATGCAGAAACAATACAAGTGTGGTAGAAAGCATACTTTAAAATCTGAATTTGGATATTTTCCAGGCTAACACTTTCCAGTACAATCCTCTTGAGAGATGCTGGTCAGTGGCATCGAGCCACATCTCTGTCAGTCAAGTGACCAAGAGAGGAAACAACAGACATGCTTGCTGGTTTATGTTGCTAAACTTGAATGTTTGGTGGATTAAACACAATTTCAATTTGTGATATTTTCAATTTATTATGAGTTTATTGGGACACCACTCTGTAGGTCAGGAGTACACCATTTTCTGCCAAATGAGAACTTCACTTTATCTAGATAATATCCTGAGTATTATTTTTATATCATAAGATGGGTATGGACACACATGTCAATTTGTTATTGCCTTCTCCTCTAGCATCAAATGATCCAGGAAGAAAACCTTAAATAATGTTCGCTAATTTTGGTAAAGAAAGCTATTCAGAGCACTTTGGAATTTGGAAGAGAAGCAGAAATAAAAATCTTAAGGTTACAATAAATTAGCTATTGTCTTTTCTGCTTTAGTTGTTCATTCAAAAAAGACAATTATAATATGTGTTATTTAAAATAAAAATAGAAATCTCTCTCCAACACAACTTCCCCCCTTTAATTAGGGCTGCAAGCCTGGTTCCCATGGAGTGTAATATCGCATTACACCACACAGAGGCAGCATTGCTCTTTCTACATTCCACTAGAAAGTCAAGATTTCAGTTTTTGGTTGAACTCTAAAAACACGAAATTAACATTGAGTATAACAGATGTTATCTCACAAAGAAGAAAAATCTCCTCCATTTGAAATTCCACAGGTGTAACCTTCCAATTTAAAATCTCATTTAGAGAATTCTTTTCAGTAAATTCTCTCAAGGGAAGCAGCTTATCTGTGTTTACAATTTTGTCCAGAGCTACAGGCCTTTTAGGGGGCAGTAAACCATGATTGGGAAATTTATTAGACAATTACAGTTCAGGATACAATGAAGACCTTGGCTTCCAAAAGAATGATGGCAGTAGGAAGAAGAAGGAAAAGAAAAAAAAACCAGTAGATTTCTTTAAAAACTGATTCAGATAAACCAATGTTATTCAAAGTAGAAAGCAATCTCAGAGAATAATTATAAAATAAAATCTTGAGTCAATCTGGAGACCTTTAGATAGCATTTGAGCTGCATTAGAATATCAGATGTACTAGAATTTCTACAATAGGTAGGATTTGATCTTTGAGTTTTGTTACCAGGCTAACCTTGGAAGGTAGGCTGTCTCAGACGTGTTTCTGTGTTGTGTCTACACAAACTGAACAAATCTTACCCATCTGTGTTCTTAGCAGAAAATTGGCCCAAAGAATAATAACTTGGAATTTCACAAAATACTTTTCTTCTGGGTGTGGCTTCATGTCACACAGAAATGGCTGAATTCTGAAGGAACAAATGAGCATCCTATCCCTGTCCTGATAGGCTGGAAGGCTGAGACTGAAGGGGCCTTGCTGAGAGGAAGCCAGCTACAGAGCCATCGCTGTGGCTTCTTCCCTCCATGGGCCATGGGCTTAAGCATCTCCCCAGCAAGATTCTTCAAGCCGGCTGCCCTGGCATCAGGACACAGCGCTGGGCAAGGTCCTCCTCATACTCAGCCTTCTACTGGGGTGAAAATGTGAGTCCAGTTCCCAGTGGAAGGTATGGAAGGAAAAATTCAGAGGTGACATGTAGAAAAGATTGCTCAGGAAAGAAGCCTGTGGTGACCACAGTTAAATTCAGTGAATTTCTCAACTCCATTACTTTGTTGTTTAAGGACGTGACATTGGTTTCCACTTCTATTATCATTGTGATGTCCTGAGTGTTACCCAATAAGAGGCAGCTATGGAGTCATCCAGAACTCCTCCTTTCCTTTAACAGTAACCTATATATAAATCACTGTCCAACATCCATTTGTTTTCTACTTTCAAGAAGTATCTTGAGTACACTGACCTTTCTCCATCTCCACTGCATCTTTTGGGTCTGGGCAACCATCATTTTACATGCAGGACAGAATTACTTTGCTAGGAGTATCTACCTGCCTTCCTAGCCAGCCCTCCACCTGGACATCTGGACAATCCTGGAGATTCTCCATTCCATTACGCTTTAAACCTACTTAAACTCCTTTTATTTATACCCATTGCTGTTTTCTTTCCAATGTTTTATCGTGGCCTAAAGTGAATGAGTTTCCTGCTTTTAAGACTAAAAGTCCCACGTCTGGGTAATCTCTAGTTTCCACAAAGCACTGAAAGCACTGATGATTTCAGCTATTCCAACTTCCTTAATTCCAGTTTATTTTTCTCTTTACTCATTGGGCCTTAGTTACACCAACCTGTGTTCCCACCCTTTCCTAGGGGAGACGAGCCACTCCTGTCCTCAGACCTTTCCTCTTGGCTCTTCCATTTTATGTGTTTGGTTCCCAGAAAGGCCCGTGTTGAGAATCTGTATCTTATGTGATAATTTGTTGGGTCACACATCTCTGGTACTTCCTTAAAGAACCCCTGACCTTAGTATCAGACAAACTGACTTTATTCATCAGTATAATTGTTTGTTTTATACTCTTCTCTATTGGAAATTATACTTTATGAGATTCTATACCTTTTGTTGTTATTCACACCATGCCCAGAACGATGCCCATAACATCACTGTTGTGCACTGAGCACTCCTGGAATGAATTTTGTTGCCAGGGTCTTTTCATTAGTTCTTACTAAACTTTTTCCTTGTAGTGCTCAACATTCTGATCTGCAGTTCAGGGGCTATGAGTTCAGAGTGTGCCAAAGCTTAGGCCATCCTCCGTGAATAGGCCTCCCGTGTCCTCTCTTCCTTCCCTCTGAACACAGTGGAGGTGGGCTGTTGATCACATTTTTCAAAGTCCTGAGCATTGTTTTCTAACTCCATTCCAGGCTAATTTCTCACTCACTAGTCACCCCTGCATGACATCTAACCCTCTAACTTCTCACTTAAATTTTAATTTAACACACTCTCCTAGGAATTAGAAACAGAGGAACAAAGACATGTCCTTTTCCCTCAATCATGAGTAGCAATTATTTTCTAAGAACCACACTACATGTCACACTTCTATGAAGTCTTCCTGAAGCGCCCTCACAGAATTATTTGGTCTGGTTCTTGCTACTGACAGTATATTATCTTTCTTTTTCCCTCGGTTTTATTTTATTAATTATATGATGCATGAGGTCTTACATAAGCACAAAAGAACAAATGTAATTGCTTTCTTTTGGTCACTATTGAATTTTCATATTTTAAAACAGAAACTATAGAATATGTCTGACTGTAGATCCATGACCTCCAGATGAAGTGTTCTTGGAGGCAAAGTCCCCATATTATCCAGTTTTAGTTCTTCATAGTTACAGCAAATAGTGCGTGCTCAATATAGATGTACAGTGGATGAATGAAGGGCTGAAGAAACTACCCACTGTCAAGCTTAGAGAGAGAAACAGATAATCAAATACGAAGATGGAATGAGTGTTATATAAAAAAGGAATTGGTTATGCTAGGTTTTGAAAAATTAAAAAATAAATTGTGTAAGATTTTAGGAGGCAGTGTTTGTAAATCAGATGTGGGTAGCAGTGGGTGTGCTAGGAAGGTGAATAAAATGAGGAAAATTCAGAGTAAACAGCAGGTTTGACAAGTATCAGCTCCAGCTGTGTGATGTGAGTTATGCTCAGAGCAGTGGCTGCAGAAGCAAATTGGGATGCCTAGGCGGGAAAACAAGGTGGCAGTGCAAGCTAGGCGGAAGCAGTAGAGGACACGAAAGACTTAGCATGTCAGAGATAATGGTGGTGGCATTGGCAGATGGCGGTTTAGAGAGAATACGGACTGGAAGGTCAATAAAAAGTCCTTGGTAGAAGATGATAAGTTAGAGACAAAACTAGGGAGGGGTATTAGTCCATTTTCAGTTGATATAATAGAATAACAGAGGCTAGGTAACTTATAAAGAGAAGACATTTATTTGGTTCCTAGTTTTAGAAGATAAGGTTCCAAAATCAATGAGTTCATTGGTTCTGCCTCAAAATACGGTAGAGAGCCAGGAACAGAAGCAGGCATATACAAAATGGGCCAAGTATGGGGGTAGCCTTGCCTTACAGTGTTCAAGAGATCTAACTCATTCCGTGAGAGCAGTACTAAGCTCTTAAGTGGGAGATGTCGCCATGACCTAGCTACCTCCCACGAGGCCTCACTTTTTAAAAGTTCCACCATCTCAACATCACAGAATCACAAACTTATTTGAGAGATGTGAAAAAGCAGGAATTAAGAGAATAACCTATTAAAGGTTATTACAGTTTTCTGGATCAGAATGGATGAGGTTTACACTTTATATTCTTACATGAGACGCTGGAGTAGTGGCTCATGGGAAGAGAAGCAAAAAATGTTGGGGAGGCGGCTTGTAGGTGCTAAGAAACAGGAGCTGCCGGATCTCCAGGGCGGCAGAGGTGACTGAAGAACAGACCTGAGAGAAGCAGGTTAGTGGGCAAAGAAGAGGAGTTTACTTTTTCCTAACAGGACAGCTGAGTTACTGGGAGTCTTCGAGACTTTGGGATCAAATGAGGAAAGAGGTCCTTCAGGGAAATGCTGTGATCAGGGAGATGAGGCTGACGGCGGTCTCTGGGGCAAATAGACTGTTGCTATGGAAACAAAAAGAGGGTAAAAAAATATAGCCAAAAATTCAAGAAAAGCAGGAAAATCTGGAGAGAGTGATGTCACAGGATGTAAGACAGGAGAGCACGAGCGATCATGCGAAGCGGGCCAAAGACCAGGGACGGTGGGGTCACTCGGGTGGCTTATGCTGTCACCTGGAGTGCCAGGGACGAGGAAACTTGGTGACCAGCTCTGTCCCTCTCATCAGCAGTGACGTGTCTTGAGGCAGTAGCCTGTGTGGGCCTTAGTTTCCTGTGTAATGAGGGACTATATTAGTTTGCTGTAGCCGCTGTGGCAGATCACTGCAAGCTGGTGGTTACAAGAAGACCGATTCTTTCTGTCACTGTTCAGCACTCTACAATCTAGATGTGGGTAGGGCCATGTCCTCCGGCAATTCTAGAGGACAATCCTTGGCTTTTTGTTTGTTCCAGCTTCTCGAACTGTCTGATTCTTTGGCTTGTGTCCACATTAAGCCAGTTTCTATCTCTATGGTCACATTGCCTGCTTCTCTTCTGTCTGCATAACTTCTTCACTCTGAGAAAGACACCTGTGACACCTTGACAGACCAGGTTGAACTCCTCCTCACAAAATCTTCCATTCAATTACATTTTAAAACATTTTCAGCTGTGTAAGGTAACATTTATTCTTTTGCCACAGAGTAAATATTCACAGAATGTGGCAACGGGGAACAGACACATCTCTGTGGGAGCTACCCTTCCAACCCCTTGCGATGGGTTCACAGACACACAGACCACATAATTTTTATCCGCAATGTGTTTCAGACTAACCACATGGAAAACTCTATTTTATTTAGCACAGTACAAAATAGTTGACAAGACAAATGAAAAGTTTCAACATTAAGAATAGGTTAAATATTATTTTTAAAGAATCTGTAGCCAGTGGGCCTGATCCACACACTGTGAGGCACTCAGTGGAGTCCTCTGGCACCATGTACTTTTCATTCACCTCACTTCAATTTTCTTCCATATGTCTAGTTTGCCATTGTAGCAAATGCTTTAAAGAGCAAAGTTTATAGACCGTAGATATGACGAAGGTGAAGATTTGGTTTTAGAATATTAGGAAATTGTATTTAATTACTTTTAGGTACATTGAGTACACTCTGAAAGATGCTGATTGACAGGAGAGGGAACTCCGATGGCAAGCAAACACTTTAATAAATGGGTAACTTATGAGTATATTAAGTGTTTAGGAACAAAATTTACATATAAAGTGGTTTTTAAAATTGCGCTGAAATAGTTTGGAGTCTCACGCCTTTCCCTTGCATACCTTCTTAGGTTGCTCTGCAAGCCAATCACTTCACAGAAAGTACAAGGGTGCACTTTGACCTGTGAGAGTTATTTTAAATTCTGATTTAGAGGAGTATTAAAAACAAATAACAACTCTGCCATATTTAAGAGGAATAAAGGGATGTCTTATTTGGGTTTTGTGTCAAACAACACCTCTCTCGCCATTACCACTGCTTGCCTACTTGGAGTACATGGAGAAAAGTATTTTTCTATTTTGCTTTCTCTTTTGGTCTGCCTGACTTCCCGTTTTTGGGGATTGTATATCTCTCAAGGACAAGAGATAAGAGATACCAAAAAAAAAAAAAAAAAAAAAAAAAAAAAAAAACAAAAACCTTCCAAGAGTCTCCAAGCATCTTGTAGCAAGCACACCATGGCTAATAAGTGTTTGTTTATAACATATGGGGACAGCACAAACTTTCCACCAGTGGTTTTGACACTTTTCCAACTGCTGTCTATTTCAGGAACTAGACCTTTCTGGCCATGGTGTTCCCAACATATGGGATCTTTTTGCAGTAGGAAACAAGAAAGCCTTCTCAAATGCTAAGAAGTAGATAAAGCCTTCATAAAGTTGTGCACTAAAAGACAACACTCCCCCAAATCTTGCATAATTTTGTCAATATGTATCAAAATCAATGCAATGTTCCTTTAAAAAATGAACAGTTTTAGACAAAAAAGAGCAGAATCTGCCAAAATGAGAAATGGGATGAGTGAAATGCGGAGGCATGCTGACAGCAGCCAGCTCTTGTCTCAAGGTGACGTTGCCTCCTCCACTGTCAGAATAGGCGCCGGAGCATAAGTGTGATGACAGAGATTCACTCCTCAACCACGTTCTGCTCCAGCTCTCCTGAGCTCTGTTTGACTAACCTTGACTTTAAACCTCCTGTGTCCTGTGTACAATCCAGTTGTAGCAAGAATTCTATGAAGCTAAATTAGTCAAAACCTCTCCACTTTGATATCTGATCACCCTTGATATCTGATCAAATTCCTCACTTGCTCCCATCCTCCAGGAGATGTTTGCTCCCATTGGTCTTCTTTCAGCAAGAATCCTGTGAAGTCTCTTTCTCTTAATGATTTATTTTCTACTGATCCCAACTTGACTCTTGAAAAAAATTGCCATTTTTCCTGCTTGCTCTTGGTGTTGAGCCCAATGTCTCCTACCTACAGGAAACTCCGATTCCCTGCCATCTTCAACAGCTTTCCTTAGTAGTACCTGCCGAATCATGTTTGGCATCTGTTCATGCCATTCCCCTGTTTGAAGTCCTGGTCACCTAAGTCTGGTTTGTAAGGGTGAGCTAAGACCTGATCACCCTAGCAGCTTCTGCAGCCCTCTCCCCCACCATCATCAGGAGTCGTCTGAGGGAGGCACCAATGCTGCCTTTGCTTTCTGTTGCTCTGTCCTGTCTTGAACCTTCTGTTTTCTGCCTTCACTGCCCAGCCTTCCTTGTGCTTCTGTTTCTGCTTCTCTTTTGCCTGTTTTTAAAAGTTGTACATGTCATATGTCATTTCTCCTCCTCCTCTTCCTCCTCCTCCTCCTCCTCCTCCTCCTCATTCTTCTTCTTCTTCTTCTTCTCCTCCTCCTTCTTTTCTTTTTGTCCAGGGGGATGACTCTCTATTGTCCCTCCTATTATCTGGTCAACTGCTGGTCATGGTTGTTGTAAAAAGCATCATAATCTTCCTTGTAATTCAGGTTAATGTCGTATACTCTCAGATATAGTATTAGTCTGTGTTTCTTTGCTTTAATGAAATACCTGAGTCAAGGACATAGTGCTGACGTGAACACTGCTCTGGTAAGGACCTCATGGTGAATGGTACGAAACTGCGTAAGAGATGGAGATCTCACGTCACCAAAGAGAAAACCAGGGAGGCTGGAGTTCAGCAATCCCTCCTAAGGAATTCTTTGAACCTCCCTCTGGATTCAACCTCTTAAATGTTCCACCATTACCCTGAGAAAAAAAGCATTCAGCCTAAGAATCTTTGTGGAACAAACTGAAGCCATATGGAAGTCAACCCAGGTGTCTTCCTGAGTAACACCCCCTTAGTGGCTACTGCTCCTTCCTCTGTGTGCAGTGCCACGGCATTTTCTCACATGGGATCTATCATCACCTACTATTTATTTTTCTCCTAACTGCATTGCACTAACCTTCCTGAGGACAAAACTATTATGCTTATTAGTGGATTCATAATACTTGTTGAATAAATGAAGGAGATTTTGAGGTTGGCAGGGTACTTTTGATAAGCAAGAAAGAACATACAATTTGTTTCTACTTTAAGAAATAGCTTTCTTATCTGGTATAGCTAATAAGATTTCATGGCCTAAATACTCATCTTGGCAAAAGATGTAACTTGTAATTTCCTTGTAGCCGAACGTAATTTATCTCAGAAATTCTCATTTCTTGTAAGGGCAAAACTCAATTTTTGCTGCATAAAGATAAGTCAAGCACTTTAAGTCAGTCTCTTATGGTTAAATACTCACTGAAATTCACAGTTTCTCCCCTGCCTCTCTGTCCCACCCTGCTGTGTATGACCTTAGCATTATGGGAAGAACCCTTGGCCTCTGTGCTCACCCAGTTCCCTCAGTGGATGTAACCTATGATCTTTTCCTCTACACGAGTAATGATGGTGATCTGCTGGTGGTCTCACTCTGGACCTAGCCTCCCTCTTTCTTAGCTGGTGTCTTTGCTGATTTTCTGGGGCCCTCCATGCCCTCTATCTGAACCGTGCTGGGGTTTGCAACTCCAAGCTTCTGCTTCTGGAACCTTAGGCTGCGCACATATATTGGCTAGCTCTCTAGCACTCATGTCTCAGCCACTTTCTCTTTAGGCTTGTGGGAAGTGTTTCAAATCTCTTCAATCCCTTGGAGTGTGGGGAAAGGCCAGGAGACACGGATGCCTCTCGAGTGCTGTTGTCCGCTCCAATCGTTTCCTTCCATCTCAGCTGCCTCTAAGAAGACTGCAGAGCATTACAGACAGCAGATGGTGAGCACGCACTGACCTCCTGTGCATGACTCAGAGCTCTGAGTCCCTGACTTTATGTTACAATATTTTTTATGGGGTAGGTCCTGGACTCCTTAGGTGAGCTCAGCCTGCTTAATCTCCAGAGTTAATATTTAATTGTGGTTTTCTGCACAACAGACAATATGGTTTGATCAGAAAGCTCGCATTTTTCCATATAGGTCTGGAAGAAGGATGAGACTCCTCCCCATAGAATCTCCTGTAACTGCTACACTTTCTAGTTTATATTGATAGGATGTCAAGGTCAACACTCCTCTCTCCCCTGCCCTCCCTAGGACAAGAGCACATCAAATTTAAATCTTGAAAACTTAGGGAAGGGGCATCTGTTAAAAGTCTGTGATACACAGAGGTGTTTATTATGTTAATTTACTTCTTCACAGGGACGAATGGCTGGTACTAATAATTGAGAAGGCTTTTTCTTTAAATCTGGAGAGCTGTCTTCATTTCATTGAAAATACATTACATAAACCAACTCTAGTTTTTTTGTGTTCTCCAGGTCTTTAAACAGTTTAAAATCTCTTGTTAATAATATCTTTGATGTAGATAATACTTCTAAAACCCACTCTGTGGCTCAATTTTTTGTTATATGTTAGTGAAATTTTTAAGCTTTTCTATTTCTAACCTTCAATATCAGGCTCTGTTGAATCTTACTAAAATATGATGCACAAAAGTAGTTCTCTAAAAAACATAATCCTAATCATATTCACTTCACAAGTAGATTCAGAGAAAAAACATTATTCACCAACAAGTATAATTTGTCTGTAAAGGAAAGTTAGAATTAGTCTTAGAAAAGACCTACAAAGATTAATGTTTATTTAATCAGAAAGTAGTATAGTTAGGGACAGAATGCCAGTTGCTCAGAATTGGCTGAGACACCACTCTATTATGGATTTGAGCTGGAGGCCATTGCTTAGTGGCAGTATTTAGGTGGTGCGTTTGTTATGATAACATATTTTAAATTCAGACTTAGTGAATCCCAAGTTTCCCATGGTAATAAATCAGCTGCCCAAAGTGAGGTTTAACTCCATGAAAGAACTTCGGATTTTTGTTTGTTTTCTGCTATTCTTTCAATCAATCAATGAAAATTCCAGATTACATTATGTGACGGTTGAAGAGATTACATCAATTTGAGGCAATTAGGAAACACATCCAGAGTAGGGCTTATAGGTGTCTAGGGGTGATTTGTGGGCCAGCGAATGAGGGAAGAGCACCCCCCTGGAGGTGGGAGGCCCAACTGGGAGCTCCTACTCTATCAAAGGAAGGAAGAAGAAAAATTGTTACAGTTCCTCCCCTCCCTGCCCCCCAGGAAAGCTCTCACCTTCTAGATTATCTACAGATGCTACCTTGCTTGCTACGTGCCACAGATCTTCAGCAGAGATTTGCTCCAGTCCTGACCTGCTCCTGCCTACCCATCGCCGGTCTTGAGTCGCCGATCTCCACCATTGTTCTTGGATAACCGAAATCTGCAACAGACTCTCACTGGCTGTCCTACAGTCCCAGACAGGTGCTCTACCTTGCGGCTGAGCAGCCGCCGGATGCCCCAACTCTCATACATGCGGGCCACCATCTTGGACTATCTCTCTTCTCCAACTGGCAGCCCTCCAAATAGACCCCTTCTCTTACTAGCTTTGTCAATTCTGCCTCTTGTAAAACCCAAACTACTATAGATTATGTAACACAAAAGCACTCTCACCCTGAATACTTCCTAGTTTGCTCTTCTCAAAACGGCAAAAATTATTGTAACCTCACGGGTCCTTTGCACAAGATGAGGTAAGGAATATAGGAGGATGGCACACAGAACTCAAATTCAGTACACTTGAATGTGGGGTTAAATCTGAATTGGGTGGCTCCCACCCAAGAGCTAAGCTCCCCATGGTTCCGAAGACTCAGCTGGGTGGGAAACTTTATTAAAATTAACAAACTACATGAAAATGAATAAGAACATCAGGACCAATTTTGACAATGTGTGTTAATGACTCATGCCAAGTGATTTTATCAGGCCAGAAAATAGATTTCAGCAAGTATTTTAGATTTTCTGGAAAGAAAAAAAAAAAATACTTGAAACACATATGAAAATAAATGGAACAAAAGAAACTTCCATTTTCAACAGTTGGAAAATGATATGAGTAAATTTAATAGAAATCCTAAGGGATATCTTGTGAAAAGAAAACCAAAACAGAGCAAAGAAAAAGGAGAACATGTGAATGTATGTAACTGTGTATTGCTTTCTTGAATGTGAACTTCTTGCTATAAAACATCTCTTCATATCCATTATAATCAATGCACTTACTGCATATTTGATTAAGTTATGTAAAACAAAATTTGGCAAGAACATAAAAGGGATTACAAGTTAAGTCTGAAAGATAAGATAAAACTATTTCAAAGGAAGAAATGAGGAGGAATATTATTTTTCTTCCATTTAAAAACGTTATAAAATATGATAATAAAAATTTGTCATGGAATGGACATGAATTCAAACCAAAGTAAAATTTTGGAAAATGATAAGTTGTTTTTTCCAATTAATATGAGAATTCTTTTCCAATTAAAATTTAGAAATTGATGTGAGAAAAAATGACAGAACATTTGGGAAAAATTTACTTGAGACATTGGTTTCTAATATAAATTAAAAATTAAGAAAATTTAAATTACATGAGATAGTGATAAAAATAAAAACAAATAGCGTTAGGTCAAAGGAGGACCCTGGCTGAACCAAGCACATGACCAGCAGCAAGGAAACGCTGAAGTAAAGTTCGTTGCCCCATGTCCTTACATCTGGGTCCAGGAATAAGGCTCCATGGCTCTGTGCTTGGGTAGCAAGTCCAGGAACGAGATACAGGGCATGAGGTGTAGGGGTGAAAGGGCTAAGGCATAAAGGGCAAGGAATGCGTGGCAAACGCATAAGGCAGAGGGGTACGGGGTAAGGCCTGAGGACACAAGGCTAAGGCTGAGGCATCAGGGCCTGCCTGAGGAGCAAACAGAGCTTTTACTTAGTGTGGTGGATTAACCAGAATGAGGGGCATGGATTGGGTCGTTTAGCTGGTGTGTGGGAAAGGGGTTGGACAAAAGAGAACAAAGCCGAGTTGCCTGATTGATTCAGAGAGTAGGTAGGTGGGCTGTGGGTTAAGGGAGACAGGATCCCACTGGGGGTCAGGGTTGCAGTCATTAGTGGGCTAACAGGTAAGGCCAGAAGAGTCACTATGTCTGGTCTGTTGTTAGGTGGCCCCTCAGGTTGCTAAGTGGGGTTAGGGAGAAAAGTAACCATGACCAAGAAGGAATAAAGGAGTAGCTATCTCTAAGCCAAGGTCAGATGCTGAAAGCCAAGACCTGAGCTCAGGATCAGTTCAAGAAGTCAAGCCATGGGAGTCACAGTACGGGAACTCCACCAACAATTCTAGAGAATATAGAAGAATTTAAGTCTGACTGGAAAACAGAGATAAAGATATGAAGCTAAAACTTCATCTCTGTTAAATAGTACCATAAACGTAACTTCTGGCCCTGCAATTTTATAGAAATTAAACTTAAGGAATTTTTTATAAAGAGTAGACATGATGCCTGAAGGACAAGTTAGGGAAAACATTTAATGTACATGACAGATAATAAAAGATATTTTCCTGAAGAAAGTAGGTCTTAAGAAATATTAAGGAAAAGAAAGAATAAAAAGAAAAAAGACAAAAATAAATTTTAATTGTGGAAAGATATAACTACAGATACGACAAACTTGACTTTACAGGTAAATTTTTACCAACACTTCAAAGAATAAAGAATTTCTTTCTTTCTTTTTTTCTCTTTTTCTTATGTTGTGCCAGAGGTGGAGCCCGAGGCCTTGCCCACGCAAGCCACGTGCTTCACCACTGAGATACGCACTCAGCACTTCTTATTTTGTTTTCAGAAAGCGTTAGGCTAATTTCCCAGACTAGCGTCTGCCTGGCATTCTTGCAGTAATCCTTCTGCTTTAACATAACCACTGCCAGTCTAGGTGCACACTGTCACATTCAGCTCAGCATCTATTTCCTAAGGTATTTTAGGAATCAAAAGAAAGAAAACATATCCAATTTATTTGTATGGTTAGTATGAATTTAACATTAAACTAAAGAACAAAAGAGTAAGAAAAAATTTCTACAAACCAATTCTATGTACAAGTACAAATCCACAATTACTTTGTAGATTATAAACTATTAAGTTGTTTCCATCAGTGGTTTTATGCATATTTCTCTGTTTTTCTCTCTCTCCCTTCCTCTCTCTCTCTCTCTCTATATATATATGTATATGCACACATACATATATATATAGAAAACTTATTAACAATATCCACAGATGAAAGTATTGTACAATATGTATATCTAAGCTTTAATCTCAGTCTAACTACATATAAGCATATATATTACATATTTTAAATCTAAACATTGTAATTCAAGGCACACAAATACCTATAATTGTAGTAACACAGTGAAATGAAAGCTTGTAAGATAAAGGAAAGGGAGGGACTTTCATGGAGGAAGAAGGCAATTGCACCAACACAGAGGTAAGTACAGCATGACTCTCCTTTGGTTGGCTTGGCTTTCTCTCAAGAGTTTTTTAGTAGTACATATTGGTTATACAGATTAATAGGTTTCATTTTAACATATTTGAATATGTAGCTAATATCCTTTGGTCATTTTGACCTCCCATAATCCCCTTACCAGCCCTCTCCCTTAGTTTCCCAGTTTTAAGATATTTAAATGTAGGCAATATATTTGATCATATTCGTCTACCCTATTACTCAATCTTCCATCCCCCCTTTTAAGGCTTATGTATCATAACTTAAAAAGGAGACCAGAATAAGCATGGCAATTTGTTAAAATTTAATAAAACTAAATGGTATGTTCAAATGTAATTTATACTAATTTTTATATTTCATTCTCTGCTTGAAATATTTGAAAATAAAAAGAATATAAAAAATTCTTTAGAATCCAGAAGGTCCCTAAAGGATATCCAAAATAAGTTCATAAAAGTAAAAATTCAAGTGATAAACCAACGTATGAGAGAACTCAGTTTTTCCCATACAGTTGGTTACTGTGCGTTATCCTTATGAGTGGGGCATGTGGAGGACGCGCACTGCTCAAGGTTAGTGGTTTTATCTGATGCACCATATCCGATGGAGAGCATGACCATATGCTTAATATTTTGCATGTCTTCTGGCCGTGTGCAATTTTATAGAAACTGAACTTAAAGAATTTTTTATGAAGAGTATATACAAAATAAACCTGAGGACTTTTTTCAAAGTTCTGAACAGAAGAATGAAAGGTGGAAATTCTTGATATGACACAATAATAAAATGCACTACTATGCAATTGTCTGTATAGTCCCGGAAGAATATTAACGGCATAGGAGGATGGGTGTGATACATTACCAAAAAAATGGACACGTTAAAAATAATACATACAGGATAATCCAAATTCTGTTATATACACAGAATGAAAAGACACCTTATATATGCCTTACACCACACCCACACATGCACTCACATACACACATGCAAATGTACACACATGAGCACAACACAACAAAGCCACGGCGGTCTCGATACAACTAATATTTCCTGGCACTGGAATTATTAGTATTAGTTTGGTGTCCTTGTGCTTCCCAAACCTTTTATAATAAATACTACTTATTTTTATGAAACAAGAAAAATCCCAGTTTAACAAGAGAAATATGCCATAACTTTCATTATAAAGTTTTTTCTGATTCTTCGATGTTTGAGTTATTGCATATTGTCTGTGTTTTCTTATGCTAAGGCACACTACTCCCTTTGTAGCCTAAGTTTCCATGTCTCATATCAGAGAGATAATACAATTAGTTGCTTGTCTCATTAAAGCTAGTTTAGTGATCAAGGCATTTCCGAGGCCAGCAGATGTTTCTGATTAATTTACACTACTTGATTAGATTAAAGCTCTAACGTGGAAATATTCATTCAGGTTGAAATTGTCTCGGCCTGAGTTTGTAATGCTAAAGGCTTGTAAAGCCAAAACTTACACTGATATAAGATTTACGTGGATTGATTATTGCTATTTGGCTACTGCTTTTATTTTTTAAAAAATTAAAATTGCCATCTTTTGACATAAAATGCAACACCTCGGGAGAAACTTAATGCATTTTATGTTGACTTTCCATTTGTTCATCTTCTTCAAGTTCAACCTAATAAGATAATTTCCTCCTCCCCAGGAAGCACTGTGTTAGTGCTAGGGAAAGCTAGAGTTCTATATGTTCTAATTGCTGCCTGCTGGGGCTCGTGCTCCACCGGAGCATTCAGATGCTTGGATATGGAGGCACTGAACTTCTTGACAAAAAAAAAAAGCAGTTTTAACAGAAACAGCAGAATATCATATTGTACATTTTAAGGAACTAGCCAGTAGAAGAGCATGGTAGGATTGGGGTGGGTAGACTGTTGGAGTGGTGGAATAAAACTAGACATGCCTATTACAGTCAAGATGTTGAATAACAGATAAAAAGTTTGACGTTCACTTTTTACATAATGAGCATCAACCAGGTGTTTTGACTGAGGGAATTTTCTAGAAAGAAGTGTGACTACTAGGAAAGGGAAAGGAAGGCAAAAGACCTAGGGACTGATTGAGATGGTGTGCTCGTACAAGCACAAGCAAACACTAAAGTTATCTGCAAAGGACAGCGATGGTGTGGGATGGGGAGACGGGGAGAAATTCTCATGATGCAATGGCAGGGCTAGCAGAGTCTGGGCATAGTTTGGGTCTGGTAACAGGTAGAAAGGGACTCAGAGCTGACTCCTTAGGTCAGCATGAGTACCTCGAAACGTGATCATAGCATTACTAGTACCGAGATACCTATGGTAACACTGATGATCAGAATGACTTTGCTAATAACATCAGAGAAAGGGAGGGGCCAGTGAGTTTATTTTATGTGAGATGAGAGAATGGTGCTGTAGTCACTGTGTATGAACTGGCAACTCTGGACCGAAATCAAGTTTCTATTAAATGGAAGATGGTAATGAGGGAGGAGTGATAGAAAGAAAATATTGAGAACTGTATTCAAGGAGGCTAAGGAGAGGAACTCATGAAGAAAAATCACTCATTATGGACTCATCCAACATATACTTTTAACACCTTACAATGCTCTAAGCATCGTTCTAAGTGCTGGAGGAAAGCAGTGAAGGTGACTGTGGACTTCCTGATGCCATGACATCGAACCTTCAGTGAAATAGGAAACTACAGTGGGCAGCACTACATTCACAGCCTGAAGGGCCTGACACAGCCTGCCCTGAGGGTCACAGGTGCCGTGCCCAGGGCCTATTGACACGTGAGGATTGATGAAAATGTTTTGATTCATTTTTAGTTTGAAGCAAATGTTTTAAAATGTTTATCTCAGACCAATGCCACTGTGCAATATAACGCAATAAATGTTTCCTATAAAGGAAGAGACCAATGAAAGCTAAAGTGCCCAGAACCCGTGGACGCCCAGGCTGCTACGTACAAAGGTCAGGGAGTGGTGCCTGAAGGAGGTGATTGAATCTGGGGAAACATGAAGCTAGTGGTATCATGGAGGAGAGGTCAAATAAATGCATATGGTCCGAGAGAGCTTGCAGATCCTTGGCATCCTCCAACAAGACCAGTGAAGCACTGGGAACCAAACTCCAGAGGGATTAGAGGGACTGGGGGGAATGAAAAAACCTCCTGGAGGCCATAGTGAAGGGAAAGGATGCCTGGGTGGTCCGTGGAGGAGAGACCTACTCGAATGAGTCTTTTATGTTAGTTTTCCTTTACTTCTTTTGCGCATCTCGATTCCACACTACTGCTGTTAATATTATCAAGGGAGACAGCTTTGGAATTCAATAAATAATTGAGTCCTGTACAAATGGCACCCCAGTGTGCACTGGGCTAAGCAGAGACAAAGCTAATGCCTGTTCATGTTTGAAGATAGTTAGAAAACTAATACGGTCTAATGAGAGGAATGTACTGACTGCTTACGCTGTTGTGTCTTTCCAGGCATTCCAGTGGGTTTGCATTACCCACTATAACAGCTACTTTCTTCTCTCTCACATCTACCCATGTCCTTTTCTCTTTTTTCCTTTAATATTATTTAAACTACAACGAAGGATGTTTAAACTTAGACATCTAGCTCCTGATTCATTGCTGTTGTAGTCAGCCTCATTGATCTTAAACAGTTTCTTATTGCAGACCTGTGGTTTATCCAGCCACACACCACCACCCAGGGTAAGCTGAGCTGGAAATCTCTGCCTCCTTTTGCTTTGCCTTGCACTTGTTCCATTTGTACGACTCAAAGACTGCTGCCTAGACTTACTCATCTGTAAACTGTGAACCAAAACAGTAATTTCTTTTGTGGTGCTCAAACCATGTAATACCTGTTCACTCATTTTTCAAGAGTGCGCTCAAAGGTTTTCTTATCTTACAAAGAAACTCTTGGGGTGGGGAGTGCCACTCAACAGTTTGCTCCAAATGTAGACAGAATGAGTTCTTTCCTATTTTATACTACTCCAGCCTAAGCACACTTTCATCATCATGGTTAGAGAGACTGAATTCTGGAGGAAGGCCTATCTAGGGGTATAATACATCCCTTTGTGTCAGTATCCTCATGTATGAAATGGGTATTATGTTAGTATCAGTCTTCTAGAATAGTTTTAGGAATCAAATGAAGAAAAAACTTACTCTACGTTCAGTAAATATTATAATATTTTAAAATATACAGCATATTTATTTTGTTATATGGTAAACCATTGATTAATGTGCACCTTGGCAATACACAGCTTAGGAAGAGGGAAGTCATAATTTATAGAAAAAAATTACATAAACACTCAAGAAAGAAGTATTTTCCAAAGGGACCTCTTCTCCTCCCTCATTCATCATTTCCTAACCATCGACTATTAAGGATGCATATTGCTTTTTTTTTTCAGATAGGGTCTTGCCCTATAGTCCGGGTTGATTCTGAACTCAGGTAGCCCAGACTGGCCTGAAATTTATGGCAATCTTCCTGCCTCAGCTGCCCGAATGCTAAGATTATAAGCATAGGCCACCACAACTGACTACTGTACATGTGGTGCTGGGGAATGGAACCTGGGGAATTGAACAAGACAAGCAAGTGTCTTTCCACTGAGCTATGTTCCCAGCTCAATGATACATTTTGCCTCCTAAATATCCTTTGTCACCATCAGTTTTTGCTTGGGCAATTGCACCATCGTCTTCACCTAAGCACTTTCTGTGCTCTTTTCACTTTTCTGCATGTAGCAGGAGCAAGGTTTTAGAAATCTAAACTAAAAAATATTAATTTGCACTTAAATTCAAAGACTTTTATTACTCATAGAGTAATAACTGGACACCTTTCCACCGGTCTGCTTGCGATACCCCTACTCATATCAGATTGTCCTTACCTTCTCTCTCCTCTCCAACTCTCCCTCTTTCTCTGCCTCCCTCCCTCTCTTCTGTACTGACCTGTTCCTGGACTGCAGCCTACTTGCGAGGCTGGTGAAGGCTCCTTTCCTCTTCCCTGCCTCTCTAGTTTATAACCCCATGCTGAGAACTATGTCATATTTGCTCACAACAAGCATGAAATGATATCAGTTGAATAGAAGTGATTGAAAAGATGTATTTGGCATTTAGAAATAGCTACTTTTGGAAACTAGAAGTTTGAATCTTAAGCGCTTCATATTTAAGAAAGAAGGTAAAGTCGACATGCCAACACCTACTTCACAAAAATCAACGAAGACAGTGCAAATGGAGCTTCTAATCCTGGAGCCTGACGTGTGTTAGGTACAAAATTAATTTTGCTGCTTTCTTCCTGTTTCTTCAGATTGTGTGTTTTAATACGCTTGGTCCATGAGGATTGCTGTGATTAAAATTGTGAAGCAAGGACTGATCTCATCTCTTTTCTTCTTCATGGATATTCAGAGGTAGTAACTATAGTTTTGCGATATTCCTGCAGCCTCAGCAAGGGAGAGGAAATTTTTAAAAATACTCATCTGTCTTATCCTGATACCAGAGTCTGGCCATTGTCTACGTGGCCTTTTCTCCCAAGCCCCATGCAGAGGAACTTTTCCCAGCCTATTACTAGAGGACACAAAGATGACTGCCCAGAACAGAGAAAACAAGCGATTCATCAGTTGGTGAGTTTCAAACCCTGAGCAGTCATGACAACGGAGAGTGCCATGAGAGACAGGGTGTGGAGGGCTGGGGACATGGGTGGCAAAAATAATTGCCGAGGGGAAACAAGAAAAGGCACGAGTTTATTCAAATTCAAGTCCACTGTCAAGGGGACAGTAGGAAAGTTCCTGGAGAAGACTATCTGGCCTATGGAAGGCAGGGAGCCTTTTATATAGGTTTCTTGAGCCTAAAGATATGACTGATATGTGCAGCCATTTGAAAAGAATGTTCACAAGGGCAGTACCGAGTGTTCTGTCTTCTCCTTCAGGCCAATGAATGCATCATCTTTGCAATAGGGTTGGTGATGTATCCTTGCAATAAGCCATAAGCTAGGGGTACCAGGGAGTGCAACGTCACACTATTGTAGAAAAGAATCTTAATGACTGTGTGTTTTAGAAACAGCTCATTCGTTCATTCATTCATGGTTCTGAGGGGCAAGCCCAGGGCCTTTACACCAAACTACATCCCCAACTCACTTGTATGTTTGATTTTGAGGCAGGTCTTGCACAGAGTGTGTAGCTCTGATGTAAAGCCAAATTTAGTAGACAAATAGAGGAGAGGAATCTTGTATGAGCAGATTTTATTCATGATGCAAAAATCCTCAACACCATGAGCTTTAAGGTCAGTAGAACACTTCTCTGGGTGGTGGGCGATGGCGGAGTTGTTTATGACTGCAAATTTGGCTGTTCAGTTAATTCTTAAGACAAAGTTTTGAGTCAAATAAGAACACTATTTAAAAAGGCAGCTGTTAAAGAAGATGAAGGACTCTTGCCCAAAAGTCTATCTTTCTGGGAAGCCAGTTAAGGTGTGCCTTATGTAGGAGGTTTATATAGTGGGCTAGATGACACATTTCTAATTATATAATCATAAGGTGCTTTTCAGCTCTTCGCACCCCTGGATCAAAGACCATAACTTCCTCAGACATTCTTCTCACTCAGTAGTTCGTCCAAATGTAGCTCATGACATGTTACATAAGGAACAGTTGAGAAGGGATAGCTGCCCTGCCGCCCTCCTGCTGATTGCAGAGCGCATAGTAATGAAATAAAACGTACTTCACTCGATTATGGTGAAGGCAAGGGTCAAGTAGGGTTAAATAGGAAGACGAGCATGAGATCTGATCTCAGTGTCAGCTTGAGAGAGGCTCAGGAATAACACAGGTGTGAGGATTCAGAAGTAGCATTCTTTTTTTTCATGCCAAGTCGTTAAGAAACTCTACCTGATGTACTTTTGGCATCTAAAAGTAGAGGGGTTTTGTGCCTCTTTTCAACATACAGTCAGGAAGGTAATAAGATCTTAGAGAAGAGAGTGTTGCACAATATTTCTAGGAAGCCTCAGAGTTTCCTAGAGTGTACTAGGCGATAAGCAGAGTGAATCACAAATATCCAAGAGCCCCAAAAAGTTGTGACAGAAAATTCCAGACCTAAGGGCAATATGGGACACATGTGTCATCACGCCACGGACTGCTGACAGAAGACAAGTGAGAAATGCAAATGGCACCAGGGCAAGGGCGGTGGAAAGGCATGCAGGAAGAGGTGGGCTGTAACGCCACCTAAGCACAGCCTTGGTGCTACTTAGGTTCCAGAAACTTAGATACAGCCCAAAGAGACAGTCAGAATTGAGAGCAGGATTCCCTGTTTTTTGTTTGTTTGTTTGTTTGTTTGTTTGGGTTTTTTTGTTTTTTTTTGCCATAGCAATACATTAACAGGAGGTCACAACAATAATTAGGACAGATTATGTAAAATTTTTAAAGAAACTGTCTTCTGGTGTGCTTGAGCAATGGACTGAGACTATTTGTTGTACAAAGAGCTCTGAAAATACACTCTGGGCAAGGTCGAAATAGACAGAAAGACGAATCATTCCTTCTTCCCGTTTTGTGGAGGCATGAGGGGGGTGGAGTGAGCTGCTTCCTGGGTTTTCTTTTTCTCTTATCCCACTGTTATTCATGGCCAAGATCCAAGACACAATCTTAATGCGTCTTTACGCTCCCATAGTGCCAATGCCACAGCCGTAGTTGTTTTCAAAATAATGTAATATTTTAAAAGTTATCCTTTAATGTAGTTCCGAGCTTATTCATGCTTGTTGGTGATAACCAACTATTAATAGCTGATCAAAGAGCTCTTTAAAGCATGCATTTAGGGAGAAAAAGGCCACAAACTCTACATCAAGTGCCATAAAAACACACAGAGAGAACTGGTGACAGAACTAGCATGTCATTTTCAGGAGAAATTGTGAGATTTGACATTCACTTAAAACCTCAAGTGTTTTTATACTTATGCACAGTGCATGGCAGAAAGTCGATTACATTTGCAACTTTAAGACAAGCATCAGTTCAGCTTAATGAATTCATATCAAATGTATTTCAGAACTCTCCTGGCCTTAGAAAATCCAAAAATGAATGGCTTTTGTCTCAAGTACCTCACAATTTAGAGGTGAAGAATTCCAGATGTTAATGACATAAACTTTGTAACTGAAATAAGACAAGATATAAAATACATTCTGTCCAAATGATACAGCTGTAATAGGATAGAGTAACTATGAATATATAATTCATAAGTTACAAATTTAACAGTATAAAACATGCATCTGCTGATATAATGTGTGAATGTACATAGAGAGAGGTGTGCTGGAGAAATTAATAATGAGACCTTTAAGACAGCTGTGAGGTTCTTGGAGGGTGGTCGCATTTTCCGTTGTGTGCAAGTCTCTCTTAGGCAGCCAGTGAAGGAATTTGCAGTGAGTTTCACACATTCTCTCAGATGCCCTTAACTTTCATTCTTTGATTATCCTAAGTCTGTTTTCACCAGGAAGACTTCTCTGTTGAGGGGAGTTAAATGTGGTGACATGGCTTCCAAGTGGCAACTACAGTCTACAAAAATCACTAATAGTTTATCCCAGAAGCTTAACAGAAAATATTAACTAAGAGAAACAAATTTAATTATGAGTCTCTACCAATACAAATTATCCCAGTTGGGAAAGAAGAGGAAACAAACACAATAAAAAGGCCAAGGACACTTGCAAGTGATCTTAGATTATAAAAATATGTGTGTGTGTGTGTGTGTGTGTGTGTGTGTGTGTATGCCATATATCACGTATGCTTGTGTATAAATACAACAATAGGAAGAAAAAATCATACAGCCAAAAGTAAAGAGAAAAACGAGAACAAACATAGTATAAACATATCTATAATAAGTTTACACTTTCAAAGATGCTAAAAAGGACCAAATACTTCACACTGGCCATTTTGATTTAGGTAGACTAATGGGATTCTAGCACACTTATGTACTTACTCATTCATTTCCTTGGGTACTCAGTAAGCTAGTTCGATGCTCTGTGATAAGCAGGAAAGACCAAAGCATTGAATGACATAGTTTCTAACTTGATGAGCTCCTGTTCTAAGGAGGAGGTTGTGAAGAAACAGCGACCCAGACAAGTAGAAGGCATGACAGTGATGGTGATGGAGAATATGTAGGCATGGGAGGATACCGCTAATAAAATCGGGTAAGGTGTGAACAGGGCTGTAAACTGGGTTGGACTATGAGTAGAATAATAAGAGACCAAGAGAGACTGAGAATTTATTAAACTGACTTGCAGTTGCGTTGGGTAAAGGCAGGCCGGGCTGCAGTAACAAACATGATCAGACTTGTGATGGGCACATTACCATATTAACAAGGACAAGAACAGTAAGGAGGTCACATTCATGACAAAGCAACTATAGGTATATGATACAGTGTAGAAAAATCATTTTTTCAGACTGAAAATCGTGTATGAATAGTATCTGTGCATGCTGCAGCTTTCCAGATGGAGTTTGCCCTGAGGTCCTTCATTTTTGCCCCTAGTTATCTCAATTTGTATAGAGTTTGCCTGGAGAGACTATTTTGAATACAAATACCAAGACAGAATGATTCTGTGTCCTATTTTGACTGAAAACAGCTTGCATGTCTATTCTATGCATAAGGCACAGACTGATAAATGACTTACTCACGCTAATGAAGAATTATCATCATGAACTTATTGAATTAAGGAGCATGTAGACACATGAATTTATCAGACCATATTAGATATACTGGGCACAGGGACTCATCAAACACACTAGATGCACCAATCTCAACCCAAGAGACATAAAAGAAAGATGCCTAAGGCTTCGAGTGCAGTACTTTAACTCTCATCTTGTCACTGACAACCTGGTGCAGGCATCACAGGACTCTCAGGCCACAGCTTCTGATCTATCCTTGCACTGCAACTCCGTGCAACCTCCACTTCTGTGGCTTGCTTTGAAGTTACCCAGACGCTTTTGCCTTGGCAAATCCTGGATGGATTTCTTAACCCCTTCTCTGACTACCAGCAGTGACTCTGCATGTGTACGGTCTCAGTGTTCTGATCCCCTACTATTGTCGGTTTAGAGCCTGAAGCTTCCTTAACTGTTTCTCAGCCCAACTATTATCTGTGCACTATTGCATGAAGGATGATATGTGATTTGAGTGTCACTGGTAATTAACACTGAAATGGAATAAAGAACTTGCAATTGCTATAGTCATAACTATGAAGTAAAATTAGAAGTTCTCTGTAAAATGTAAGTGATGAAATTATGTAGTTTGGGAGCCTACTACGAAAAATGTTCTGATATTGTGGAAAGAGAAAAATGTGTCTGTTAATAGCATATATAAATAGCTAGCTTTCTAACAACAGCATCTAATACATACTGAGCATTTAGTCATGGTAGGAGGTCCAAGGTGACCCTATCGGTATCCTATACATGAGAAACATACAGGCTATGCGATTTAGGATCTTTGTCTTTAGACTTAATTGAACAGCCAAATTTGCAGTCATAAACAACTCTCCACTATCACCTACCATCCAGAGAAGCGTTCTGCTGACCTTAAAGCTCATGATGTTGAGGATTTTTGCAACATGAATAAAATTTGCTTATATAAGATCCATTTTCTCTAACTGGCTACTAAATTTGGCTTTACATCAGAGTTACACACTCTGTGCAAGACCTGCAGCCAAATTAAACATAAGATTGAGCTGGGGATGTAGTTTGGTGTTAAAAACCTGTGCTTGCTCGTCAGAACCACAAGAAGATAGTGCCCTCATAATGCAATCACCTTCAAAATACAAGGCTTTTGGGGGACATTTCAGATTCAAACAGCAACATGTAGTTTCTAAAAGGACTAACTTCTGAACGGATGCGTCTCTACTTGTTGCTCTTTTCCTCTCATTCTAGTATTTTCTAATATTTTATCTAAAGCCAATAGTGTAAGTCCATTTTGATGATAGTCTGAGAAGCAAATTTTTACAATATTTGCTGCAATTTAGCATACATAGAATTTTTCCCTTATGGTTTTCTGTGCTTATGGAATATAAAAGTTTTACCACATTGTAATTTTAGAAAACAGTGTGAAAGGAA
Source organism: Ctenodactylus gundi (assembly GCA_004027205.1). Classification (NCBI taxonomy): domain Eukaryota; kingdom Metazoa; phylum Chordata; class Mammalia; order Rodentia; family Ctenodactylidae; genus Ctenodactylus; species Ctenodactylus gundi. The sequence goes on along the minus strand of PVKB01001841.1, from coordinate 103,948 downwards.
ATCACCGCACATATTCCAACAGGTTTTAGTTTGAATAATGCCATTCAGGATCACACTTGTTCCTCATCTACAATGATGCTGGGAATGATGCTACTGACAATTGATATTGCGATCTGAGCAGTTCACTGTCTGTGGTTGCAGTGCAGTCCTTGGCACGTATTATGTACCTAACAAGTAAGGTACTAGTAATAATGAGACCAAGCCCAGTGTCACAGGCCTGTAATCCCAGCACTCTGGGAGACCGAGGAAGGAGGTTTGAAAGTTTGAGCCACACGTAGTGACTTAGTTCAAAATAAAAAATTAAAAACTGGACTAGGGACAGAGCTCAGTGTGTAGGCCCTGAGCCTTATCTGGGTGATCATACACAAAATATAATTAATTAATTAAGAGGAAAGCAATGTCTTTTGTGAGGGCCATGCTAAGTCATGGGAGAGGGATGAGAAGTCATGATACAGAGAAGAAAAACAGTCCTAGGACAGAAGGAGTCTACGCTGTGAGGATATAGAGTAGTGGTGATGATGGGTGAAATTATAGAGATAAATTTATATTCTTTGGGTGATAGTAATAGCTACCTTGAACTAATTAATAGTGCCAAGTATTGTATTTTGAGATTTACATATATCAATCTATTTACTTTTCAATTCATTTGAGAGCTAGGTATTGAGCTATTTTTGTTTGTTAAAAGATTAGAGCTCAGAGAAAATAAGTTTACATATGACCTCTTGGTTTAAATAGATATCTGACTATAAATCGAACACATGTCCACTGACTAATGCTACAGTACAGTAACTTCTAAGGATTTAAAAAAAATTACTAACTGAAAGACCAACTGATAACATAGCTGTTTATGACTTTAGTTTGCTTTTTCATTGCATTGGTGTCAAAGCTCTTTCAATGTACCTTCCCCACAGACCCTGTAAAACCAGGGGCGGTGCATCCTTTCTGGGCAGCATGACCACAGGAAGTGATGTAGTGCAAGAAACATTTGGGATTTGGCATGCCATTCCATATGGAAGCATTATCCATCACTTGCTTCTCTTCAGAGTCCGGGTCAAGTTCTTATTTAGAAAGAGAGAAAAATAAACTGAAAAGCTTTGGTCCAAAATGGAACTCAACAATGGAAGGGCTCTCACACATTTCCATCATTCTTTGACTTAAAAAAGTCTTTCTTCGCTTTGGCATTGATTTAATTATTCATAACCTCTGGGATCTGCTGAACACAGCCTTACTCTTCAATTACTTAGGTTTTTATCTTCATAACTTCTTTAATAGCTTTGGGCACAGTATTAGAAAGAGACTGCTCTTTCTATTGATTTAGGATATGCTAAAAGCACAAGTACTTCCTGTCTGTTATTTAAAGGTTTGAACGTCTTGAGAGGTCTAATTTAATTCTAAGAAATAGGAAATGACAAAATTTCAGCAAAGACTAAAACAAAATACAAGTTACTGAGGATTAATTCCTCATGCAAATGGGATTTTCTAGTAGGGAGATAGTGTATTGTTCTAAGAAGAAAATTTATACTCTGGATATTTTCCTCCCACCATATTGAAAAATGTTAAATTCCGTAGATAGGGGAGCAAGTATTCATGCTAAAGTCAGTCAATGTACATAAGCTATAAGTACAATAATCAAAGTTACAAGTCCACATTTTCAAAAATAAATACAATACGTTCTCGACACAATGCATCTTGGTATAAAATCATATTCTAACAGCTACATGGAGAGTCAAAATTATTTGTAAAAACCAGTGAAGAAATTCATAATAGATAAAAATTTCAGTGATGATGACTAATATCTGACTGGGGAATGAGACTTGTCATTTAGATTCTGGTGTACTGAAGCAAAGTACACCTTGGACTTGAAATAACTAAGTGAAAGAATTTGGGAACTTTGAGGACGTGAAGTTTTTGAATAATCCTCTTTCTCAATTACTAACTTCCTAATAATGTTCTCTAGCAAGTACAATCCTTTTATTTTTATTTTTTTCTTTCTACATATATATTTTAGAGACAAGGTATCTCTATGTTACCCAGGCTGGCCCCAGACATCTGGGTTAAAGTAATCTTATTGCCTTAACCTCCCAAGTAATTAAGACTACAGGCACCTGTCATCATGGCCAGGCTTTTCACCTTATTTCTTTACCGCTTTTATACGCCTACCTTCAGAGCAGTTGCAGCTGGAAGCTGACAGCCCAGTGGTTCTCTCAGTAGGGATAAGATACCTAAGAGTTCTCCATCTCTCAGAACCATTAAGACCAAAAATTGATGTTCAAATGGAGAATTCCACTCTGTCCAATATGTGGACCTAAGCATCATAGATCAACAAAACTTGATATTGTTAATGTACAATTTAGAGGTTCACGTGAAAAAAACCTCACCAGAATATAATGCATTTATTTTCAATGAGAAATATTGCTATCAAGTGAACTTAATGTCTGCCTTGACGTGACTAGCACCTGAAAATATTTTGTTGACATTTAAAAAAAAGTATTTGCTCACCTCTAAGTTTGATTGCTTAAATACCTTCAGGATCCAAAGCTGTTCTCCTCATGGAGATAATCAATTCAAGATATCCACACTGGCCCCAAAGCTGTCTTCTTCTGTGCCCAACCCAGGTCAGATCTTGAGGCTATCGTTTCTATCTGGCTGGTTTCTTGCATTGCATGGTCTTTGTTCAAGACTATATGGCACAAACTTGTGATCCTAGGAAGGAAGATTGGCATTGAGTTTTAGGCTAGCCTGAGCTATGATTTAAATTTGGAGTGTTCCCCAGAAGCCTCATGTATTTGAATGTAGTGGGATAATTGTGGAACCGTGCGTTATTGGGAGGTAGGGTCTGGCTGGAAGGGGCAGATGCTTGAACTGGCAGGATTGTGTCAACTTGCTAAGATTGGAGGTTGCCCAGGGCAGAGCTTTCAGGTGTGTATTGTTGACTTGTGGGCAAGAAAATGAGAAAGTTGCACCCAGCCTGAGTGTGGGGGCATAAGTAGAGGAAGGAAGAAGAAATATTGCTATGACTTCTTCCCGGGAAGGCTCTAGCCTTGCCTGTCTCTCAACATTGACTGGCTCCTGCCTCATTGGCTTCTGTATGCAACGCCACGAGCAGCTTGTGAACAATTCCCTAGTCTATAGCATGTGCTCCCACTGTTTCCAGATGCCCATGAATAGATTATATGAGACCTTCTGAAACCGTGAGCTAAATAAATTTTACTTCCTTTAAATTGTAGATGTCAGGCATTTTGTCCCAGAAACAAGCAAGACAAAAATGTAGTGAGTTCAGGATCTGACTGAACTACAGAATGAGACCCTGTCAGACAAACAGACACACATAAAATAAGACTATAAGATAATTTGGTATGCTATTTGTTAATAAATACACCTCAGTCTCCCTCCTGTTAAACCCAAGATCCACTGAGATTTGACATGTCCTTAAACTTGTTGGTGTACTAGTAGATGCATGTCATCAACGACATCAATTTTCGTGTGGAGACTGCAGTTTGAAGTTCCAAGGGTAATCCAATCCCCAAGTGCTTGGGATTCTCACACACACACTGACAGTCTGACAGTGGAAGCTTATCTAAGTAGCATCCTCCTCTGGTTCGCAGTATCACTTACTTCCAGAAGATCTATGTTAACTTTCTATCATTAACTCGTTTGCTTCCATCTGTGAGTTGTGCGTTACACGAAGAGATGTGTGGAAATGCAAATAACCATGGAACGATTGGGAGATTTTCTCGGAAATATTTGCTCATGTGGGAACTTGAACAGTTATGACTTGTTATGATCCAAAGTGAGATCCGACCTGTGCATTCAATTCATTTCAACAAAAAATTGTCTCATGTTTATAATTTCTTTCTGCCATCTGGTGAGAAGTTGGCTGAGTCATGCTTTTTTTGTCATTGCCATTGTCTTTACACTTATCTTCTCTAATTATCTTTCTTTATACTGTTGTGACTGAAATCATTACTTTATTCCATTAAGTCACAAAATATCAAATAGAAAGCTCTATCAAAACATTGCTGTCAGCTAAAGTTTCATCCTGTAGAAAGATAAAAAGCCATTCTATTTTAATGCTTTTAATTTGTTTCTTCCAGAAAGATTCATTTCTGATCATTTCCCTTTAAATTTAAAAGTTATTTTATTTAATATTTCTCTTCTGACTTAGTCTGTTATCTGCTGTCACATAGATTGTGTAGCCTAGGAAACCTGAAGCCAGCCCTGATGATATTGAATATCTCAGTTTTTTCCCCATTCTGTTTCTGATTTATTTTATGAAAAGTGGTAAGTCACTTAACCACTTTCAGCCTACACGTCTGAAACATATGCAAGATAACTATTGTCAGCAAACAATGCATGCTTTTCACCTGCTGTGCCTCTGCTCCATCACTGCCTGCACTCAGAGTGCTGGATGCTTGGCGGGGGAGGCAAAAATCAACAGGCAGAGCGACTCCACAGCTGAAGGCATTCTTCATGTACATACACGCTCTATAAGTCGTGTCTCTGGAACAAAGATATAATTGTGAAAGCTTCTTCTTAAAAAGTGCTGATGAAAATCAGGATCAACTTCATTGTTTATTTCTCTTTCCTTTTTCAAGTAGACGTTATTGATGTTTCTTACTTTCCCAGTTTTCTATTAGTGCCTGTGTCTGAGCTTCCACCTCCCCCAGTGCTGAATTTCAAGGTTGCTTGTCTGAGTGACCCCACTGTGAGCCTAGACAAGGCCAGAAATCAAGAAAAGAAAACGTGCCTCTATGGCAGAAGGAGACTCAGAGGGGTGTCACTGGTATTTTCAATCATTGAAAGGCTGTCATGAAGAAGTGGCCGTAGTATATCAGGCTGAGAGTGGTCAGCAGAATTAGCAGGGAGATAAATTTACTGCAATTCAGAAGGTCCTTTTATTAAAATGTCATTCCTGATGGCATCCTGAAGAAAAAAGTCTTCATCTCTGTGATGATCATCTATGTTGAGAAGGCTCATGCAGAGGAGAGAAGGTATCTCTGATTCTGGAATTACCGAGTCCAAAGTTAAGGAAAGTCTTTACAGTCACAGCAAGGGATGGGTAGCATGCTGGAGGAAGAGTGGTGATTAGATGATGATGTAACATAAGCAATCGATAAAGTGCTAAGTATTAAATACCAAGAGAGAAAATGAGAAAAATACACGCAAAAAGTAACTCGAAAAGAGGAGGTAGAACAAAGGAGAGAGACAACAGTCGAGGAAGTGGAGAAAGAAAAAATGAACGACTATGGATCACTTGTGTGAAACGACGAAAGGCCATGCCGGAATTAGTCACAAGAAAAAAACCAGCAGGTACGAGGAAGCTAAGTACCCGCTAGTGGGAGTTCCAGGTGTCTGCTCACCTCTCCCACACAAATCTGAGCATGTCTGATTCGTGAGCCTGGGCCTTCCAATGGGCTGCTGGGTATGTGGATTTCAGGGGGAAGCAGTTCCAAAACTCTAGAGACAAACAACATGGGATTTCACAAGCGAGAGAAGTAATTTCTGGATTGAATTACTGACATTCTGCAAACCAAATGTCTTCAGGAATTTTGTTTATTCCGATTTGATGTTTTCCAATTACTCGTTATTCTGCATGATTACTTGAAAGAGGAAATGCCCACTTCAGGCATCCCATTTCAGGGTGAAATCTAAACAGAGGAGCAGGCTTTGTGTCTAAGCCAATGGAAGGAGGGAGAAGCCTGCATGTTTCCTGTGTACTGGGCCTGGCAGGGTGCCAGACATTGTACAAACATTGCTTCATTCAATCCTCTCCAATGCCCTTAGAGAGAATGACTATCCCAATTCTTTAGGGAAAGAAAATAGTGTTCCATGTGGCCTAGGAAGTTACAAACACAACTTATTAAGGAGCAGAGCTGGGATTAAAATCAAATTTAAATGATTTTAAATCCATGGTACTCATTATCTCAAACAAATATCAAACCACAAACCAACAGAGTACATATTTCTATACACCTTAATTAATACATAGAAGTAAATGAAAATATGAGTTAGTGAAGTCTAAAATGTAAATCATGTTTTGAACTTCACTAATCAGGAGATCCAAATAGTTTATTTTAATAAAACGTATTCTAACATTGATAGAACTGGTAAAACTCTGCACAGAATTTTATAGAGCATGTAATAAGAACATAAAAGTTTATAAGAAATTTAATATGGCAGTATAACCTATTGAGTTATGTTTTCCCTCCTAACTAATAAGCCAATCAGGAAGGAATGGGATGAGTCTTTCCTCAGGCAAGATTCACACCTTCTGACATAAGAGATGATCTGTTTCCTTAATATCAAAGGGGAATTCACATCTTTTCGTATGTCTCAGGGTGAAATGAAGGTTTCTAGGCAGAATGGACTAACTGGAATGTGGAAATTAGAATCTTTTTTAAAAAAAAAACTCTTAAATCTAGGGAGAACATGAGCTAGATTTAACTTGAAATGCTTTAAAATGTGAAGAAGGAAATAACATCACTGTAGTGTGGTAATTATGTGTGCTATTTATGAGATATTTGTGATTCTCCATCTGGACGTATAGTAGAGTGGCCCTTTCTGACCTTGTGGAATTAGGTATGCTCATGTGACTGGGTGGAACAATGACATATGAGTACAAATACAAGCTTAAGTGTTAGCATGAGATCTACATGTCTCTTGGATGCTGACCAACCCTTTTACAGATGGTGATAGCTGAAACAAGTTGGGTCCTACATTGAGGGCTGTGCAGAGTTCAACTTTGAGCAGGCTCACAGTGAGTGGAAAGTAAACACTGGTTGTTTCACATTATCGAGATTTAGAAGCTAATGGCTACGTTGGCATGACTTAAAAAATTGTAGTGGAAGATTGGACAGCTTGACCAGGAACTAGACAACTGCCCTCGTCAGGATGTAAGTGGTATGGTTACGCCTACATGTGCACGTCTGTGATGTCTCCCTCGGCAATGGTCTGATGATGAGGAGTCCTTACTAGGCTAGGCTTTAGGGAACAGGAAGGATCTTGAATTGGTCAAATACCTTAGGAGAAAGAGGATATGGCATCTGAATGTCAGCAATGAAGCAAAATAGTTCAACATATCAGTAAAAAAACTGCACATAATTATTTGTGAAATCGATTATTATTTAATAGCTAATCTTATCATTTTAAGATAGGAGATAACATTCAGAAACAAAAAGAAACCGCTTCAAAACACACAAAATGGGTCTTTCCACATCTTTATTTTCATTTTTTTCAATATGCATATTTTTTTTGGTTGTACTCCCATATCACACTGCCCTTCTGGTGACAACTCTTAGTCATTTTTTTCAGCTGCAATCTGTAAGCAGTAAACATTTTAGTCCTTATAAGTTGTCTTTATTTTGTTCTTACTCTTCAGGGAGATGCCACTTGTTAATAATCTTTTTTTTCAGCACTCAGGAGACACCATTCTGTTATCTTTTAGAATTTGTCATTGCCAATAACAGGTGTATTCCTAATTTAAATTGACCAATAATTTAGAATTAGTGGATTATTTCTAATTGGTTTTCTACAGTTTTTCTCTGTTCTTGACTATATGAAATTTCACTTGTACTAAGCACATACTTTTAAAAAAATACTTTATTATACAAGTCTTTTCTGACGTTTATTTTTTTCTAATTACTGAAAAACTCTGTCTTAACTCTTTGCGTATTGCTTTTTCATCAATTATGTTTTTATGGATTCTACTTGATATGTTAAAATTTCTCATTATGTCTTCTCTTAACTAATCTTTAAAGTTTCTATTCATTTTATTTTGGATTATGAAGTAATAATCCACACGAGAAATGTCCTCTACTTAGTCTTCCAGCTAATTGATTCTCTTTTTAACTTTCTCACCTCTACTGATTAAGCTATCTAACTATATTTTATTAACTTTTAACCTAAATTACATGTTTACTCTTTCTAAGTTTTTCATCTTTTTTCACGACAGACTGTTCTTATAACCTTCTAATTTTATTTTTCAGAAGCTTTTTTTCTCATTAAACATTCTGCACATGCTTTCTTCATGTTCCTTCTACTTGTTCACTAACTTCTAGGTACATGAGTATTCATTTGTCATGCGTAGGTTTCTAGAGTGCTTTTTCATGCATTTTGTAATCATAAGGAATTGTGCATTTAACAGTAGCAGAGGTTATGATTCCTGGCTGTCCGGCATGTGCCCTACATTTTGTCCGGCAGTGTCCCTACTGTTGTGTTTTACTTTTGACAAGATCCTATGGGACTCATGAGTTGAAAGCAGCTTTTCTATTACTTCTATCTGCCAGTGTTTTTACTTACGGCTTGGGACCAGAACCGCCCATCTGTGTATAATTTTTGAGGTACCTAAGTCTAAACTCATTCCTATTATATACTGGTATGAAAACTTCAACCACTGAGGACTCTGGTCATGTCTGGTTGCTCTAAGAACCACATGAATTCTATTCCAATGCAACTTTAAAGGTTTCTTCTTCTGAAATTAGGTACTTTCCTATTTTTCCTTTAATAATAGTTATATATTTTAAATTGTTGGCAATAATATGAAACTGTCATCAAAGAAGAAATAAGTCCTCTTCTTATCATATTAAGACAGTTTTTATTTTTAAAAGGATAGTTTTCATTTTTAAGAAATTTTTTTAACTTAATTCATAAAATTAGAATTTTAGAATTAGTTCATAAAAATGATAGGAAGAATTATTTTTTTATGTTTTTTTCCTTCCTCTTATAATTCCCATACTCACTTTTCCTACAAACTGTGGCTAAGAACTGCTTCTAAAAATCACGGAAGCTGAGCTTTCTGCTTGGATTTATAGGTCACCTGCATTATATTGTGTCGGAGTCTTTTACAGATCCAGTTCCTTGTGTTGCAGGGGAGTCAAATAAAGAGGACTGGTGGCAGAAGGAAGGAAGGATGGAAGTTACTTATAAAAATGAATCATCTTAATTTGGAAAAAAGAATTTATAATTTATACCAACACCACGATGACATATCTGCACCTTTCTAGGGAAGAGCAGCTATGGGGAATATGTGATGGGGACAAAAAAAAATTTTTTTTCTGGAGTCAGAGAGAAAATAGATTACAGAATAGTTTGCTGTAAGAAAATTGCTCAACCGAGGACTGTCGATTGTCGTTATTTTCTGCACCTGGCAGAAGTCGAGTGTCAGATGTAGAAAGGGAAGCGTGGATGTGTACTGGGGTCAGCTCATTTGGATTTTGTGTGGGCGGAGCTCTGTTAATTGTATAGAGTAAGCTGTACCATTGTTGCCTGCACATCCATCCTGCCCCTAGGTTTTTAAAAATATTCTTATAGCTTACTGTCACTCAAGCACCCGTGGGTGTCACTGAACATCGTTATTTATTGTGATAGAATTTCCCACCTTGCCTGTAATGCCTAAGTGTAGCCACCTAATTTCTATGAATTTGGTATTGTTACTCAGGAACCTATTTCTCTAATAGCTGCTTCTACTGTCAAACCTGGTTGGAGACGTCAGGTACTGCTGAGCTTCGTGGTGGCCCCCCAGACCTCCCTTTTATTGCTTTGTTGACGGAATGTGCTTACGCGGCCTACCTGCTCCAGCGTGCCCACTTCCCTCAGTCCATTCCTTCACCCAACCCACTGTCATGGTCGTCCTGGCGTTTCGTTCTCACCTGTGTGATTATGAAGCAGGAGTGATGTGACAAGAGGAAATGAGAACAGGGAAAGGTTTACAACTTTATTCCTATAGACCAAGCTCTGAGAAACAGCAGAGCAAGAATGAAGATTCAGTCACAGATTCCTAAAGAATGAAGATTCAGTCACAGATTCCTATCAAGATCTACATGGGCTTAATCACCTCAGGTGGGGCACGTGATAGTAGGCCTAGACGGAGATCTGAAATATGTTCTTTATTTCCAAGTTTGAGAGTTCTATCTAGTTACCTTGGAAGGAAGAAATATAAACTATGCTAGAATCTACCTTGTAAACTTTATGTTTAATGGCTTATAAATATGTAAAGAGTGTAGAACTCATGTAAAGACAAATATCTAAGACTCTTGCTCACTGTTCGTGGAACCTATGTTTATTGGTGATAATATGTGTGACAGTGCATTTTTCTTTAAGCCCAGCTAGCCGGATTGTGTGACCACAGATCCTAGCGTCATGCCCAAAGTAACCAGCATCTACGTCACAGTTATAAATATGTGTGTGCAAGAACTGGGCCCAAGACCCCAGCTCCTTCCACTAGTAGTTAAAAACTACTAAGTATAACTAAAGGAACTTGAGATTTCCTGACAAGAACACAGGCAGAAAAAAATAAATAAAAAGAAAATGAGGTGGCAGACAGGAAAAGCATCATGATAGTTGGAATGGACAGGACCCAAAAGCTAGGATTAGGGCGTGGCCAGGAGTGAGGCCATGGAATAATGAGCTGCTTCCGTGTCTGCAATGAGGCAGACACTTGAGCCTGTCCAGCCCCAACCATGTTGGTGACAGGTTCATGTCCTAATAATTGAATTTCAGGCATGAAAATAAGAAGGGCAGCTGTGTTTGACCGGAAGAAAGCACACAAATTAGCAGAGATCTGCACCTGTCATCTTGATCCTAGCATCGGCACAATGGACAGATGGGCTTCATGGAGAGGCCAGAGCTGTGGCTTTGTAGTCAATCTTAACTCAGCCACAGAGACTTTAGAGGTCTTGGTCTCAAAAGAAATGACCTTATAGAGCTGGAGTGGCCAGGAAATCGGTTCCGAATGCCCATCTCTGGGATCTCATCAGGATTTTGACTCAACCATATAGAATGACAAGAATAAAATCCAGATTGGGAAAAAAGGAAGTGAAGTGTTTACATATGAGCCACATGCTGAACCTATTGCACTCTTTTCTCTGAACACAATTTAGAAAGGGCTGGCAGGAGATCTCTGCTGCAGGATGCACTTAAGTCATCTGCAGCAGATCCAGTGACATCTCTAGTGGGGCCAGGGATTATGATGATGAAGACAGCGGTACCAGGGACTAAGGAAACAATGTGAGATCCTCCAGAAATGAGTCCATAGGGTATTATCATGGGACAAGGACTCCAGAGAAATGTTAGGCCTATAGATACAGTTACTTGGGCAGGCAGTAGCATTTTGAAACAAATGACAAGGTTTGAACACATAATGGCAAAAGTTATAACAGTTACTGACAATAGAAGCAGAAAAAAAAAAAGGATGACAATTGCTCAGATCTTCAGCTTGACTTAGCTAGGCATGCTTCCTCATTCTACCTTATGCTAATTGTAACAATTAGATGTATTTAAATGACAACATTAGAACTTATTATTAAAGAGAGATCTCAGTTTCAAGGGAAACAAAACCACCTGAGCTGTAAGTGTACTGGTTGACTTAACTGGAAAATCGAAGGGATAGCTGGCTTCAGGCATCATGGGATGTCTTCAGAGGTTGTCTTTCTGATGCTGGACTATGGTTTCTTTGGTATGTGTTCGTTAAACATATTCTCAGAGGTTAGTGAAGTATAATTCTAGTTTGGGTATTTTATCTGACCAACATGAGCATTTTCATTAATAACACCAAATAAAGTGTTGACGGTGACTCTCAGCTGGCCTGAAATGGATCATGTGGCAACTCCAAAAATCCAGTGTGGCTTTGTGTTACTGAGCCCAGGTCACACTCACAACTGGAGCTCTGTGATTGTTTCTGTAATACTTTTATGCTTACTTAAATCAGAGACACTCAACACATGTTGCGTATCCAGCGTTTGCTCCCTCTCTCCTGAATTTTCCACAGCTTGCCTGGGACACTCTGGGTTCTAGTCTAGGCTCTGACTCAGTCACTCTTGAGACGATGCGGTCTAAGGAAGTAGATTCACCCCTCCATAGACCCAGGGCGAATGTCACGGACAACCTAGAACATGCTATTAAATCTCCTTTATGCTTTGGTTTGCTGTTTAGAAAATGCAGGTAATGATAAGCATCTTAGAGGGTGGCTGTAAATAGTAAAAACAATACTTGGTAAATTCCTGACAGTGTTTGATCATAAGATATTTCATTTACTTCTTGATATATAACTAGTGCTTAACAAATAGCAGTACTTATCATGGTTGACGTTCCGTAACTATCACTTCGCATTATTTTTACTGGAAGTTTAGACCATGACCTTGTAGGACTGGGAGATAAATATGTCTTTAAAGCAGATCAGTAGGCTACGATTTCGCTTCTTGAATAATCGAACTGCCAGTAAAACATGAGGTCAGTGCTTCTAGCTGCCCACATAGTGGTTTTTCACTTGCCTGATATGTGTTCACCAAAGCTCATGAGAAAATCTCCCTCTTGGTATCCTTGTTTCAGTTTGAACCCACTTTCTTGCCACAGCGCTTATTGTTCTATATTATAATGGCTTGTTTTCTTTCCTCCTAGATTAAAATCTTCCTAAGGCGGGGTGTTGATAACAACCTAGCGTAATGTCTAGCACACTGTAGGTTCTAAACGACGACGCTTACTGAATGAATAATGACTGGTGCAGCAGATGAATTCTTAAGCGATTCTCTGGTGTTGTCACCAGTGGGAGGATTGCAGGCTGCTGGTGCTGTATAAGAGGACATATGCTGCCACTCGTGTCCTAGGGCACAGCTACCTGCATTTCTCTTGATTTCCCAGCGTGCTTGAGTACTGTGTCCCGAGAGCAGTGCATCGTGTCTCTTCTCTGGAGGGGTGTCTGAGCTCCTTATCTTCCCCTCAGTACAGGGAAGCCTTTCATTCCTCATCAAATTGCAGCAATATGTGCGTGTCCGCTGTGTATAGGTTTGTTTTAGAAACCACCCTGGAACAAAGCTTCCCCGCTGCAGTTTTCAATACCACAGGAATCTGACTCTATGCCAAAAATATTAAACACAATTAGAGCAGCTCTTACGTGTTCGGTACTGTGCCAAGAACACTTTTTCTCAAAGGTATTTTGATTATAATCCCTTTCTACATAGATGTAATTGACAACAAAGTCATATCTGTTGTACTCAATCAAACCCCCTTAAGTTATTAATTCTTCATTAAGGCCCCCTTTAAAGTGGGCTTAGGATCAATGATTTTGAGTGTAATTTGTGTAATAATTCATACATAATGAAATTTCCAACAAGTTAAAAATACAATTGAATTCTGTATTAGAAAGCTTAATCATTACTTTTGAGTATATGAATTAAAAATACATTCTCTTATACATCATTAATTACATTTGTATAGTCTAACTTGAAGTTGGCTCTAGTTTCTTCTTAATTTTTGGTAAAAATGCTCATTCTCATAAATGCAACTAAAAGGAAATTTTAGGCTAAAAATTTAGCTCAGGTAAGGTTAAATAGTTTTGTACAGAATCAGCATCTGTCAAATACTTGAGTCTTTTCTTTAGCTATATATACATTTTAAAAAATACCTATGAATAAGTTGTACTGATGACTAGTTGGTTTAGAGGCTGTATAAGAAAGTCTACTCTTCTTCTCATAATGAGCATATTCTGTCAAGACACCACAGGAAGGCCTGACCTGGCTCATCTGGATGGATCAGGCAGCAGGCAGCCCTCTTTCATCAGAACAACCAAGGACTGTGTCCCCTATAGACGGCAAGAGAAGGGTCACCACCTTCTATGCTTTCACTGCCCAGATCTTGCTTTCTCTGGACAGATCTTCCTTTCGCACTGGAAAGTTTCCTGTCAGCCTGGGGGTGGAGCTATATCGTTGGGTGTCTACAGCTTCCTGGGCCGGCATTCCTCTGGTATTTCACGGTGAAGTTACACTCTCCTGGGATCTTCCCTGGCTCAGTCTCCACGAGTCTCCTGAAGTTACAAAAACACTCCTGATATAAAAAGCTAAATCTGAAATTTCTGAGGGAACAAAGACAGTGAAGGAGAGCTAAGCCAATATTGAGGACTGAAAATTGTACCGTTTTAATAACTAAATTTATATGCTAATATGTCATAAATAGATATATGCCCTTGTATATGTTACATACATTGCACAGACACAAACTACAAATACAGGTGTGGCTTATAATAATGATTTCTAAGCTTTGACTGAAAGACTCTTGAAAGTCTAATCAAAGAGATGAACTTCTGGAAAAACTTTTCTTCATACAAATGTTGAATAAATGTCAAAATTTCTTTTTACGTTATTTTCCTACAAATATTCTGTATTTCTTGCTGTACAAAGTGGATTGCTACTGATAAGGCATAGAGTAGGAGACAGAATTTGCGTCGTGGCAAAAGATTCTGATAGCATAAATTTCTGAAAAAGCTCACTTGTAAATTAAGTTTGAAGCCCCTCATTTCCTACATGTATAATGTTAGTGAACATCGTGATGTTGGAAAATTCTGATTAGGTTCTTGTATGCAAACAGGACAGCAAGTTCATTACTTTCGCCTGAGTCGCAGAGTAACCCCCGGGATTCCTACGCCAGGAGTATCACTGGGTCAGTGGTTTACCCGGTAGTCAAAGATTTCAGAGTGGGGATGGGAAAGAGGGATGTTTCCTCAAATTTCCTAAACCTGCTAGTGGATGTGATGCTGCAATGACCAGCCAACATAGCTTTAAGGATTTTTGAGAGTTTGGCTTCAATTTGCACATCTTATTAGTCTTGTAAGTCTGTTATGCATATTAGTCCAGGCTCTGGGGTACTGAGGTAGGCTAATGGCTTTAAAGACCTTCTGGTCACTTGTGTGCAGTAAAACAAAGCAAGCACAACAATTTCCCTGTAGAGAAAGCAACAATTATACCTTAGGGCATGTGGCAGATGAGTAGATGAGCTGGTCACATCTCTCCACTTCCTGACTGTTGCGGCACTTCCTGCCAATTGAAGTTGGCGGCACTTTAATGCATGGAGTTGGGATGAAGGATTCTGTATGTTTATTCTCTGCCTGAAGTATAGAACTCTGAACTGTTTTCTATGTGGGAAATCAAACACACACTTTATTTTCCATTAGCATAATACATTGATACATGACATCACTGGTCACTTCTCTCCATTTCTGATGTTTGGGAAGGTGACATTGTGTTTTAAGAGTAGCTTTCTATAGAGAAAACTTAAATACAATTCCAATTCCACCCTCCGTCTTGTGCCCGAGAAGATGCTTTCCTCTATAGTCAATTCTTACAAACATGCATGATTCATTGTAATGCATAGAGGAAATTGGTGCTGGACATTTCCATTTCCAAAGAAGGTTCTGTGGTGGAAAAGAGCCAGCTTATCTCAGGTCTCAGCCTCTTCTCCCCACCTCCTGCAACACCAATATGCTTACTAAAGATTCATACTTAACCTAGCAGTGCCCCGCTTGGAATGTCATGTAGTCAAGTATAGCCTCTTTGTTAGACAGTTAAAAAGAACCAATAAAACACGTTACAGAAGCAGATTTCCATACTGCTTTTTGGGGGTTGCTGAGGATGAACCCAGGGCCGCACCACACAGTGCTAGTCAACTACTTTATTACTGATTGACACACCCAGCCAGGATTCCATTTTTTTTTTTAAAAAATATTTTCACTTTAAAAGCTTCCTGTGGTGTGTGTGGTGGGGACATGCCTTTCATTCCACTACTCTGGGAGGCTGAGGCAGGAGAACCACAAGTTTAGCATAAGCAATTTAGTGACTTAGCAAAAACCTCTCCCAATAAATTAAAAAAGGTTGGGGATGTAGGTTTGTATGAAGGCCCTGGGTTCAATCTCTAGCACCAAAACAAGCAAACAAACAAAAAAGTTCATAAGAAAAAGAAAAAAAAACCGAGCCAAAGAAAAAACCTCTGTATAGGAAATTGATCCTTTTGGTCATAGCACAGGCCTGTGACTTTATTTTCCGTGTTCAGATGTCGGGTTCATAATTTCATTTGACTAGGCAGCTTCCAAGTTCTAAGTGACCCAAGTCATCGATTATAAATTGGTAGCTTAGGACTTGAGTGCACTTTGAAAGAGAAATAGCTCTATCAAAGAAGCATGCTGAGCAGCTGATGTGGTCTGGCTGTAGGGCACTCACCACGTGTGTGCGAGGCTCTGGGTTTGAACCCTAGCTAGTACTGCAAAGCATAAGAAAATGTGCCTCTTACATTCATCTATTAGTGTACAAGGCAGTATAGTGTCATGTTAAACATTTAAAAAGATAATTTTACAGTTGTCTTTGGAGAAAAAATTTCTCCAGTTCCAGCCACAGAGTGATACCCTGTCAGCAGCAGAGGTCAGGAGGGTTGTTGCTCCTTTCATCTCTGGGACCACTGGTGACAGCTGTCAAGCAAGATTCTGGAATTAAAGGGTCAAGAATTTCCTGCCAGATGACAGAAGGGGTGTACGTGACGACATATTATAAAGTAGAGTGCACTGGTACCCTCTTCCTTCACCACGTGACTCCATTCTGTTTTTGTTCTGAGAGCCTCTAGAAGCACAGTGGGATCCCTGAGCAGTTTAGCATGTCCTATGCCTGCCTTCCTACCCATCTGTGCTGTGTCCCAGGCAAAGAACCAATTGTAGCCAGAAAACATTATGATGCTTCAAAAATCAAAAGGTCAGTAGAGCTTTAAGGTTTTCTGTGGTCTTGTGCCTGAACAAATCTCAACTATTTGAAGATAATCGAAAGTTCCTTGCTTAAATAGCATTTTGGTCGCAAGAGGTGTACTATGACTGAAAACTCTATATACCAAAATACTGCAAAAAATGTGTCAAACATGAAGAGAAAGAACCAAATATTGAATTAGATTTTAGAATGTGTTGAAAATGAATAATATACTACTTAGTGGTTAAATTGAGTTTTTAGTCCTTCCACCGTAATGTTCCTACCTTGGAGTCGGCTGACCATGTATGGAAATCTCTGAAGTAATGAGCTAAGTTAAATCTTTCCTCCATTAAGCTATAGGTGTTGGGTACTTCATACCAGCGATGGAAAAACTTAATGATAAGGGACCTCTACGATTAACAGAAAGGTTGATATACCTCTTAACCAGGGTTTCCGTATTGTCAACAGCTAACATTACCCATTGTCAGAACTAAGAAGTTGACTAAGTAAATTTCCGACTTTATTTGCTTTTCACAAAGTTTTCCACGAACCTCCCCGCTTCTGCCTGAGAATCCAGGTACCAGATTGTTTTTAGTCATGACATGTCCTTAACCCCTTCTAGTCTGTGATAATTTCTATTTCCTTGTCTTTCATGACCTTGACAATTTTAAGAAATACTGGCCAGGACTCCAGATAATTTGGGTTTGTCTGGTATTTTCTCCATGCTTAGATTCAGATTATGGGTTTTTGGAAAGGCTGTAACCGAGGGGAAGCCCCCTTCCAGTGACATTATTATAACGGAAAGCACGTGAGTTCTATTTCACATCACTGGTAACATTATTTTTCATCACTTGTTAAAGTATCTCCATTGCAGAGAGACTGTTTTGTCCTTCCCTGCTCTGTAAGTTAGAAATGAGTCACTAAGCTTAACCAGTCTTCAAGCAAGGAAGTAGGAGGTTGCAAGCTGTATCTCCTGGAAGGACAGGGTATTATTTGGAATTTTCCTACAAAAAAGAATTGTCTCTCCTCTTCTGAATATTAAATCATTGATTTATATCAGTTTGAATTCATGTATATTTATTTCATCATATTGATGATATAGTTTATAGATGAATCTAGTGTCATAAACTCAACCCTCATTCTCTGGGACTAGAGCAAACAAAACCTTAGGGCAGAGCTCTGGAGTGTGGGAGTAACTGCCCAGTCCCTAGGGGCTGCACATGTCCACCCCCACCCCTAGTTCCGGGCATGATACATTGTTAGTGGAGTCTTACTCACAGCCTTACCTCAGACACTTCTGCACCAGCCCACACAGCTGTTTCTTTTATTACCAGGTGCTGTGTGTTGGCCGGCTACCGCCTCAGCCCATCAGTGAACAAGCTCAATTACTCAGGGAGTCACGCTCTGCTCCTATCTCTACTTTATTAGAAATCCTGGGCATGCACTGAATAAAACACTCAAGTCTGGCTTTTCTTCTCCTTTTTCTTGGGAAGTGAAGAAGGCATCCCGAGTGCTTTTATTTCCTGGGTAATGAGGAATTTGACAAATGCATCCCCTATGTCCAGAAATACAACTCTTCACCAAAAAAGCACTCGTGTGTCAAATGACGATTGAAGCGCTTAGCTGAGCATCAGAAGAATTTCAAACTAGTTGTATTTTTTTTCTTTAAAATGAAGTTGCCCAAGATTGCTTATATTTCACGCTTTCTTGTTTTGCCATCTCAACTGTATTCATTTTATAACTTTAGAAGTTTGATGTATAGTAAAATATGTCATTTAGTGAGGCATTATTCAACACAGAGTTTGCCCTGACAATGTCTATTCTATGCGGCAGAATGAGCTGTTTACAGGTAGAGAAATTTAGATTAAGAGGGAAACAATTGAATTTAGCTGATAGACTGAAGATAATTACAACAGTTAGTTTTTTCTTTTTCGGTAGAAATTTACCTTGATGATCTCTAAGGACCCTTTATGTTCACGTAATTGAAATGAGGGCCAGGTCAAAATCAAGGCTGAATTATATTTTTGCTTTGCAGAAAGAGAAAGGACATGCGTAAGAAGTTCCTGATCCCTTTCCTCCTCTCTGTCCAACGGTCCATCTTCTGGCCCAGGACTTCCTGCTGGTCCATGGCAAAGATGAGATGAGTATAGGAAGATGGAGGGGAAACAGATCTGGTTGGTTTTCTGCCTGCCTCCAAAGGCAGTGGCGCTCAGGCAAGTAATTCCACACTTGAAAGCCTCTGCTTAAGGAGCTTTCAGCGGTCACCGGAGAACCACCTGTTTTCCAGGAGGCCTGTGGCAGGAATGCTAACATAGGCTCAGAGGAGAGGAAAGAGAAACAGGTTCCAGGCTGCCCGAGGCATGACTTAGAAACAGTATCAGTCATGCACACATTTCAAAGATGGAGCTCTTACAAAGTCATCAGCAAACGCAAAGATCTGTGGCCCTGCTTATAGATTCACAGTCTTGACAGGATATCCTGCCTGGAGCTGCAGTTCTCTCTGCCTGGGAATAAGCTCACTGCCTCATGTAAAGGTGCAAATGGTGATGAATTAACAGGGGACAATAAAGGCAAAAATATTGTCTGAGATCATAGGTCAGATTTTTCACAAGAAAGTCATGGCAGAGAACCCAGATGTTTGTTTTCTCTGATTTCTGCCTGAGGAAGAGTGTCATGATGGAATAATTGGGCTCTAGTGCTTGCTATGCAGAGGGTGGACCCTGAGAAAAAAACCATCCAAACTATGTCTTCTGCACGATGCAAATATGTAGGGACCAAGAATTAACTCCAGAAAATGGCAATGATGATCCATTTACTCTTCAATGCTTTTGATGTTGAATTCATAAAGTTCCTTTTAAAACATCTATTAGACTTAAAGTAAGAGCAGGCCCTGGCTCACACAAGCTATAGGCATGCTGAGATTTATTTATAAACCAAAGTGAGGATAAAATGGGGCATCTGGGCCCATTTTAAGAACAGGCAGCTCCTAAAAGACATGAGGTGGTTGATGTCTTTATTCCTGCTGCAGTGAAACCATTCCATACCTATACAGAATGAATAAACCTCTTTACCCTGAAAAAGGATGAAATGAGCCCAACTTAGCTACTTTCTCCTTGCTAGGACACAATGCCCAACACATATAAGGTAAAGGAGGAAAAGTTGATTTTTAGCTGACAATTACAGAAGGTCTGTGTCCATGAGTGAGTGGCCTGCCACGGTGGGTGGGTCAGGAGGAGGCCTAGCTGGAGAACAGCTCTTCACAATTTTGCAACAGGAAGCAGAGTGGGAGAGGAAAGGCAGAACTCTCATTTACCCTTCCAGGTCATGACTCAGTGACCCGAACTTTCTGACCACGCCCCATTTCCTGAAACTACAGGAAATCAATGGATTAACTTCCATGATTGAATCACTTTTCAAACTTGAGGCTTTGCGGGAAGGTGCCAGATCCAAACCATAACAAAATTCTCTTGGGCTTCAGAAGGAGAAGCTCCTTATTACAACTATTCTGTGTATGCACAGGGGAGGAAGGGCTTCCAGACAAAGAAGTGACTTGGCCACTAGTGGATGCTCGTTCTCTGAGATTTAAAGTCAGCAAATCAGGGCTTTCTTAAGGAGACCCTGGAGAGATGCAGGCCAAGCAGGCCAAGAAAATGTGCTTAAAAATTCCAGGAACCATCTGCACTGAAGACTGATTTGGGGCATGCACCCTGAATATTTGAGGGCAAGGACTGATTTCGGGACGGCCTGTCACTGAGGCTCACACACTCAAGGATCCTGCTGTTCTGGCACTGCTGTTAAGGAGTGTTGTCAGTGAAAATGATGCTGGGCACCTGGATGTGGACAAATATCCAACTGTGAGTCACCATCAGGGCTGTCGCAGAACATCGAGTCATAGGGACACACACACAGGGACACCTGGGCCGGCAACAGGCAGGAAAGACGCAAACCTTGTTTTCAGCAGCAGGACTGTTTCATTCATTATTTCTCAACCCAAACAACGGAGTGTAAGCTCTTTTTTGTTGGCTGTTCATTTGGCAAATGGGACGTGGTGTTAAGGTATAAAAGGCCTTGTAAGAATTCTGTATTTTCTACTAACAATTCAGGGGCTTTCAGCAATAACCTATTAATGTGAGAGGTAATGACATGCTTGGCCCTTGAGTTATGAGAGCAGTTTATGAGAATTACATGTCATTAATATTTGAAACGGTATCGCCTAGCACGACTTTGGTAACTGTCATTCTTCTTTCTTTAACCACTGTATTTGCTTTTTGCCTGGCCTCCTTGGAATCTGTTTTTCTTGTAGCCAGTCCTAAGTTGCTTTGCCAACTTGTGGGAAGCAGTCACGTTCCTTCATCAAACTGTAGTACTACTTCTAGACTCTGCTCTGACCATACAGCAGGGATAATGAATTTGAGAATCAGAGTAGGACAAGCCAAGACTCGGGGATTTTATGAAAAGAAAGAGAAACTTTTTTGGGTTTCTTTGGACAAAACAGATCAGTTTGGCACACTTCTATCAGCTCTTTTTAATTCAGAGTGCCTACAATGAGCCATGCACAACTCCAGTCCTGGAAAGCAGTGGCCAGTAGGTCAGATTCTGTGTTTTGAATTCAACAACGACTAGTTTGTGAGATTATATCAACAACTATGAGTCCAGTTTAAAGTCGGTGTGGTGGAGGGGTTAGCAGGAATAATACACCTAGTGGAGAGCTCAGTTTCTTTTCTTTTCTTTTCTTTTCTTTTCTTTTCTTTTCTTTTCTTTGTTTGACTGAGTGTAATTGTTAAAATTTTTAAAAAGTTCCTTCTAATGAAGAGTTAAATTCGACATGTCTCATATGCGCAAATGCTTCCTCAGGAGCAAGGTAGAAAAATATCCTTGTTTTTTCATATGGTCACTGTCATGCATGTTGTGATGACCTGCCCACCCCTGTAATTTCAGGCGCTCATTTTCCACGTGTTGCATTTTTCTTTCTGTCCTAGGCTTAGGGTATATTAATAAGGGAAATTTAAGCAAGAAACAGCTCAGCACTAGCTCACATGTTGATCTTATACTATGTATATACAAGTTGAGAATCCCTTATTTGAAATGCATGGGACAAAAAATATTTCAGACTTCAAATTTTTTTCTTTTCAGATTACAGAATATTTGCATAGACAGAGTGAGCCACCTTTGTGATGA
Source organism: Ctenodactylus gundi (assembly GCA_004027205.1). Taxonomy (NCBI): domain Eukaryota; kingdom Metazoa; phylum Chordata; class Mammalia; order Rodentia; family Ctenodactylidae; genus Ctenodactylus; species Ctenodactylus gundi. The sequence continues at coordinate 82,280 of PVKB01001841.1, read as the reverse complement.
GTATGAAGTCTAACTTGAAAGCTCATGTATGTTTCATACACACTCAACCCACAGATGAGGAGGTTGGGTGATTTTATCTAATATTTTTAATGCTCCTGCATTTGGAATTTTTCATATGTGGCATCTACTTGGTTCCAGAAAGCTTTGTATTTTAAAGCATTTCAGATTCCAGATTTTCAGATTAAGGATGCTCAGCCTGTCCATGAGTCAACATTAACAGAGCTGCCAGGTAAGCACTAGTACATGCTTTGCACAAGAAGGAGCACAGGCCTCAGAGCACAATCCATTGGCAGGTTTGAAACTGTCAAGAATTATTCTCAAGTCAGAAAATCAGTTAGCTCTAAACATACCCAATGATCAACATTTTGTCTATAATGAAAGTAACAGGCACTTTGCCTCTGAACATCTATGTATCACTCATTTATATAGCATTTAAAATTCACTGTGAAATGTCATAAATAAATAGAGCATTGAGTAAACAAAAGATTTTAATTTGAGCATTTGCTGATGGTTCTTGTGTGGTTCCTCCTCTGTTAAAAGCTTGTTTATGTGAGAGAGACCATTCGATGTTTCACTTTCTGCTTCTGACTCACTTGATATTCTCCAGTTTCTTCCATTTGCCTGCAAAAGCCTCCACACTGTTGGACTTTATAGATGCATAGTATTCTATTGTGTATAAATACCACAGTTTGTGTATCCACTGGTCTGTTGATGGGTATTTTGGTGACTTCCATATTTTAGCTATTGTTAGTTGTACTGCTATGAACATGGGTATACATGTATCTCTGTTGTGTGTTGTTTTGGCCTCTTTTGGATATATTCCCAGGAGGGGTGTCGCTGGATCGAAGGGGATATTTATTTCTAGTCTTTTGAGAGATCTCCATACTGCTTTCCAGAGAGGTTGTACGAATTTACATTCCCACCAGCAGTGCAGGAGGGTTCCTTTCTCCCCACAGCCTGGACAGCACTAATTGCTATTTGACTTGTTGAGATGGTATCTTAACGTTGTTGTTTTGATCTGCATTACTATCTCATGGAACTTAAAACTAAAAACAAAGTGAACCAGGGGGAATCCGGTGGGAAGGGATGGAAGAGTGGGTAGGGGGAGGGACAAAAGGAGAGTGGGAAAACCCTTGTCACCTTGACAAGATACGTATGTGCACAAAATGCTCAACTTCATCGTAAACCGTAAATTTTGCTCTTATATATCAATAAAATGGGGAAATAAAAAGTTTATGTTTGCTTCTTATTCTTTAATTCAGTTGTTTTTTTATTTCTTATTGAATTTTAGGAGCTCCGTGTATGTTTTAGGTATTGATATTTTGCAAATAAGTGTTGAAGTAACTTTTTTGGTGTATATTTTATTTGTCATTCTTGTTATAGTTTCTTTTATAAAGGCAATATTTTATTTTGGCTATGCTTAAGTTCACTAGTATTTTTCTTTATGACGTCTATCGTCTTCTAAAAATAACCCATCTAACATCTAGGTCTAGATGACTGACTGCCTCAGATCCCCCTTTTTTATTTATCCTCTTCTACAGAACTGAGACAGCAGCTTGGCATACATCAAGGTTCAACCTATGTACAGGTCTGTTTCTGACCTCTGTGCTTTTTTTATGTTGCCTTATAATTGCCTTTGTATCCCATGGACTTTCTTACCAGTTACTGATTTCTAGAAGGCCAAGTTCCCTTTCCACCCTCTGTTACTTATCTCTTCTTATTAGAGAATGTGTTTGCTATTGTGGGTAAGGGTCTTCCTACTTTCCCATTTTAACTGAATAAGTTTACCAAGTTTAGTGCAATACTCTGTTGGGTTTATGCTTGCAAATTTCACTGAGTTGTTGGTTTGGAGAGAGCTAAAGTCTTTATAATATTGAATTTTCCTGTTGATGAGCTTAAAATGTCTTTTATGAAAGTTGTATAATTTTTTTTCCTCAAGAAGGATTTAAACATCTTTTGCTGAATTTAGTCCAATATAGCAATTCTTTGATGATATTTTAAATGGTATCCTTTTCAATGATGCATTTTCCAAATGTTCTCAAACCTCTACCTTTGAGAGTTCCTGTGACTCACACTCAACACTTGTTCCCAGTAAGAGATTCAGTGTTCTGTTGCCAGCGCCTGAGGGCCTATCCAGGACTGGGCCACATTAGACTGGATGTTCAGTTGGGGGAATTGCAGGCCACATAGGTAGATGAATTTTTGGCTGCAATCATGAGCTGGCTTGTTATTAAGAATTCAGAGACCATAAAAAAAAAAAAATAACTCACAGAGACTTTTCCTTCCTCCAGAATTCCAAGGAGATAAAGTGATATCTAATCAGGCCTCTGTCTATGTTCAGGCCCCAGCTTCCTCTCTTAAAGTTCTCCAAACATAGGTAGTTATCCTCAAAGAACAAGCTTTTTACCATCTCTAGCTATGTATAATCTTACTTTTTCATTCAAATTGTCTTCTTTTACTACAGTAAGGTTTAAAAATGATAATTTTTTTCTATTAAATCTAGTATTTTCAGATGTTTTGTGGGACTTTATTTTTATATTCATCTAGTTTGGCATACTGTCAGAAATAGAACTCCCCTCTTACTTTCATTTTTTTCACTTGTAGAAAAAGAAATGTGATTACTTGGAATATCGTGTTTTTTAATGAACTGATAGAGCTTCCACATTCTCTTCAACTGTTTACCAACGTTTTCTTTAATACTTATTTAAAATTTATTCAATAAAGTCGCCAAGTTCTACTTTACTTTTCTGCTTAACAACGGAACCCGTTGCCTTCTTTTAGTTATGGTGCCTCTCCCTGGCTCTATTTTTGTCAAATAATTATCCAGAGTGTTCTGATGTCATACCTATTGTTACTTGTAATGCTTTCTACATGATCTGTTTCAGCTTGGACACTAGATATCTAAGTGGCACACTCAGGTAGTTTGGACATTTTACCCAAACTTTCCTTTTCAAAGTCTGATTTTAGGATTCAAGGTGAGCGTGACATACAGAAAAGACTGAATTTGAGCAAGATGGGGAATTCAAAAGAGGTGTGTACGGACATGCGAGAACAGAATGGACACTGTGTCCAAAGCAGAACTGTGTGGAAAGCCTGGCTAGAGAAAGACCATGAGCCTGCACATATTAGCTGCCTTATCTACACTGTTGTGGGCCATTCCTCGTAATAACTAACTCTGCGGTTTGCCATGACAGTTCTAGCCCGTTTACTTATCAGCACTGCCCAATTACCTCATAAGAGCGTTTCTGGTTACCAACTGCAACTGTTACAACCCATGATGTGATTGCTGTCTGGCTGGGGGCACCAGGCCACCATTGTGTGCAACTTTCTAGTAGCTGCACCAAACAGCATAAGTGGTTAGAAAGGAAGAAAAGCACAAGCAAACAAGAAGAGAGCAAGAAGCAGCCAGTGGGAGGCGCAGAGGCAGAAACGAAGGCTGACATTAATTATTTCTCCATTGCTGTGTACTGTGCTGGAACTGAGTATGACTGGCTTTTTTTTTTTTTTTTTTTTTTTACCATCTTGTTTTCCCTTCAGTCTGGTCGGTTCCGGTCTTGCATCCTTGAACTCTGGCCCCCTTGGGCTTGACACCTGACCAAGTGGGGCAGGATCAGACCTGGGACTCAGATATGACATGGCAGGTCTAAGTTCTACTTGATGGAGGAACCATTGACTACTCTATGATGACCAAGCCATAAGAGAGAAAGTGGGGCCCAGATATCTTCATTTAACAGATTCCCATGTGGTTCTTTTCACATTGAAGTGTGAGGACTTCTGTTCTGAAAAGACAGATGCAATAACATTCCAGGCAGTGGATAAATCTCTGAGATCTCTGCCCCCTCCAGCTGTCTTGTCATTCAGCGTGCTGGCAGGCTGAGAGAGGAAGAGCGTATCTGCAGAGGAGCTAAGAGCTCTCTCTCTACCACGCTGAGTGTTGCTGAGGCAGGATCCCAAGACCAGGCCCACCTTGGGCAACTTAGCAACATCCATCTCAAAATCGAAAGTAAAAAGTGGGATAGGGCTGTAACTCAGTGGGGAGGTTGTGAGATTGATCCCAAGGACCATAAAACAACAACAACAACAACAACAACAACAACAACAACAACAACAACAACAACAGAACAGTGACAGCAACATATTCATGAAGCACTAAGCTTCACAGTGCTTAGAAGGCAGATTTCTCCTTCTACCAAGATGTAAAGAGACTCAAATCATACAACTACTATTAGTATCAGAAAATAGCTAAATTTTTCTCTGCATTTTTGCTAATAACTGTGGTTAACATACTGAGATGGTGCAAAAATGTTGTAAACAATTCTTTTTCCTGATCAAATTGTATCCAACAGGCTTCAACTTTTTCTGACAGTAGCAAAATATCTAAGAGGTAGTAGAGATCTGTGCACTTAAAGTCTCTCTCTTCAAAGCTTCTCCTTTCCCGTAAGCAGTAATGTATATCCCAGAAGTGACAAGAATATTGGTCAAAATGGTCATCTTCAAAGAATGATTGACATAAAAAGGGCCACCATGGTCTGGTGAAGGAGACATGCCCTGTGAGCCAGCACAGAGCTCTGTCTAGTTCCTCCTACTTCACCCTCAGCTGAAGCCACTCAGGTGTAACCAAGAGCAACAAAAGTCAATTCTTTGAGCCATGGTTCAAAGACAAAGAGCCTCAAAAGAAAAGGAAAAGAGCTGGGGACAGAAGTACATAAAATGAAGGGAAGGATGAGAGGACTGACAAAGCTAAAAGTTGAATCTAAGAATATTTAAAGGTATATGAAAAAGAAAAAGAGCAAATAAAGCTGGGCCCAAAATAGTTTAGGCCTATAATACCAGCACTCTCGGAGGCGCGGCAGGACGATTGAAATGTTAAACTCAGCCTGGGCAATTTAGCAACATAGAAGGATCCTGTCTCAAAATAAATGAAAAAATGGGCTGGGGATGGAGCTCTATCTGAAGGGCCTAGGCTCAATCTCTAGTATCATACAAATAAAATACAGAAAAAAATGAAGTCATTTCTTCACTACTTACTGGGAGTTCTGAAGTGTTCTTTATGGAACTTGTATAGTGCCTGTAGAGAAGAATGAAATACCTAATAACTATTCGTGGTTACTCTGTAATTCACACTAAACTCTTTGATTTTTAGGTTTACAGAGTAGCCAAAGGACACACTGATGTGTTAAATGGAAGTCAAAGATGTGTGGTGTCCTGATACTAATGGTGCAGAGCTCAGTAGAGCTAAGAGGGGAGCTACATTTTAACCTAAGGCCATAAGAAATTATTTCACTGTTTTAAAGTTTCCTTCTTATCTTTAGAGGTTCATGTCCTTAATCTTCAGTACTGTGCTTATCATTTTGGTTCTCTGTTCCTTGCTTTTCAAGCAAGCACAAGACCCTGAGTTTGAATCCTCAACACCACATAAAGCTGGACACAGTGGTGCATGTCTATAATCCTAGCACTCAGGAGACCGAGGCAGGAAGATTGCGATGAATCTAAGGCATGCCTGTGATCCATAGTGAGCTCAGGACCAGCCCGGGCTACAGGGGGAGACCCTGTCTCAAAACAAAACAAACAAACAAAAAAAAATGGAGACTATTATTTTCAGTTATTCAGAAAGTTAAATGTGTCTCATTAGAAAATGTGCTATGTTGTGATATGACACCATAGATGTAACAATACACAGTATACTCAAGCCACTGGTTTCTTTGATTCCTTTCAAATATAATAATAATAAAAGCTGACGCATGTCTGATGTGTTGTTCTCCACTGAGCAGCCTGCTTTCTTTGCTGTTGGTTTTTATTTATTCATTGTTGTAATATGTTTAACTTTGGTTAATTAGATTGAGATGCATGGCATTTACATTTTAACTTCATAAAAGCTCTAATTTCATACAGAGATCTCTCCATGTCCTTTTGGAAAATCAGCTGTTGGACACAATCACTTTGTCCTTAGTTTGTCTATTAACAGATTTTTTTAATTCATATCTTTGTCACAGAGATGGGTATGTCATAGTTTATTTCACTTTTGAGGTTGGTCTTATAAAATATTCAGAAAATAAGTGAAATTTCTTCAATTATGCCATTTTTGAGGAGTAGATGTGATTATTTGTGTTTGTTTAAAACTCTTTTCAATGTCAACTACTTCATTCAAAGAAGTTCAACTTGACCCTTATTATACCAGAACCGTGGGCCACAAAAGAACAAAAGAAAAACTTAAATTACAGGTACAGTTCATTTTTAAAATTTACATGACTTCAAATCTTACCACAGATTTCTTCTTCAATGTTCCTTCGCCTTTGTAAGTTTCCTAAGGTTTCTAAGCACCCAATCTCGAGTGGCACTTCCGTTGTTAGGTACTGCTTTTGTACTGTCTTAACAGAGGACTGGCAAAAAGGAACTGGCTGAAATTTACACAGCCCACTTCTGTTCAATGCCTGGCCATCGATCCAGCTGAACAACCCATTAATTTTATGCATTACTCACTTCATATAATCATTGGAGCAGAGTTAGATATTCAGCGGCAGTGAAAACAAGCTGAAATATTTATGATGGATAGAATTTGGTTTGCCAAACTATATATAAGTACTCGTGAAGGCTGACACACCTCAAATATATTAAGTTCTTTTTTGTAACTTAGCCCAGTGGATGGCTCCACCCAGTGTTGCAGTGATTCACTGGCTCACCCCACCCCTTGCTCCCCTCCCCTCTACTCTTCTAATATTCATGGATGGCACTGCCACTCTCTTCCTATACACACTCTGAGTGTGGTTGGGTCTCAAGGCACAAGCAATAACACACTGCTTGGACCCCGACTTGCATTAGATTGATTTTGCTACTGTTTATTCTCCAACTTTGCGAGTCAGTTCCTGCAGTTAGGTCCTCAGGCTGTGTCTAACACCCCAGCCTGTGCCCAGTTGTAGCACACGAGTCCTGCCCCAGTTCCCTCCCTGGCTTTGCTGCTGTCGTTGTTGTCATTTCCTGGCCTGACGTCAGCAAGACGGCCTCTCAGCTTGGACTACAAAGCAAGACCCTGCTCAAAAAAAAAAAAAAAAAAAAAAAAAAATACTGCCCAGCTAATCCAGGTTTCCTCTAGTCTTTCCTTGTTGATCCATTCTGATTGGCCGAATCACCCAAATCTTAGTTATTTACCTAACACTCCATGACTGTAAAATCATATAACAAAACAAACACTACATACTGTTATTAAATACATGAACTTTGCCTACCTAACAGATACTTAAACACTCTGTTCAATAAATCTATTGGATTTGCTAGCATTCAAAGAGTCAGTGTGTACCAAGTCCCATGGATCTGTATGCTTAGTTTGGAATTTAGTTTTTATTGAAACATGAATGAAATCTGTGAATAAAAATGCTTTGAGTTAAGGCAGATGTCTGTTAAGTTGATTTTGCTTAAGTTGGCTCCTTAGAACCTTTAGATGGAACATATGTTCAACTAGCAATAGAGAGATGATACTGTGACATCGTAGATTAATCAATTCAAATTGACTAGTTATTAACCACAGCATGCCACATTTCCAGGAAAAGGCAGTGGCCAGAGAGATCTGGCTCTCCAGTCTATTTCTGGAGGGACTTGCTACATGGTGCCTTGTGTACTGTCATACCTATAGGTTCATGTAGTGCTCACACCACAGCCACCCCCCTTCACAGGGCTGCTCCCAGCAGATGCCAAAGCAGAGTGGATGTTGGCATCTTCTGAGCCCAGAGGTTCCACATAAGCCCAGGTGACATCTTCGAGTACAGATGACAGACTCGCGAGGGTCTCTTTCTCTCCCACTGTCACAGGCACTAGCCCACTAAGTATTCTGCAGGTCTAATTCCGCCATAACAAGTGTTTTTCAGAGGACTTCAGCTGGTACATCATTTTCTTTTACCACATATTAAAATATTTTCCCCATTTTATTGATATGTATAAGTGCAAAATTTAAGGTTTACAATGAAGTTCAGCATTTTGTGTAAAATATTTTTAGAAAACAATTGTAACACAGCATAAGGTGAACCATTAATCCCTGCTTCCCATGACACATCAGGGAGAATTCTTAATTACTTTGATGAAAATAATTAAAAAACAAATGAATATAAAAAGCAAAGATTTTTACCAAATACCATACTGTATTATAAAACAATGCATTTAACAGATAATATAAGTAAGCAGCATTAGTGGGCCCTAGCCAACAAATGTATCCTGTTTAGTCATTGCTCTCAAAGTCACACTCCTCGTAGAGCTGCTGTGTTAGGGTAAGCCCACGCGTATGCAGTTACAAAATGACATTTCAAAATTTTAAAGATCATTATGTGGGAATTTATTTTTTCTACTATGTAGATCAAAGTATTAAATACATATCCCAAATAAGCCTATAAAAGCAGGGACTTGAGAAGCAATGCCTTTTGCTTATTCCTTTGCTCTGGGTGGGTACGAGAAAAATCGGGGCTCTGTAGTCACCCGAATTCTGGGCTGTCTGAGTTTGGGTGGAGCCTGGCACGGTGTCTCATCTTCCATCTAACAAGGCGGTAAGAGCAACCAGGGAACAGAGGAAAATGGAGACAGCGTCCTAATGGTAAATCCTAACAATTGATTCTGAAAGGACAGCCCCGAGGGAGGCCAAAGGGTTCATGAACCCTGTCATTTTCACTTAATGTAACTGTCAAAAGTGTGCAGAAAGCATTCTTAACTTCATTTTACCTGTAAAATTGCTTTGAGAAATAAACATCTAGAAGAAAAAAAAGAACATTCTCAAACCGTCATTTTCATGAAAGAGCATGTCACCAGGGCCACCGCGAAGAGCAGAAGCTCTCTGTGGGGCCTGAGGAAGGCCACATCAGCATTACCTGCTGCATGTATTTTTTACTTCACAGAAGAGTTCCTTGTTTAGTGTAAAAAAACAGTAGATGCACTTAAACGCCTGTGTATTTGCTCCTGAAGTGCCCATTCTTCCCAGGGAAGAAGACGACATTGATGCCTCTCTGTGGGTTCAGTGAGTGCTATGAGAAGTTACTTGGGTAAGATGCATTTAGATATACTAAGTCACTGTGGAGATTTCCTTTTGTCAAAACCCAGGGTTCTGTGATGCTCCCATAGGAGAAGGAATCATGAAAGTCAACCCAAAGCCTAAAGACTAAACAGAAGCAAATCTGGAATGCTTATTATTTTTATGCATATTCAGGATTTTAAAGAACATTTAGGGAGCCCTGAAAATTAGAAGTAGTTCTGATTATTGGCAAATCTGTTATGTGAGAGGTGATAAAGTCTACTTCTATTAGATTTAAAGTGTTTTCTTTCATGATACTAGGGATTGAGCCTTGGGCTGAGTTATATCTTTGGCATACTTAAGATCCTGAGTTCAGTCCCCAGTACCAAAACAGAAAATAAATAAATAAGTAAATAATAAAACGAGGCACAAATTTAGAAATTTATTTATTTTAAGGATTTTAACCATTAATAGTTCAGCTGGTATAAGGAATAAGGGCTTATTTCTCTTTCTTTTCTTCTTTCTTTTTAAAATTTCATCTTCAATTATTCCATAATTAGTAAGATAGAAGTTAATCATAATTCAACCATACATGGAGAAAAATTTCAAGCTGAGAGCACCACGTGGATGCACAGCAGAGGAAGCTTACTGGCCACACAGGTCTCAGTAGAGAGCAACAGCACCGTGCAATCAAATCTGAAATACAGTTGATCCTTATCATCTCCTTTCCCAGGAAAAGATTAAAGTCCTCCATCAAAACTGCCGTCTGCTATCTGTGCACTGGCCGAGTGACTCAGGAACCTTCAGAACTAACACTCTCAATACTTCTCCAGGAAGCATCACTCCTTGTGTTCTTGTGTGTCTAGCCATCTTCTTGCTTCCATGATATTGAAAATAACTTTCCTTTGATCAATCACCGTCTGGCTGTCTTTACATGCTAATCAGCAGGCCTCGGCAGGGGTAATGATCGGCGCACCCAGTCTGCGCTGGAGTGGAAAATCGCAGCACTCGAGGTTGCCGTGTCATTGTCGGCAATGCCTTGTCACTGCCGTGCTCGGGGCGAGCTAGACTCGCACCCTGAGAGACGAGATGTTTCCACTTCATTATCTTGAACAGCAGGAATTCTAAGTTCTGTCTTTAAAAAATAGGTCAGTGTTGGGTACTACAAATGAAACCATCTGGCTGATAATAGAGAAAAAAATTGCCCTGCTATCACTGAAGGCAAAGCATTATGTAGGTCATTAATAATTTTAGTAGACTAATAGTTGTGAATGACAAAATGTGGATCCACGTTAAGTTCTTGCATTTTGTTTTATCTTTTGACATATGATAAAAATTTACTTTATTGGGATATGATTTTGTGGGTTTCGAGAAGCGTCAGGAACCACCTAATTGCCAGCATAATGGAGACAGAGGAAGAAAACTCCACTCGCCAAAATTTCCATGTGCTTCCCTCTCGTATAAATCATTCAATCCCCAGCCTCCTTGCAGATACTGATCTATTCTTTATCTTTAAGTTTTTGCCTTTCCCAGAATGTCATATGAATGAAAACATACAGTATGTATTATAGATTTAAATCTCCCTTTTTCATTTAGTTCAAGTTACCAGTTATTTTAAAAATTATTTTGAAATAAACAGTTCCTTGACTTTTTTGCTGTATACAGATCTTGAGAGTGCCCACCCAAAATTCTGGAGTTAAAGGTTTCACCCAGGGGATAGCATTATTAGGAGGCGGTGGAACCTGTAAGAGGTGGAGGTCTTTAGGTCACTGGGGGCATGTCCTGGAGGAGGATTGTGAAGCCCCACCTCTTCTTTTTTCCTTCCTGGTCATGAGGTGAACCGTTTTGCTCCATTACCTTCTTCTCATCATTGCCATCCAGGACACCAACCAATGGCCTCAAGGAAATGAGTCTACCTGATCATGAATTGAACCTCTGAAACCATGAGCCAAATTGGAGCTTTCTTTTTTTTTCACAAGCTTATGTCTTAGTTACTTTTCCCCCATTTTATTGATATGTATAAGTGCAAAATTTAAGGTTTACAATGAAGTTGAGCATTTTGTGCACATACATATCTTGTCAAGGTGGCAAGGACTTTCCCGCTCTCCTTTTGTCCCTCCCCTTACATACCTCCCCCCTTCCCTGCTCTACCTCACTGTTTTACTTTGTCTTTTTTATTTCTGGGACAAAATACTCATCATACACAACTTAAGTGAAGAGAAATGTATTTAGCTCACAGTTTCAGAGAGTTTCACATACACAGTCCACTCATGGGACAGCCTACAATGGTGAAGGCTCACGGCAGAGGCTGGAGAGCTGCTCACCTCATTGCAGAGAGAAGCCAAGTGAAGCAGACACCAGGCCTTGTCTGAAGACTCAGGCACGACCAGAGCTTTCCCAGGTAGAAGCTGTAACAATATTTCCTCTTCCTTCTTTTATTTAGTTCAAGCTAAATAAAGGGACATACACCGAGTGGATGTCCCTCCCTCACTGCCTGGCCCACAGGTCAACACACACCTGAAAGTTCTGCCCTGGGTGTCCCCACCTCACCAATCTCAACAAATTGACACAATTTCTCTAGGTCAAGCCCCAGACATACACCCTTTCCAGCCAGGCACTACTTCCTAATAATACATGGTTCCATAGTTATCACAGTATATCTGAATACATGAGGCTTTTGGGGGACTCTCCAGATCCAAACCATAGTAATTTATTATCTCAGGAACTTTTTATAGAAATGGAAAGCTAACACATTCTGAGAACTAAGTCTTTCCATCTTCATAGTTTCCACATGAGTGAAAGTGAGAGAGGTGAAAATTTTTCAGTTAGCCTCTTTGCACATATTTTTCTCTTCGGGGACTTCCAGTGAGTTTATAGGCCGTGTGGATTATTTCTGTCATTGAACACTTGTGGGATTTGTAACCAAGAACTGACCACAGACACAGAGGAGGCAATTGGAAAATCTGTACAAGATTTAATATTTCTGAGCCCACATGCAATTAGCTTTCTTAACTTCTAGTTGCACAGAAACATAAACGTTTTTCTTACGTAAAAACCAAAGATCAGACTTTCCACTAGGAATAACTTTTCTATTTATATAATAGCTTCTAAATAGAAAAGCAAAAGGGCCATGGCAGTAGATTGGGGTGGAAGGCCCTGGGTTTGACTCTTAGTTTTCCAAAACAAACAAATAAGGAATCAAGCAAACAAATAAATAAAATAAATAAAGTCAAAATGACCATGAACAGCAATGTTCTGAACCAATGAGGACATTGAGGAAGCATGAGAGGGTGACTAAAGACACAAGTGAAGATTTCATACCTGTTTAGGGGAGCGATGTGATGGGCATGATGGGATAAGGGTAAGAGTCTGTGAATTGAGAAAGAATATTTTGATACAGATTAAAGGCAATGTGTCTTTTATTGTAATAAAATTTTTTCAGACTTAAATTTTCATTGTATTTTGTGATCATGGCTCACACATATGTGCATATGTAGAATAAGAAGAAACAGCATCTGACGTCACCTTCAATTTAAAACAGCTTGACTTTGAGGCAGATTATGACATTAAGTGTTAGGAAGATGTATGTTTGCATACAAGAGAAAACATTTACATGTATGTTTCCAGTACACTGGCGTTTTTAAACTAAGACCCCCGAGACCACTGTTTCACTTCAAATTACTAAAGTTACTTACAATTTTTGTCTGTTTTCTAAAGATATCAATCATGAGTATTTTTATGCTGCGCTGAATTACAAGTAAAATCACTTTTTCCCACCTCTTCTAAACAGACAGCTCTATACACGCTGTGGAATCTGCATTTCTCCCACAACAGTCAAGCTGAATGTACCAGAAATGAATCTCTGATGACAGGGTTAGCTGTCCATGTACAATAGCAGGGGCAGTAAACGTGAAATGATTGGTCCACAAAGACAAGCAAAGCCACTCAGCCATTTTTCTCCATCTATATGCAAGTGAAAGAGAGAGAAAAAAAAAAAAACAGAGTGCTCAGGATGTTAGCACAGATTGGGCAGCAGAAACCTCACGATATTGACAGAGACTGGAGAAGTTCTAATGCAGAAGCTGAACATAGAAGGAAGCATAAACAGTGAAATATAGATGAAGATATCACACAAGGCTGAGGACCCGACTCCTCTCATCTAGGCTGAAGCTGGGTCACAGGCCGATGGAGTAGCAAAACCTGGTGTGTTTCTCCTAAGACCTTGTTCGGGGTTCTTTTGAGCCCTAGACTCATATTAGCTCTACAGTTGATGAAATACTTGAATAATATAATTTCAAATAAATGAAAACTTTTCATTACCCTTTCAAATATAAGTGAAAAGTATTATAGACTAATTAAAAGGCTGCCTTCAATTAGGGTTAGAGAAATTCAAATTAAAATAACACTAAGATTCAAGTTCGTCCAATAAGAATGACAGTTAAGAAAAGCTCAAAGAAACAATAAATGTAGACTGGGGCATATCCCAGTGGTTAGAGCAATTGCCTTGTATGCATGAGAACTTGAGCTCAATTCTTCAGCTTTATATTTTAAAAAAATAGCCATGTATAGTGGCACATGGTTATAATTCCACCACTCGGGAGTATGAGGCAAGAGAATTGATGTGAGTTTGAGGCCAGCCTGGGTAATAGCGTTAGTTCAGAACCAACCAGAACTATAGATAAACACAATGGTTAAAAAGAAGAAGAAAGCCAACCAAACGAGAAACAAAAGGTCATGAGGTTATGTGGGGAAAGGAAACCATCTACATCAAACGTGGGAGCATAAACTGGTATAACCATTACATAAGAGGAGTACTGAGATTCCTCAAACTGAAAATAGACATTCTATTTGACCCAAGTGTTGCATGCATACCTGCGTTTAAAGCAATACAACTCATAGTAGCTAAATCCTAGAATCAGTCAGTTTGTCTATCAACAGGTGAATGAATATTGCTACTCTGCCTTTTGGCTAAGGTCAAGTGTAGCAACAGGTGAATGGATACAGAAGGTGTGTGAGAACATGAGATGGTACACACACACACACACACACACACACACACAGACACGCACACATCACTGGTATAAAAATAAATTTGATATTTGAATCACTTGTAGTGAAATATATACATCTTAAGACTATTATGCTTAGGAAAATGAACCAGACACAAAAGCCTAAGTATCATCACACAGTTCCTCTAATATGAGAAATCCAAAGTATAAATAAAAGTGATGGTAGAAAACAAGGAGATAGATTTGTGGAAAGAGACGATGCGTAGGGAGAGAAAAGGATGAGAAAGAGGAGAGGGAGGATGGAGATGTGTTGTATATGTTTGCCGATTTTTCAAGCTGAATGTAATTATTATATATCACAAATATGTATTAGTAAAATAACTTTGAGAAAAATAAAGAGCATATTTATAATGAAAACTCTCATTGAAAGGCTTTCCTAAAATACTTAAGAATAGTTTTAATCTTTTTTTTTTTTTTTCCTTATGGAAAGACAAGCCCTTGTCTCCATAGAAGGCTTAGCTCCAGGACTCCACAGATAACAAAATCTGTGGATTTTCAAGTTTCTTCTATAAAATTGTGTCACACTTGCAATAATATACACGCTTCTTCTTGTACACTAAAATCATCCCTACTTTACTCATAATGCCTAATACAATCAAACGCTGTGTAAATTTTTTTTTAAAATAATGTGTTCTTTAGGGAACAATGACTTTGGTCCATATCAGTGAAAAAACTCAGCCAGAGTTGCTTGAATCTGCAGACATGCAACGTGCAGATATGGAGGAACAACTGACTTGTTATTTTTTTTCCTCCTAGGATAATTTATTTTATCATGCTTCATTTTCAACTTCCTATTCATTGAAGTAAAAGTTGAATAACATGGTTTCTGTGCAACATTGTTTGAGTTACCTTGCCTTAATTAGTTTTCGATTCAGGAAATTGAACTTCTCGTGCAGCATCAATCACACTCTGTTTGTGCCAAAATTATTTCTGTGCCTTTACTTTGCCTCGTCTAGCTCCGAAGTCTAAGTCAGACTTCTGACTTGGAAGACTAGGGTCGTGCAATTGGAAGGGCTGGAAGATGAGCGAGACAAGAGGGAGAAGCTGAAATCTTTATGGACCGCGAGGCAGTGAGAACGAGAGATGAGCCCAGCTCTGTGAGATAGAGTACCTCCCGCACCCATTACTAGGGCTCCAAACCCAGAACACCTAGGTGTGCGGCAGTCTGCTTCGGCTGCCAAACATGCACCACGAATTGGGTGACAAGCAAGAGCCATTTACAGCGTCATACTTTTGAAAACCGGAAGTTCAGTATTGAGATTCTGGCCAGTTTGTGTTCCAGTGCCGGTTTTTCTTCCTCCCTTCACTATGTCCCACCCAAGGACTTTCCTCAGAGCACACACACGGAGGCAGAATGAGGGCATATGCCCGTCCTATAAGGCAGTATCCTAACTGATCAGACTCCTCCAGAGACTAAGTTTTGCCTCACAGAATCTGGCTTTGAGACCGGGCCATTATAGGGTAAATAAAGGTGAAGGCAGTTATGAGTGTTGAACCCTAACGTAGTGCGGCTGGAGCCCTTATTGGATGAGGCCAGTGCTCGCTTGCTCTCTACCACGCGGGAACATGGTGGAAAGCTGCTCATCCTCAAGCACAGAAGTGAGCTTTCATTAGAAAGTAAATCATTCAGTACCTTGATTTGGGGGTTTTCAACCCCAGAACTGTGGGAAATTAATTTCTTTTATTTAAGCCAGATGATACATTGTAGCCTCCCAAGCACAGTTATACAAGGCTCCACACTCACCACCTCATTTAATCTCCAATGCTTTATTTAAGACCTTGTTTCCATACACTGGAGATTCAGCTTGTGAATTTGGTGTGTGTGGGGAAGGCTTGGGGGGTGGGGGGGCGTCACAAGCCTTCATCTGCAATAAGTGCCACACTGTGGGTTCAGTGCAGTTCCTGTACTGCAGACTGCCCTTAAGAACCCTATTTACTGCCAGTGTGAAAGGCTTTACAGCACACAGACACTTCCATCCTGCCAGCTGGCTTCCCAGCAAGAGCATTGGCCATCTCTGCCCTCAGACCTGGTGCAGTATATCTTAGCCATCCAGTGGGTTGCCCCAAATTCAATAGCAAAGGGCATAACTGGGTTTCCATGTCACCAAGGAGATCCGTGCAGCAACCTGAGCTGGTGACAGTGTGGTAAAAGGATGGCTCCCTCACCCACTTACCTGTCACATAACCTAATCGTATTGACTTGCCCTCTTTCATTGAAAATGCCTGCTACTATTTCTCATTTCTGTCTGTTCAGTCTCTGCTTCTCATGTGGGCATTCTCATAAAAAATCTACTGAGTGGATTTGCCCAAATTTCATTTTAATTTCTTCTGGATTTTAAGATCCAAATCTAAATCCACACAACAGGGTCCACCTTAAATAGAGAGATTTTCCTCTTAAGGTCATCAATTAATAGAGGATGAAAAATGAGGTGTCCAGACCACATGGCTAGCCACAAAGGGAAGTTAGCTCCGAGGTTATTTTAACGTTATTCTGTGATGTATTACTTTGAACGAGTGCTTGATTACCACAAACAGTGAACTATGGTGATGAAACATGGTTCAACCCGAGTTAGGATTAATATTAGAGTACTGCTCTCCTCTTACGTTTGGAAAGATCTCTCAAGAGTTGTTTTCTTTTTTTTTTTTCCTGGTTGCAGGGACATCCATATGATTGTTTGCACAGAATACTATTTTTTTTTAAAAATTGTGCTGCAGGTTTGAGAATAAGAGTGACACTGAGGAGTAAAAGAGTACATCTGTGGCCACTTCATTAGTCATGTCTTCGCTTATTAACGAGTGTAGAAAATGTTCATTGCTTTGTTGTGCTTTGAAGCTATGGCTCTAAATTCTGAAAATAACTCCTTCCGTCTAATGAGTAACCGCACTCTGCTACTCCCTTCTCTGCCCGTACTCACCCTCGTCTACTCCCTTACATATGTGGGAGGCCACAGAAGCAGCATGGGAACTGCAGTCGGACACTGATGGGTGAGAACATGGTGGAAAGGTGCTGGGAGGAGGAGTTGAAAATGAGTGAGAGAGAAAACATGCAAAGAAGAGCTATGGGTGACATGAGGAGCAGTCACCAAGTAGAGAAGGAGAAGGGTGAGCATCAAGAAGAGCTTCCACCTGGAAGACTAGAACTCTTCCCACCCGTGGGAAAGTCTGTCAAAAGTTTGCAAAGCATGTTTTCAGGCTTCTAAATGCATAGACACATTAGAGCAGATTTAACAAAGTAATATTGGCGTAAGTTGCAAGGATGGGAAAATATTAGTGGTGACAAATCTGACTCATAGTACTTCTGTACTGTTTCTTTTTAGTACAGAGTAGTTCTTGCCAGTGAGTCCAGTCACGTGGAGGAAAGTCCATGACACAAGGGGAGAACACATTGTTCTGGGATCAGGATGGAAGTGACTGTGAGCCTAAGTCCTTTCCATCCTGCCTCCATTGTACAGCAATTAAAAACAAAATAGAAATTCCAATTTTAGAAGCTATTCATGAAAAATTTTCATAACAGGGAAAAAGATAAATTGGGATAGACAATACACTCCCATTTTCAAGAAAATGTGTATTTCAGTGGAAATGAGGCATTGTATGGTATTATTGTTGACATGTTGACTATATAATTTAATGCAAGCTAATATTTTGAAACTCTGATAGAAAAAAAGGCCCATACATCATTATGACTGATTTGGTTCATTGTTACGGAAATGTTATGTCAATAAATTTAAGGAAATAACAACTCAGTAATTATAAACAGAGTTTCTCAGACACATATCATTAAATGTGGCAGAGGAAGGCATTATTTGACTGCAGCTCTGGAATAGAAAAATCAAACTTAATTATATTAGAGAATAAATTGCTATTAGGTTACTGGTTATTCTCCCTGGAGTCTGGCAACATGACTTTCTATTCTGATTCCTCAACATCAATTAATATCTAAGCAACTGTTTACAAAGATTAACAGTCACAGAATTAGTTAACTTAATTTTGTCTCTGGTTGAAATATAATTTGCTCTTCTCTCTCACTGTAAAAATCATAGAGCCTTATTTGAAATATTATAAGAAGAAATGGACACAGTGATCCTACGATGAGCCCCAGCTCCTGTCCTGTAATTCCTACAGCGTAGTGTGAAATGGATGTCCCATCTCCTTCACAGCGCGGGGCGGAGGACTGAGGGCCTTGTGCAAACTAGGAGAGAGCTCTCCTCCAGAGCGACGTGCCTAGCATTTTTTCACGTCACACTATTTATTTTTCTCTATAAATATGTCCTCTTAGACTCCACTTATTTACTTTGGTCTTTTATATTATAGAGTCACCCGTAATATCCAGGGAGCATCTGTTATATCCATTTCCTGGTCATGAGAAAAACCAAATAATTACAGTTGGATGAAACTGCAAGAGAGAACTAAACTAATCCTATGGGGGTAAGACAAGAATTATAGGTTAAAGGTATATAAGGGCAAAACATTCCACAGCCCCTCTGGCTACTCCACAGAGAGAAAGCGAAAGTCACAGTTCTGGATTTCTGTGGGCTGACAGGCTCCCACATCGAAGCCGCTCTGTGCCTCCTGCTTGCCTGGATCAGGAGGTGCCCTGGACCCAGATCACAACGCTTGTGGAACTTCAAATGAAAAACAAAGTGAAACAGGGGGATAGGGTGGGGAGGGAGAGAGGGGTACGTAAGGGGAGGGACAAAAGGAGAGTGGGAAAATACTTGTCACCTTGACAAGATACATAGATGCACAAAATGCTAAACTTCATTGTAAACCTTAAATTTTGCACAATAAAATGTGGAGAAAAAAAAGGGGTGCTCTGGGTGCGCACAGCACCTATGATTCTGAACAAAAGGCTTAGACGGATTTTTGTCATGAATTTCCAGAGGTACCTTGGCCCACTAGACACAAATAGTTGCCATTTCAATGTGACCATAGGGAATAGATAAAAGAATCCCAGATAAGGTGGTTCATGAATTGGAAGTGAAACTCTCTTTTCCCGAATGTTAGACCTATACATTCTCTTATGCATTTTTTCACTATTTTACAGGTTTAAAATTTCAGAGTCAAAAATTTCAAAAGTTAATTTACCTAGGATGTCTGTAAAATATTCCACATTCACACAGGGAGTTCTTTAAACCATGGATCGTGTTTTGTCTGAAAATTCCAGAGTTTCAAAAAACCCTCGGAACATCAAAACACACAGATGTAGGAGATGCGTCGCAGTGGTTAATCAACCTTAAGGTTTGTATTTGTAGCAGTTACTGTAAGGGTTTCACTCAGGACAGGATCTGAGGATGGCATTGTTTGGGCTTTTATTTGCACAACTATTTGCTTAGATCTTATTGTGGGTTTATCATATGGTTACAAGAGCAACGTGTTAGCCATGACCCCTCTCATCATAGAGGGAAGGAGGACTTAGAGCAGGAAAATTCAGTGACACATGATGCATATTAAAGTATGAAAAACCACAAGTGAACAGTTCTGTGAAGTCAAGAAATACGTTAGTTTGAGGGTATTGAAGAACTTTCTAAGGCAGACAATTAGACTGAACTATTTGCTTAAGTGAGTAAAAAAGATATAGAAAAAATTGGTCCCTAAGACCTTTAGCTCTTCTCAAACACCTAAAAAACTCAACCTGTCTGGATGCTCATTCAGATCTGGGAGAAGAAAATCAGATGGAACCTGTCCAGTGGAGCAGAATTAGCTGCCCCAACAATCCCTGTGGGCACAGCCTGTGGCAGGCCTGCCAGACCTCGGTCGCATCTACAGGAAGTAGACAGGGCAACAACATTTGCCTGACACATAAAGTTTAATTCCTTTCATGAGTAATTCTAAAAGGATGACGCATACCAGATCTAAGGTATAGCTCCTCAGAAGGGCGAAGTCCAAAGAAGGCCCCTAAGGAAAGCCCCAGGTTTGAGGACACACTAGAAGGACTCTGAGGATGTGGCATATGGCTGTCCGCCTGGCTAAGATGCATAATAGTGGGGGAATAAAACCCAAATTCGATGGAGTGAAAGTGTGAAGGGAGAAGTTGGGGAAGGCCTCGGGTCCTGTCCTAATGAGACAGGCAGGATGCACTTAATTCCCCTGAAATGAATGTCAACAATATATGGAATGATTGCCAACCACAGACACTCACTGGGGACTGGAGCCCAGGCTTGTTTTTTTTTTTTTTTTTGTTTTTGTTTTTGCTTTGCTTTTTTGTATTGGAAAGTGAATCCAGGACTTTAATATTGTATATGTCGCTGTTCGTTTTTATTTTTCATTTATTTGTTCATGTGTTTATTTACTTACTTATTTTACTTTGAGACAGGGTCTTACTAAGCTGTTAACTTGCCTAGGCTGGACCTGAATGTGCAATCCTCCTGCCTCATCTTCCCAGAGCATTGAGATTACAGGTGTACACCACCACCCCTGACAAAGTCCTAGCGTTTTTACTGAAGGTTGTTCTTGAAGGCTCCCATTGCCCAAAATATACTCAAATTCCAGACTTCTCAAAGGAAAACAAGTGTCTAGCACAAATGACATGACATGGTACGAACAAGAGACCATAGGTGCTCTGATGGAAACGCTCTCAATTCTAAGTACCAGATGCTAGCAAGAGCCAACCCTGCAGTGGGCTTTTGAAAGGATAGTATTCAAGCCTATGCATAAAATATTCTGCATGCACAGTGTTTCTGCAAAAGAGCGTTCTCCATCTCTAATAGGAACCATACCAGATCTGAGTCCATGTGGTTGGCTGCAGGGTGTCCTAGTGAAATCTCTAGCCGCGAGCAATACATTTGTCTCCTATTTGTGTAGTCGGTACTTGTGTCTCAAACACAGTTCATTGTTCTGGAATATCAAGTGGATTTTTTAATACAATCCATCACTTTAGTGCTACCGCTCGCCCAAATGGTTGTAAGTTTGTCTGGTTCTTCAATATTTTCAAATGTTTCAACCGCATCATCCCATTGAGATGTCTTACACATCCAAGGATCAGCTGTATTTTTAAAGTCAGACTGCAGGGATCATTATCTGTGGGCATGATGTGAAGATATTATGTATTTAGCTCCAAAGATGCTCTCGTCTGTGTCTGGAAGCACATGTAGCCAGATCCACTGTAAAGAGAGGACCAGCTGATCAGGAGTACCGAGTCCACAGGGCGATGTGAAAACCTTTCAGGACACCCTTCAGAGGCCATGAGATTGCTACCCAAAATGGATGCTCAATTTTTAAAAAGTTACTACAGTAACAACACACTACTATTAATTCCCTCAAAACACTCTATCCCCTTTGCCCTGAACACACTGATGTCATTCTTCTTGCCACTTTCTGATGTGATTCGGGCAGTCTTCTATCTAGTGCCTTTAGCTGCCCTGTTATGGCCGCCTGAATGTCCTGAACCAATTCAAAACTTTTACTTTTCATGGTCACTTTCACTTTGGAGAAGAGTCAGAAGCCTCATGACGTCAGAGCTGGGTAATAAGAGAATGAGGGAACTCTATTTTTTTCCATGCCTGCCTTTTGGCTGGCTGCACCCGGCAGAAGCATTTCCATGCATTTTAGCGCATAGCATAAAGACATGAGTGATGACTTCCAGAGCTACTTCGGAGACAAGAACAATAGGATAACCCGATAAGCGAGTTCAAAGTGAGGGAGCAGTTATTCAGGGGAATTGATGGTGATGTGTTTTTTACTGTAATAAATTAAATTTAATCCTTTATGGTATTTTTTGAACACTGTTTGCAGGCTGGATGCCCTCTTGCCTCCGTCTTCCTCTTTTCCTCTCCTCCCTGTCTAACTCTGTCTTGTCAGGCCTCGTCTCCAGGGATTCAGCTCCAGCTAGCGGGGTTCTAAGCTATCCTCAAGGTCATGTTAACGGTGGCGCTGGGTCCATGGAGGAGGGGCAGCTACAACCTCTCAGCAGAGGTTTACATTCTTCAGCTTGCAGACCTAGACTAGGAAGGAGCTCTTCAATTGCTAACACTGTCTCCTTCTCAGCTTCAATGCACAATTTGTCAGCAAAATCATTGTGTCTGTATTCTTTATTATAAATATTCTTTTATCTATAGAGAAGATAAGGAGAGGAGCAATGAGGGAGTGAGTCAAAAAATTCTTGTTGTCTGTGAATCTCACTATTTCTACTCTTTTTTGGGGGGGGGGCATGTGATACTAAAAATTGAATTCAAGTTCTTCACACTGAGCTACATCCCCAACTCATTTTATTTTATTTTATTTTATTTTATTTTATTTTATTTTATTTTTATTTTTATTTCGAGAGATGGTCTTGCCATGTTGCTGAATTGCCCAGTATGGGCTCAAATCTGTCAGAGGGTGTAACTGTTGAAAAGACTATGTCAACTTGAGGGAATTAGGAACCACAACTCCATTAGGATCAGGGTTTGGGAACCATGCCTAGACTGGGAATTGAGAACCAGCCTTGATTTGAGTGTGAGTGACTTGTGGGCTGGCGAATGAGGGAAGAGCAACTGCTCAGATGTGGGAGGGCCAACTGGAACTCCAATGGTATAAAAGGAAGGAAGAAGGAGGATTGGTACAGCTTCTTCCTCTGAGATAGCTCTCGCCTTCACAATTGTCTACGGACACTGACTTGCTACACGCCACCACAGATCTTCATCACACTTTTGTTCCCGTCTTGACTTGCTCCTGTCTGCCTGTCACTGATCTTCAGTCAACGATCTTTGGGCCTCAGTCTTTGCCATTGTTTTTCGAACAAGCGAGATCCGCAGCAGACTCTCACCTTATTGGCTGTCCTCGATATCTACAGTCCCGGATAGGAGATCTACTTCTCGGCTGAGCAGCCATCTTAGACTATGTCTGTCATCGGATTTGTAAGCCTTCATAATCGATCAGTTTTGTTATAAATCTGTAAATTCTGCCTTTTGAAGAACCCAAACTAATACAGAGGGCTAGATTACAGGTGGGCACTACCATACCCAGGATGTTTGTAATATATCCATTCCATTAACTCTACATTTCATGTCTGATGTTATCCTTTCCCCTCAAGGATGAAGGTCGTCTTCTCAAGACGGTGAGAGAGAAGCACAGCTGCGCAGAATCTCAGCCTGGGGTTTCTCAGAATTTATAGTTTGGCTTTTTCTTCCAGTAAATGGCCATAACGTGTGGAACTTTGAATGAGATTGCATTTGAAATAAAAATAATTAACCTTGAATTGTACAGAGGCCTCCCTGCGTGCTTGTGGAATTGTTTTAAGGAGAAATGAGAAGGAAGGGTTTTGTGCATCCTTGAGAAATGTGCAATCTCTAACTACTTCTTGCTGGTTTTCTTTAATTCTCCCCAGGAAGCTGAATGTCACTGTGTCAGAAAAATATTAGCTGGCTGCACTTGAGTAATCCTTTTAAAAGTTATCTTTCAAAGAATGTTAAGGCTATAAAGACTAGAATTCCACTTTTGGTCAAATTATGTTTCATTATATTCTCTATGATAAATAGCGCTTATCACTAAAAGAATGGAAAATTTACCCTTAACCCTATACTTTAAGATGCTTCATATATATATATATATATATATATATATATATATATATATATATAATGATTAAATATAATAATATAAAATATTAAGAATTATTTTGAGTAATTTTTGAATTCACCATACATATGTGTGTGTGTGTGTGTGTGTGTTTGCACACTAACATTTTTTCATTCTTCTCCTCTCCTTTTGTTGATATATAGAAGTACAAAACTTAGAGTTTACATTGATCTTGAGCAGTTGGTGCACTTACGTATTATGGCAAAGTCACAGATCCTTCCCCTCTCTCCTTTCAACCCTCCACCCACCTGGCCTCTCTAGTTCCCATTTTTTTCCCACATTGAGTTCCATGAAATAATTGTGATCTGGGTCTCTCATATCAGAGAAACCATTCGATATTTTCCTTTCTGCTTCTGACTCACTTCACTAAGCATGATGATCTCAAGTTGCCTCCTTTTGCCTACAAAAGCCTCCAACCTATCTGTCTTTATAGATGAGTAGTAGTCCATTGTGTATAAATATCACAATTTTATTGGAAATATTCCCAGGAGGGTTGTCGCTGGATCAAAGGGGATATTTACTTCCATTCTTTTGAGAAATCTCTATACTGCTTTCTATAGTGGTTGTACTAGTTTACATTCCCACCAGCAGTGCAGGAGGGTTCTTTCTCCCCACAGCCTCGCCAGCACTGATTGCTGTTTGTGTTCTTGATATACGCCATATCTCTCTGGAGTTAGATGGCATCTTAGCCATGTTTTGATTTGCATTTCTCTTATTGAGCTTCTTCATCTGTGGACTGCCTATTCATTGCCTTTGCCCATTTTTCTATAGGATACCTTGTTTTGGGGGGCTTCCTTTCTTCAGTTCAGTATATTCTAGTTATGAGCCCCCATCTGAGGTATTGTTGGTGAATATTTTTTTCCAGTCTGTCAGTTCTCTTTTTACACTGTTGATAATTTCCTTTGCTGTGCAGAAACTTTTTAATTTGACATAAACTCATTTGTTAATAATGGTGGCCATTTCTTTTGCTTTTGGTGTTTTATTAAGAAAGTCTTTGCCTACACCTATGCCTTTTAGATTATTGCCTAATTTGTCTTTCAGAAGGTTCAGTGTCTGTATTAGTTTGGGTTCTTTCAAAAGACAAAATTTACAGATTTTTATCACAAAAAGGTCTGTTAGGAAGGCTTACAACTCCAAGGATATAGATTGTCCAAGATGGCTGCTCAGCCATGATGTAGATCTCCTGTGCAGGACCACAGGGCATCCGGTGAGGTGAGAGTCTGCTGTAGATCTCAGGTGAAGATCAAACCATGCAGATCAGTGACTGAAGAGCAGCAACGGGCAGAGAGGCACAAGTCCAGACTGGAGTGAACCTGTGCTGATGATCGGCGAAGTGTATAAAGTCAGGGTCCCCAGACAATTGCGAAGGCGAGAGCTGTGTTTCAGTTTTAATATCTAGGTCTTTGATTCATTTTGATTTGATTTTGGTGCATGGTGACAGGTGTGTGTCTAGATTCATCGTTCCTCATTGTGGATTTCATAGGTTGTTGGGAGGTGGGGCCTGCTCAGAAAGGACAGATTATGGGCATATGGTAGATTACAGGAGTGCGGTGGATTACAGACATGTGGCATTTTACATGTGGGTGGCCCAGAAAGATGCTTGCATTTGCTCTGGCTTTTTTTTTTCTGGGCCCCAGATCCTCTTTTGAGGCTCTGAGCATCTGTTCTCTGCCAGAATCTGTCTGCCATTGCCAGCTGCCCTTGCATGGGCTGAGACATCATGAAGTTGTGAATAAAAGAAACCTTTCTTTCCTTAAGTTGTGGGTATGAGGCAGTTCCAGCAACATAAATATAGCTCAGACATCACCCAATAGTACATACTAAAGAACACTTAGAATAAAAACTGAAAGGTCACTTGGACCTAGATAGGTTTTTATTATTTGATGTGATCAGAAAAGACAGGGCAAGAAACCATGTAGGGAGTAAAGAATAGGTTTACTTTTGCTGTTGAACAAAGTGGGAGAAGATATCTGTTATCCTAGAAGAGAAAATGCATTTGAGAGGAAACATGGAGGAAGACACAGGATGCCAGTGTGCGCAGCACAGACCACACACACAAAAAAGGAAAAGTCAGGAAGCAGTAGCACTTCTAGAAAGCCACAAGCAGTAAAAAAGTGAACAAACAGGTGAATAATTGTCATGATCCAATTTTAGAAACTTCAGCATGGTCAGCAGTGGACAGAGTACTTATTTGGGTGGTTTGTTGTTAATGACTTTGACTCCTACATATTGTTGGACATGTAGACGAGACCACGTCAGCCAAGAAATGAGAATACAAAGTTACTTAGAGTTTTTATTAAAGCAATTTTTAAGATTTAAAGAGTACACAGGCCTCATTGTAAAGTAGCTTGATCACTTCAGAAATATTTTATGATGTGTAGATACACAGATAGATAGTTGCATACAGGACTATATTATATTTGCTTCTATTTTTCTCATATTCAAATTTCTCCTCCTATCAGTTTTCTATGTTCTAATTTAAACTTTCACCAGCCAAGTAAAGATGATTTCTTAAAGGGTCCATCTGCTTACTGCAGATCCAAGTCAGCAAGGCTACTCAATGTAGCAAATGGGGAAGAGGGTTTATTCAAAGTCACCTCTGGGCGAGACGGTGGGAATCATTTCTCCAAAATCGCCCATAGTTATGACTTGTCACTGTGAACCAGAAATCCTTAATGAATAGGTCAGGGGTGGGGGTTATCATAGGTTCAAGTTTACAAATTAATTGGAAGGTTTTTACAGTACATTGCTGGCAACTTGGCAACTCTACAACCGGTTGTTAGCTTCTGAGCTTTGTTGACCATGAGCCTCTGCGCATACTGCTCTTAGGATCAGGAGGAAACTCTAATCTGAGAAGAGAATCTATTTCCTTCTAAGCTGGTACCTGTGAGTCTTCCTTTTATTCTTTTGTTGGGTAGAATCATTAGATATCTGGGGTGGGAGGGGTGAAACATCTCTCCACTTCTTAGAAAATATAAGCTATGGAGAGTCCTCAAAAGGCTGAAAATAAATATTTTGTTTGATCTAGCGAAACCTCTTACGGATATCCTTCCAAAAGTGTTAAAAACAACATGCAACAGAGATACCCATGTGTCCATGTTTATAGCAACACAGCTAACAATAGCTAAATTATGAAAGATGCTGAAATATACAACAGAGTAGTGGATACTAAAGATGTAGAATTTTTATACAATGGAATGCTAGTCTTCCATAAAGACAAATAGATTCAAGACATTTGTAGGTAAATGAACACAATTTGAGACCATCATGTTTAGTGAAGCAAGTCAAACTCAGAAGGTTAAATATTACAGTTTCTCTATTATGAGAAACTCGGAATAGAGACATTTTATAGAATTAAATGGGTGACATATTGAGAGTTGAGGGAAGGAGGAGGGGACAGGAGTGTCAAAAATGGGAAGGGGAATGGATTATAATGATGTCATAATTTTCGTGTGAACAAATTTCCCAAGCTTACTACAACCACTGTTTATTGCATATATGTACCAACTAAAATGGGAAAAAACAAAAAGCAACAGAAAAGAAAATATAATCCTTAAAATGCTATCGTGCTGATAATCACATCATGTTAAATAGTCATCGTAGATATTCTTTACAGTGAAACTGTCATTACAGAACCTTTGCATCATATTCAAAACCCTAGTCCTTCTCAATCATCTTTTCTTATAAGCAAATAAAGAACATGAAGTATGCCTATGCCTCAGACATGACCGTTCTGGCACGGTGCTGTGCAGCACATGCTGAAAACAGGAGTCCAAGCAGTAATGAAGCGATGCCCTCTTTACTTTGGACATCAGAAAGATTTTCTCACCTTTGTCATAAAAATAATTTCAGGAAAAAAAATGCAAGAGATTGGTGTTGTGTGACTTCCTCCTCAGTTCAGTAATTGTCTTTCAGAATGGAAACGGGCATAGGCTGCTGTATTTCCCAGAAGAGGCACCAATTAGCATTATCGGTATCACTGCGAGTTTGGCTACTGCCTTCTAGCACTTGCTGAAAACTTCATTCTCAAGTTCATATATTAATGGGATCTGGAAGCAGGGTCTTCAGAGGGCAGTTAAGATGAGAGGAGATAGGCTGAAACCCCCATGATGGCATTAGTGGCTCTGTAAGCAGAGAAAGAGAAGCCCGCGCTGGTGAGGTTGCTGTCTTCACCTGAACAGAGACGGTAGAGAGGTTTTACCAAGTGCCGACATTCACCTGTGCAGCTGCCAGCCTCCAGAATTTATTCTTTGTAAATCATCCAGTCAGTGGTATTCAGTTATAGGAACACAGAAACAGGCTAAGGCAGAACCTTTCCTTATTATTTAATTAACAGTCAAGTGACAAATTCGTAAAGTAAATAATCTACTAAAGTAGATTGCGTTTAACCCTTCTCAAATTACTTCCGCACGCTTTGAATACAATTACCTCACTGTTCTTGCCACTTTCTGAAATAAGTCTGCAAGTCCTCTTCCATGAGGGCCTTTAAGAAATGTCAAAACAAAACAAACAAACAAACAAAAAAAAACCTAACAGTGACGGCTACTTCTGTGTGCCATCCAACTGAAAAGCAGATTTGTAAAAAAGCATAGCGTGAGTGCTCTTATCCACCTCTTTTTTATTGTGTCTGGTCCAATGCAGCTTCTGTGTCATCTACAAATAAATGTTTTGAATCACCTAAGGATGTTGAAACAGCCTGATAGCTCAACCATAAAACACTCATGAAAGTAGACGTCCAGAACTGCTTCAGAAAGAGCCACGGGCAACGGGACAAGTGTGCTTGAAGTGAAGGGGAATTGTCAGGGGGATTAATGGCAGTGTGTCTTTTATTGAAGTTAAAAAATTATATGCGCACTGTATCTTTTGAGCATACCTTTTAATGTTGTCAAAATGGTATATACCTGAACGATGTATAATAAATTTTTTAAAAATGAAAATTGAAGAAATCTAACTTACCTCAATGTCCCTCAATGATTGGATTCTTCCCAAAACAGTATGTACAAAAGTTCTTTCTGCAATAACAAAGAAATAGAGAGTTATAAGAATATTTATTGCCAGTCTAGACTGCTTAGTGAGTTCAGCACCAGCCTGGGTTACACAGTGAGACCTCGTTTTTTAAAAAAGAATATTCATTATAAAAACAATGAAGTAAAGAACAAGCTACCTAAACCATGAAAATATATTGCACAAATCAGAATTTTTAGCACTTTGGAGAAGTAATAAAGAGGTGCGTTATGGTTTGCATGTAGCATGTCCCCCAAAAACCTCATGTGTCTGGATGTCATGAAACACCCATGTGCGATTGAGAAGAGTGGCATGGCTGGAGAGAGCAGAACTCTGGGTCTTGGCCAAGAAGGGGCAGATCACCGGAGCAGGACCTAGCAGGTTCGCTCTGCCCTTCTTCCCAGGCATGGCTTCCCTCTGCCATGTCCTGAGGAGCTGCCTCCACCTCCACTGGGCACTCTCACTGTTTCTGGCTGCTCATGAATGGACTGTAATCTTCTAAAACTGTCAGCTAAAATAAATCTTCCCTTAAGTCGTGAATGTTGGTATTCTGACACAGCAATGAGAAAGCGACCAAGTCAAGGTGTGCATGTATATTTCTGCGTGCATATATTAGCTTACCATTAATCAAAATAATGGAGTAATTTTTCTTCTACACATTAGCTCAATTGCATTATTAATCTTGAGGCTAGTTGGGCCTGGTGGTGCAGGCCTGTAATCTCAGCACCTTGGTAGTCTGAAGATCACAAATTTAAGCCCAATCAGGGCAGCTTAAGAGTTTAGAGAGACCCTGTCTAAAAAAGTAAAAATATAGCTGGGGATGTAGCTTAGTTTTAAGGCCCTAGGTTTCTATCCCCAAGGGCAAAACACAAAACAAAGCAAAGATAAACAAGCAAAACCAAAACAATGAGGCTAATCCTCCTTAGATAAAAGAGAATTTGTGAAACTGACCTAGAAGAAGAAAGAGAGGTTGGCTTAATTGCTATTGACATTGATCCTTAATGGGCCAAATCCAGGAAAGAAAGAAACTCAAAAAAAGTGAGCCCAAAAATCTCTGTGGAATCTCTTTTATTGTCATCGGTTGACTTCTAGCTGCTTAGTTTACAACTATAGGAAATCCTACAGAAAGTAGAGATTAAGGGTACACAGTAGTGAGCAGATCATACTAGGCAGGCAGCTATGCTTCAAGGTCTCTTAAAATGGCACAATCCTGGCAAGCACTGAAGACTTTTGGCTACGATGACAGATGAGTGATAGGAATAAGTCAACCCAGCAACCCAGTAGATTATTCCACCTGCAAGAATAAATCTTAATTTTTAAAGAAACAAACATAGATCAGAACATTTGCAAATATTAAAGTATGATTTTCACGATCTAGTCAAAAATGACAAAACGTGCTACAAAACAGAAGCAAAAATGTAACACCAATATATATATACACAGAGCCTAATGTCTCTGGTCAGATTACCTGGAAGGCATGACCCTGAGCTAATGCTTCCGGGGTGACTGGGAAAATGAAGCAGTAGCAAAGAGCCAGGGAAGAGCACTGTCAGAAGCTGGAGGCACAAAGTAACAGGTGTACAGGAAAATATCATCCCTGCCACGTGTGCTACCAGTGGGTGATGGATGCATGAGAGAGAAAGTGGCTAGGCTAAGACTACAACCTGGGTCCCCAAGGAGGTGTGCATTGCCATATGACGCACATCCTCAAATTATATCAGCTCATGGCATCTATTCTCTTCAATGAAACTATAGATCTAAATCACAAAAAAGAGGAATTTTTTTTTCCAAATGGAAGGGGGAAAGGAGAGGTGGACGTTGAATGCTCCCACCTGCCCTCCCAATCTTTTATTTCTTCCCACCCTAACGATTTCTCCACAGCATTTCTTAAAGTTCCCAGTGCTTAAATAGTTACTTGGTGAGTGACTGAGAGACTAAAGAGATTTCTGCTATCAACAGTAACTCTGAGAGTTTGGTGGAGATAAATTCGAAGAAATATAGTGAACAAAAGAGGACAGGAAAAATTGCAATTATTTAGGGGAGCAATCATGACACTATCAAAAGGAGTGAGCAGGACTGGGTTAGAGAAACACATAAAGAGTACATTGGGACAGCTGGTGATTTGTGTGGTAATTGCCTGGGCGTGGCTGATGACACACAGCACTGTCTCTTTAAAGAATGAGTGATTAAAGAGATGAGAGATTATGGGTTTTGGAACATGGAAGCTACTCTACAAAGACCAAGGAAATGTCCCTGCGTGGAGGTGACTTGAGAAGGAAGAGTGGCAGGAGTACGTATGGAGATGAGGTGGAACAAGGTAGACAGTGAAAGGGAGAGAAGGAGATAGTTCTTGTGCTTTGCTGTCAGAAACCATGTTCATAAACCATGTTACCACAAGTTCACAACAAATTCTGTACACCTGAGACACCCAAAATTATGTTGAGGCCAGAATAATCGTGAGAAAGACGTAACTGTGAACAGCCACTGCTCAGCTAAAATGAATAAATGACTAAGCCTTGGCAAAGGTCATTACATGACTCGTTCCAAGACTTTCAAGACTGTGGTTGAGCAATTGCAGAAACAAATTGCTTCATAAGTAAACAATCTCCTTAAAGTTAAAGGAAGAAAAGATATAACACGACCGGCAGGAAGATATATTGTCTGCACTGACACTTAGTACTTTGTTTTGGTACAAACCAAGATAATGGAGTTGGTCCAGAAGAATTTTAATTAGGTATATTTCCACTGTCTTATACTCAGGTCTCGTCTGAGTTTAAATACTTTTAATTTTGAAAGGAACAGGAAAAACTATGTGTTCCTCAGAAGGACATTCTTTCTTCAAGTGAATGCTCTATTGTCTCTCTTAGCTGTGGAAAAAATTTTAATACAAAATATTGTAGAAATATTGCTATGAAAATTTAGCATATATACCAGAAACATACTCTACCTTTATAGTATTCAAGACTCATTAATAGTCATGTCATTGCAAACAGCACATCCCTGGCTTTCTATGCGGTGAGCTCACACACAGGTTTTAGGGAAAGGGATAGCTCCTGGAACCATTTTCTCACTCTGCATGTGACCTTGAGAAAGTGAGATTGTCCTGCATTGTCCATTAGCGGGACACGAGGGATTTAGGAGTCAGGAAGGCAGAGTGGGAGTCCAGCTCTGTCCCAGAACCTCTGCATTCACCGTGACGTGGTTTCCTCTATTGCAAATATTTAGTAATAACCACAGATGATGTCTAGTGTCTGATGTGAAGAGTAGATGAGAAAATGTGGGAAAACTGTTACTAGAGCAAAAACTTAGTTTTTTTTAAATTACCTTTCTTTTTTTTATCTCCTCTCATTTTTTCCAAAAGTCTCTGTGAAATCTCAATACTATAACAGGTTCTAAAGAAAGTTTGGATGAGAAGTTTGTATCTTTCTGCGTAAGAACTTAATGAGTATCTCTCCTCCCCTTTGATGCTCCCTGTTTTTCCTGGAGATCAGGAGGCCTGAGCATTATCTTTGATTCAATCCCTAGTACTATAATAAAAAATATAAATAAGTCCAGGAAAGTATCTATTTCAGGCCTGTCTGTAGCTTCTGGTGGTTCCATGGCTTGTGGCAGCACAACTCTTCACACATAGTTTTCTCTTTATGTTACATATGTGGATATGGATATGCATTTTTTAATTTTATTTTTAAGACAGAGTCTCATTTTGTAGTCCAGGTTGGTCTAGCCTCACTTTGTAGCCCAGTCTGCCCTTGGACTCAACGTCACTCTCTTGTCTCAGCCTCCCATGTGCTGGGATTACAGGTATGCACCACCACAGACAATGTATATTGTAGTGGGGAATTGAACCCAAGCCCTTGGGATTTCTAGGACAGAGCTCTAACCTCTGAGCTATGCTACCACCCCTACATAGTATTTTCTATGTTTATGTATATCTGTGCCTAACTCCCCCCTTTTCATTAAGACATAGTCATACTGGATTAAGGTTATACTAATAACTTCACGTGATATTGATCCTTTTATTCCTAAGGATAGTCACAGGTAAAAGGTTCAGGACTTTAACCTCATTTGATGAGATCACAATTCAATGCAAAACAAAGAGGACATAGATTCTCCCATAGGGGATCCTCAAAGGAACAGAGCTCTGCTACCTGTGGTTTTAGCAGGGAGACCCAGTTTAGAATCCAGAACAGCAGAACTGAAAGTGATAAAACTATATTAAGACATTAAAATTAAGTTAGTTTGTATTAGAAAACTAATAAATATATTGTCTAAGAACAGTTTCCAATTGGGGGACATAGGAGGAGAACATTCGGTGATGGATGATGACAATAATCCATCACAAAATATTGAAAATAACTAATCATGATGAGCTAACAAGATCAACACACTTGCAACATCTCGGAGGACCACTTCCCCCTTGGTGAATCTTCAGAACAATTCATCGGGAAGAAATCAGTGTTTATTCTTTTCTTGAGATGTTATATATCTTAGATATGGGTTGTCTATAGCTGATGTCAACTGCCTGTGCCCTGTTTGTGATATTATCAAATTAATATCCTCTGTCCCAGCAGAGCCAGTCATCCAGTCTTGAGTGAACGGAAAATGCATTGCACATGTTTACTGTCTATCAATGACATCAGGGCTGACTTGATCCCTGTTGTTTAAAAACAAAAGTAGTTTTCAAAGAAGAAAGCAAAAGACCCAGCGTTTGAAAACCAATTGTATTTTAAGGTCAGTTAAAATTACAAACTCAGAACAGAGCAAAGTGGTCAAGAGGAAGAAAAGAAGCTCAGTGTTTCTACTGTGTCGTTTCCTGCTTAGTTTTCTGCAAGTGAATGAATATTTTGTCAACCAGGCTTCACCGAGTGTGAAATCTCCCCTTGGATGGTGCCCATGCGTACATGTTCACATCTGTGTCATTATTGTTCTACTGCTTCAAAATATCCAAATATTGTTTTAATAAATATTAGCCTTAGCAAGCCATTAGTCATTAAAGAGCAGAGCCAGGCTGGGGCTCACTCCTTGAAATGATAATTCATCATAGAAGCATCAGCTTAGCTGATACCTGCCCTGCTGAGGCTCTTGCCTAATAATGACATCGGTCCCCTGCCAGTTGCTCGAGTCAGAAACGTTTTGAATGGCAGACAGAGCAATACCATGTTTCCGATTTCTGTATCCGTTACTTGTCCCTTACCCAATGAGCTTCTCAGACTTCAGCATCTGTGTCCTACATCCCACCTTCACCCTCTACCTTCCCCCTTACTTCCACAACCTGCCCCTTCTGCAATGTTTTGCACCTCACTTAATAGCAATGCAAATTGCGCAGGACTAAAACTTGGGAGCAATTTTTGACTCCATGTTCTTTCTTTCTGCATCCAATCTGTCTACCAATTCTGTTTTATCCATCTTAAAAATATATTTGGACTACAAACACATTTCAATATCTCCCCTCCTACTGCCTTGTCAAAGACACTTCATCAGTGGAGGTAAAACCCGACCACCACAAGTGAAAGGAGGAGAGGGTTGTTTCGGCTCACGGTTTCGGTCAATGCACTGCCGGCCACTTTAAGGCAGAAATGGCAATGGCAATAGGGCGTGGTGGGCGAAACTGCTCATCCCTGGCAGCCGGGAAGCAGAAGGAGTGAAGAGAGGACCCAGAGACAACGGTATACTCTGCCAGGTCACGCTTTCAGTGACACATCCCTCCAGCTAGGCCCTACACCTCCTAACACCACATGCAATCAGCTGGGATTAATCCGATAATGAGCATAGCACTCTAACATCCCAATTAACTTCCAAGTACATGAGCATGTCGGGGGACATTTTAGATTTAAACTCTCACAGCGAGTGAAAGCTTCAGCTATAATTCACAAGAGGCACGTGCACGGGCCACTTACGAAGGGGCGCTTGCCTTGGAGTGCCTTGCTGGGGACTACAGAGAGGAAGGAATGGGAATCTTTGCAGCAGTGTCCGTCAGAACAGCCACTTGCAGCAAGAGTTGAGGGAGGTAGAGGGCGAGAAAGATGCCAGACAGCCGCCTTGGAGGAGGAGGCAAGCCCACCTGAGGCCTGGGAGTGCCCAGTGTGGCTGAGGCCTGGTGACAGGAGGCTCCCGAGGAGCAGAGGCTGCAGTGGCTGGGCTTGTCTGCTGCCTTTCGTCTGTGGTTGACGGAGGCACGTTTCCAATTGTGGTGGTAGCTCATCATGAAAACATTCATCATAAAACTTATGAACTGATAAGCCTTCGGCCTTTTTGACTTATAAAGCTGCAAGATTAGAGAAGAAAACAAGTGGGTAGAGGTCATCTAAGCCGACATGCACACAGACACAATGTCCGGAGAGATCAAAATGCACTCCAGGTTTACACAGTGAGCAAGTGGGGACACCTAGCCTCTTCACACAGCTTTGTGCTGTTTCCATCATGATACAATTTCATACTAAGTTTCTCCGAGAAACAGTCAAGAACAGAACACATAATTAATAATACCATTTTCCCTTCCTGGAAAAAGTGAAATAAGAGAGAGGGATTCTGCTGTTCCTTGGAAAGGGGAGTCTCTCGCCCTGGTGCTCCTGGTACCCTGCTCAGCATTTGCACTTGCAGATTGCATTTTCCTGTGAAACAGAACATGGAGGGACCAGGCCCTGGGAAAAGGGAGATAGCACACATAACATATCCATGGTGCCTGCCTTGGAGCGCTCACCTAGTAATTTAGAAGATGCTGTTAACGGAGCTAATGACACTGGCAAGAATAGTAAATGTGGACTTTTAAATTGAGGTGTACCAAAAGGCTCCCTAATGAAGACTCCTCTAAGGGGAGCCCCTGACCTGCAGAGGGGGAGAGGTATTCTGAGACCAGTGAAAATGCCAACAGAGGTTTCTTCATTTAAAAAGTCACACACAAGCCTGGGCAGAGGGGGTGGGAGGGGAGGAGTGAAACAGCAGGTGCGGAAGAGGAAAGGACTTCCTGTCAGACTGAGCAGTGATGGATCCCGGACTGGGAGAACAGTGCCTTTCATTTGGTTATCTTGCTTTCATGTATGGATTTATATATTAAGAATCATATGCAGTATTACTTTCACAGTTTTTCTAGACAATGGATTTTCCTGTCAGTGTTTTTTGGTGACTCACAATTCATACTCTGACAAACAATTCACAGAAGACAGCCTTTTTTTTCTCTCAGTTGGTTGAACACAGATACTTTTATTTAATAATAAGAGTCAGCCACAGAGAGCAAAATACACTGACCCTGACCTTCTCTATGCAGAACTTCCTTTCTCATATATGATAAAAAAAATCCAAAAACCATATTAACTCAATGTAGTAGAGAAAGCTTTTCAGAAGCTTCAAACACTGCTGTGGTTGAGTCGAAACTGCACGCGAGTGATCATCACGAGGTTTCTGCTCATGGATAATTGACAAAGCCGAGAGCAGGAGGGTAGGCAGGAAACAACAACCATCTTGGTCCATTTTTTTTTTTTTTTTTGTTGCTGTAATAAAACATCTGAATTTCAGTAATTTATAAAAGAAAAGAATTAAAAGGCATGAGGGAGAATGCATGTAATCCCAACATTCTGGAAGGCTGAAGCAGGATTGAAAATTCAAACCCAGCCAGGGGAATTCAGCAACTTAGTAAGTAAAATTGGTCTTAAATCTTTATAAAGCAATATGAGAAATATAGCTTAGTATGAAGTTCCTGGATTCTGTTTCAGTAAGTGAGAGAGAGAGAGAGAGAGAGAAAGAGAAAGAAAAGAGAGAAAAGAAAAAAGAAAAAATATTTTGGTTCGTGGTTCATGGTTCATGGTTCTGGAGGCTGGGAAGTTCGAGGTGGTATTGGTTGTATCCACCTCTTGCTGTCCCACGTCCTGGCAGAACGTGGAAGGGCAAACAGGTTCATGTGGAAGAGGCTGGAGGCAAAATGGGGAATGGATATGTTATAACAACCACTCTGTGGGGAGAGTATTTCTTCCATTTTATTGGTATATATATGCAATATACAATATTTACATTGAGCTTGAGTATTTTATACATATGTACATTATGTCAAAATTACAATCCGTTCCCCCTTCTCCTTTTGCCCTCCCACATCACCCTCATCCTCCCTAATCCTCTATCAACCCCATTTAATTCTACAGAACAACTGTATAAAATATGGGTAACAGAAATGAACAGGGAGTTCTCAGATGAAGAGGATCAAGTGGCCAGTAAATACATTAAAAAGTGTTCATTAGCCATTACAGCATTGCAAACCAAAATATCACTTAGATATCATCTTACCCCAGAGAGAATGGCATTCAAACAGCAATTGTTGCTGGTGAGATCATGGGCAAAAAGGAGCACTTTTACACTACTGGTGGGATTGCAAATTGGCATAACCATATGGAGGGCACTATGGAAGTTCCTCAAAAGGCTGAAAATAAATATTTCATTTGATCCATTTGATACCTTTTCTGGGTATCTTTCCAAAAAGGTTAAAAGCAATATACAACAGAGATGCATGTATATCCATGTTTATAGCAGAAAAACTAACAGTATCTAAAATATAGAAGATGTCGAAATACTCATCAACAGACCAATGGATCCAAAAATTGTGGTACATGTGCACAATGGAGTATTATTCTTCTACAAAGGCAGGTGCATTGAGGCTTTAGTAGGTAAAGGGATGCAACTTGAGATCATCACCCTCAGTGAAGTGAATCAGATGCAAAGATTACATATTGCTTGGTTTCTCAAAAATAGGAAACCCAGAAAACCACCCAATCTTCAGGTAACTAATCTAGTCCCTAGAGAACTGCATTAATTTCTCTTGATTACCTAATTATCTCTTCAAGGCCCAATCTCCTCTCAACATTGCTGCATCAAGGACAAGATTTCAATGTTAGATTTGGAGAATAGAAAACACGTAAACATAGCAGAAACCTAAGTAAAAGAATATCTTTGCTAAGAAAGTAATAGCTTTAAAATAAGCCTGTGTTTCTAAATATGAAACTAAAGGTCAAAAGTTTTGTGTAGTTGTCTGTAAATCATGCTTAACTTTTATCTGTGTGTGTGTCTCGTGGATAAATCATACAGTAAAATCCTTGTTCCTAGAGATGATCTTTGTACTCCCACGCTGGAAGGAAAGTCTGACCTTGACAGAGAGATTCAGCATTGTTGTGACCCTGGCTTTAGATCACTGCCTGGAAATTCATCTGCTGTTTTTTGTTTGTTTTTGTAAATGTCTCTTATTTTTTAAAGCCTCAATTAAAACCTGCCTTCCCCAGAAAGCGTTACTGCCTTTGAATTCAAATGGTTAAACACTGCTTCCTAGAAATCCTGGAAAGCCTTTTTCTCCACTCTTCCCCCCTCCCCTTTTATTTATATGCATAAGTGCAAAATTTAAGGTTTACAATGAAGTTGAGCATTTTGTGCACATACACATCTTGTCAAGGTGACAAGGACTTTCCCATTCTCCTTTTGTCCCTATGAGCGTAATTTTCTATCCAAGGAACGTGTTGTGATTTGGTGTCAAGAGCCCAGGGTCCTGCACTTTAGGTCTAGACCAGTTCTGTCACTGACCATGTCCCCGAGCTTATGCAATCCATAATTGAAGATAACATTTTCCCAGTATTGCCCTGTACAATGAGAAATACGATGTTCATTTTGCATCGATAGAGAATGTCTATGCATTATCTGACTCAAAGTCAGTGCTCAAATATAATAACAATGTCATCAATATGTGACTGCATTATATATCAGTGCAGGAAGACTCCGTCATTAGCTCCCACTCCATCTGTTAGAAAACTGAGGGGACTTCTTGAA
Organism: Ctenodactylus gundi; assembly: GCA_004027205.1. Classification (NCBI taxonomy): domain Eukaryota; kingdom Metazoa; phylum Chordata; class Mammalia; order Rodentia; family Ctenodactylidae; genus Ctenodactylus; species Ctenodactylus gundi. The sequence continues at coordinate 43,868 of PVKB01001841.1, read as the reverse complement.
GTCATAGAGATTTTCTGTCTCTTCTCTCAATCTCTTCTGTCAAAATCAGAGTTTAGATACTTTGTAAATATAAGTATTGGATTTAGTTACGGCCATTTCAACTATTTCAGTACATTCCTTACTACGATCTATGCTCCATTTACTCTTGTTTTCCCCAGCGCACCTGCTGGGGTGGGCAATGGTCCTCCAAAGGCTATCTACACCCTCATCCCCATGTTTCTTGCCTGCTACAGCAAAGTAGAAAGACGGTGAATGTGTGTTTATGGACCTTGAGATGGAAAAATGATCGAGAATTAGCTCATCATGCCTAAAGTGCTACCACATGTGCCTTTCATGTGCTTCATGTGTCTTAGACTTTATACGCACACATATACATATGAGCCATGTGACTGACTGCACATGAAGCGTGTAGCCTGATGTACTCATAACCCTAGGAGCACTAGCAGCTGCCAGAAGCTAGAAGAGAGGTACAGCGGCTTCTCTCTTAGGGGCTCAGAGGCTGGGTTGTTTCCCCTGCACCATGATGCGTGACTGTTTGCTGTGTTCTCTTCTACTTCTGGTCCATTGCTACTGTGAGCGATACTGTTTAGGAACAAAGCTTGCTATAGGGATGGCGTTCTAGACCCTACCCAAGGTGTTGACCCTGTTCTCCTATAAGCTACTGAAACAAACGTCCTACTAATTACTACCCTGCCCCTATTCAGAGTGTGCTGAGGCACAGCATCTGTGCCTCGTTAACTCTCCACATTCGATTTTTCCCACTCTCGTTTGGCCTTGCTAACTCCTTTTTTGTCTTATAATCACTGCTTCTAAGGTATTTTAAAAATATATATTTTATCAAAAAGAACTAATCTCTTAGAAGTAGAATGTGGAACAGTGATTATGAGAACCTTGAATGAGTAGGAGAAAAAGAGACGATATCTAACGTGTGCAGACGTGTTTTGTAGCGCAGCAAGTCCCTGGTTGACAACAATTAATTATGCACTTCAAAGTGGCTACTTGAGGAGCTTTTGAATGTTTCCAGTAAAAGAAACAAGAAACATTTGAGGAGCTAGATATGCTAATTAGCCTGATATGATCATTACACATTGCCTATATGTGTTGTAATATCACATTGCACCCCATACTTATGCAATTGCTTTGAGTAAAAATAAAAAGTATGTAACAAAATACATTTTTTATTTTTGTTTTTCATTTGTTTTCCGGGGGAAGATTGAACTGAGTTGTCTCACGTTGTATTATCTATTCTAATGTAGATTGTCACAGATCTACATTTTTATGTTAGGAAGAAATGAGTAATTTTATTAAGGCTTATATACTGTTGTTTTTGGCTTTATTGTTATTTTATTTTCATTAGCTTATATTAATCATACATATTAAGAGTGTTCAGATAGGTCTTTCTATACATGCATATGACATGCACAGATCAAGTCAGACTCCTCAAGGTAATTGTCCTGTTACCATTTCTCTATGCTTGAGGTCTTTGAGCTGGTCTGTTATAAATCTGAAAAAAGTATGTAACAGACTAGTGTCACCTATAAACATCTCACTATGCTTTTTTTCTGTCTAGCTTCGTTTCTGTGTTTTGGTACTTGTTCCCCTGGCTTCCTGTTTTCCTTGCCATTCGCTCCCTTCTCACCTCTTGTAATCACAATAGTGACACTACAGAGGGTTGATTTTTTTTTTAGCTTTCATATATGGAAGAATAATTTCTAAATTGATGGACAACTTGAGTTATTATACTAATTAGTTTATATTCTATATAAACCGACAAACAACATAATTTGAATTTTAATTGGAAATTACGCATACTATTTATATGTGCTAAATAATGACATACTGCTCATCAAAAAGTCTCCTTTGGATACATCAATATATGTGAAGCATGCTTATCAAGTTTTGAAAATAAATCAATAAATTTAAAAAAGAATTTGAGATAAAGTTACTGCCTCGGAGACGGCATTTTTTATTTACATAAACAATTTAAGAATTTAGCGCACTTGTGAATGCTAATAAGGTAAAAACGGTTGCAGAACAGGCCCATTGGATTTGCTTAGATTATGGAGAGAAGGCATCTTACTTGTTTTCAGAATCTTGAGCTTTTATTTTATAAAAATAAGTTATAGCAGTTGAACATTCTTCTCAGTATTCTAGAGCTCTTTTATGATCCGTACACTCCCAAGCCATTAACTTTTCTGGAAATTCTACTCTATATTTTGTTTTGGATGCTACAGATAGCTTTTGAGTTTTAAATTTCCTGAAAACCCTGAGGCCGATGTTTGGGTTTAATTTAACAGGTGTTCTACTAAACAAGTAGACGCAAAGCTCTAAATCTATCTGCTCAGCTGAGGTTTGTTATCAAGTTGGTTGTTGTTGTTTTCTCAATGAGCAAAAAAGCTCTTTCTGTACTTGGTAGGAAAAAGCCATGTCTATCATTTTGGGAATAATAAAAAGGGAGAAATTACAGGTTTGAGTTAAGCTACAGAATTCAGAGCTCATTTCCATGCATACATTCCATTTTTTGGTTGTTACAAGTGCCGAATGAATTTGTCAACTACAAAGAAGCACCCAAGTTTCCTTATGCATCTTTCTTTGCCACAAGCCATATGTCATAATTTATTTCTCTTTTGTTTTTCAGAGACAGGGTCTCAATCTGTAGTCAGGCTGGTCCTGAACTTACTAAGCAGCACAAAGCTGGCCCTGTACTCAAGACCAACCTCCTACCTCAGGCTCCTGAGTCCTGAGACTACAGGTGTTCCCCACCACTCCTGGCTTATGTGATGCCGGGAATTAAACTTGGGGTCTTGCACTTGCTCGGTAACCCTATAACCATTGTGCTATTCCTCTGTGCTATTCCCCTACCCCTGCATAATCTCTTCCTCAAGAGGGTCCTGTGGAACAGGACTTCAGAGATCCACACAACATTCTATTCACCCAGCCTAACGGCCATCTCCTACATTACTCCAAGGAATTTCTTCTGTATGCTGTATACTTCTTTTTTCCCCATTTTATTGATATGCATACATGCAAAATTTAAGGTTTACAGTGGAGTTGAGCCTTTTATGCACATATGCGTCTTGTCAAGGTGACAAGGGCTTTCCCACTCTCCTTTTATCCCTCCCCCTAACTACCCTCCCTCCTTCCTCCCCTGCCCTACC